>CAUYUJ010001223.1:50481-75481 GCA_963575745.1 Prorocentrum cordatum
GCCTCCAAGCGCTTTCCATTTTGTTAATTGCTGCGTGCTGCGCGCGGCGGGGGCCGGCGCAGTCGAGCAGCGGATGCGCGACAGACCGCTTTGGGATGAGGGCCTTGGGGGGGGCAGCACCAACAACGTCCCACTCCGCGGCGTTGCCACTCGTGTCGTTCAGCCCCTGCGTCGCACATGAGCCGCTGCCCTCATCATGGCCTCTCGACTCCCAACCCCTTCCATGCGTTGTTGCATGCTGCCCGTAGTGGCAACCGACGCAGTCGACAGGCCGACGAACAACAGGCCATCCTGTGGGGAGGGGCTAGAAGGGGACAGCAGCTACGGCGCTCCACTCCACGGAGCTGCAGTCCACGTCGTTCAGCTCGCCAAATCGAAGTCGAAGAGCGCACCGTTTCCGAAGCCATTTTCGCTGATGGACCTGCAAGGCCTGATTTCTGTCATCGCGCGTCACTTCCTTGGCGACACACTTCTGAATTTCCTCCATCATGACGCCCTCAAGCCGCGAGCAGCAGCTGTCGGAAAGGGTCATCTGAGCAAGCGAGTCGAGCACCTCATTCGCCTCCCCGGGTCGAGCCCAAACGTCAGTCTACATTAATATCTGGTCGGGCATCCGCGAAAAAAGGCTCCATCATAGCGTCTCTATTCCATTGAATTCGTTTGTGCTTAACCTCCTGGATCCGTTGCCACGGCGGAACCTGCAACCTCGCGCGCAAAAGCACGTGGTCCCGTCGGGCTCGTGCATTGATCTGCTGTAACTCTCCAGATAGGGCGCTCAAGGTGCCCGAGGTCAGACTGTCGTCCAATGCCCAAATCACAAGTACGTACGAATAGTCAATCGAACTCTTGCTGCTGTCTGCAAACCATGCGGGCCGTCCATGTTGAGCAGAAACTCGTGAAGGCTTCGCGATTCAAAAAAATCGCGCGTAAACTGACCCGCAAGGTGTTCAGGTCTCAAGCCTGCGCGGCTAATCACGGATGTTTCGATCACTTTATGGCCGGGGTCAACCGTGAGATCCATTCCGTCATTTAAATCCGCCAACAAGATTGGAATACTTTTGGGCGGGATGTTTCCCAAAATCTGTGATGCCCAGTCGTGCAATCTCGAACACGCCGGTCGTACTTGGGAGCTTCTGATTTCGCCTCGAACCCTGGGGCAAGTATAGTCCGAGGAACGTGGAACCGTACATCTTTGAGCTGAGCCCTAACCGCAAGCCGCCTACCAGCTAAATATTGTCCAGGAACCATATATGTCTGAAATGTGTGTGCGCGCGTTTGATTGTACATCCGAAGCTGAAGATTATGTCCGCCGTCTGATGCATATGCCTGCCTCGGGAGGATCCTCCTTTCACCTGCCATCTAGTGAACATGCGCCGTTGCTGAGGACCGCCCTCGACCCCGTTCCTACCAGCCCCACGGCGTCGGAGTTGTGGCAGGCAAGGTTGATGCCGTCCTGGCGTTCGCGACGGGACGCGGAGAGAGGGCTGAACAGTTGTAAACGCCATAGATGTAGGAGGTGTAACACGGGTTGGGCCTCCTGGCCTCCTCCTCCGAACTCTCGAGAACACGTTTCAGTTTCAGATGTAAGAATGCCCCCGCTGCCATTGCAAGCCACCAGCAGACGCATAATTAGTCCTGACGAATGATCTGCTATTAAAGATGTCAGAGTCTAGCCGCCTTACTTTGCCCGATCATAGCGGCAGCTAGCCCACCAAACAATAGAGAGAAAAAAAACTCAGCCGCGACGACGACGACGACGACGACGAAGGGGAGGGGTGGAGGAAGAGGAGAAGGCTGAGGAGGAGGAGGCGGAGGAGGAGAAGCAGGAGGAGGACGAGGAGAAGGAACAGGAGGAGGAGGGGGGAAGGAGGAGAAAAAGGAGGAGGGCCGAGTATTTTCCCCACCGGCAGAAACAGGGGGTGACCAAAACTAAAGACCTACTGAGCTCACATCTTGGGCAACAAGTCGGGCGCCTTGAACGCTTTCGCATTGTACAGGTCGGACGTGGCGTGCCGTCGCCGCGGCGAGACTTGGAAATCCTCGTGACGAGCCTCTTCGGGGAACAAATGATGGCACAAACAGAAAACTTCGGAGACCCGCGCGAAGTTCTCGGATCGGCGCTGCGCCTCCCTCACTGGCCCGCGAAGCGCACCAGGGGCGGCGCCAGAGGCCGCCAGGGGCGGCCCAGCGCCGATCCAAGGAATCAGCGCGGACCTCCAGAAGTTGATGCCCACGTCACCGCTCGCTCCTCGACTTCCCCATCTCGGGGGGGGGGGGAGTCCGCGAAGCTCAGCGCGGCCGGAGGCCCCGAGTGGCTGGGCCCAACGGGCCTGCGGATCCTGCAGGGGGCGAGGGCGCCGGCCGCCGGAGCCTGGCGCGGCCTTCCCGTGGCCGCCCGACGACTCGCCGGGGGGGCGAAATGGTGAAGCCACTCTCCCGTGCTGGGGCGCGCACGGGTCGTTCTGGGGTTCGAGGGTTGCCACGATGCAGGCGCCGCCCACGCGTGGGCCTGGGTAGCGCCCACCGCTCGCCGACGGCTGGGATACCGACGCCCGCCAGGCTCGCCGTCTGGTTGAGCAAGGAAAAGGGGCTCGAGCAGGAACTGGCCACGGACGGAGATGGTGATAATGGCGATGGTAAGGAAAGAGGTGACGAAATGATGCGGATGTTGACGCCGATGCCGATGCCGATGCCGATGCCGATGTCGCTGATGACGATGATGATGGTGATGATGATGGTGATGATGATGATACTGGTGATGAGGAAGAGGAGGATAAGGGTGAGGATGGCGATGATGATGCTGATGCTGATGCTGACGCTGATCGTGTTGGTGATGATGATGATGATGATGATGATGATGATGATGATGATGATGATGATGATGATGGGCATGCTGCTGATGATGATGGTGGTGCTGATGATGATGATGATGATGATGATGATGATGATGATGATGATGATGATGATGATGATGGTGGTGGTGATGCTGATCATGATGAATTTTTGTGCATCGCACAGCGGCAGGCGAAAGGACCGCGTTCAGCACAAGTAGCAAGACATAGCACATGCAGACTCGCGGATGCCTGCAGGCAACCAGTCATACGCAGACATAGCCCTGGAATTGGGCAACTCGCATAGCAAGGTGCCCATAAGATGTATCGGACCCTATAGGCCAAAATTGTGCCGCAACCCCTACCGCATCGATAGACCCATTGCATGCGAAACCCGGGTGGCGGCCAGGCAGCCACTTATATAAAGTGCACCATGGGAGCCAAACGAACTGCCGACAGTAGCGGAAAAAACACGATCGCTCTGGACCCGGGCCCGGGGGCGAGGAGGAGGAGGAGAAGGAGGAGGGGGAGCACCAAGGAGGGGGCGCGCAGGAGAGCGGCTCACGCCGTCGCCGCCATAGCGTCGTACCCCAGCACCGGCATCAAGATCTCCGTGGGCGCCAGCGAGAGCGCCTGGAACACCTGTGAGCTAGGCAGCTTGCCAGTGCGTTGGGGTCGGTGGTGGCGTCGGCGCTGGTGTAGGCGCTGTAGCTCGTGTTGGTGTCAATGCTGGCGTCGACGCTGGTGTAGGTGCTTGCGTCGGGACTGGTGCAGGCGTCCGGGTGAATGCTGGCGTCGGTGCTGGCAGCGCCGCTGGCGTAGGCACCCATGTTTGCTCTGGTGTAGTTACTGGAATCGGGGCCCGCGTTGGAGGCGGGGCCGGGGGTGGGCCCAGCGCCAACGTCGAAGGGGAAGCGGAGGTGTAAGCTGAGTCTGCGCCGGAGCAGAAGTCGGAGCTGGAGTGAAGGTACGTGCGGTTGGCAGCGTCGATGGTGGAGGCTAAAGCGGTGGTGGTAGCAAGAATGGTGCCGGCGCAGACGCGGGCGATGGAGATGGCGTCGGTGCCGGCGCTGGGTGCGACACGCGGGCGTCCACCCAACGGGCACGGCATGCAGGCACCTGCACAATCAACATCGCCAGGAAGGCCCCCCGCGTCACCTGGAAGACGCCCGGCCCGCCCAGACCGTTACTCTACAAAGCCGATGCAGCACAGTGGAGGTGTTTGTGATTATGGTGGTGGTGTTTGTGATTACGATGATGACGACGATGATGATGATGCTGATGTTGATGGTCCTGAACATGGTTGTGATATGTTGAGGATGAGGATGATGATGTGTTGACAGCTATGATGGTGACGATGATGGTGATGATGGTAATGGTAGTGGTGGCTGTAGTGGTGGGGAACATGATGATGATCACCGTTATGGCGATGATGCTGATGACGACATGCTGATGAAGGTGGTGATGATGATGGTGGCGATGATGGTGGTGATGATGATGAGCGCACTGCCAAGGACGTAGCTGGCATGATGATCATGCTGTCCATGACGATGCAGATGGCGAGGATGATCCCAGCGCGACCCCAATAAGGGGGAACCGTCCTATTGCATGGGAGCAGTGCTTGGCATTGCTTGACATTGCTTGGCATTGCTTGGCATTGCTTGGCAGTGCTTGACATTACTTGACATTGCTTGGCATTGCATGGCCTTGCTTGGCATTGCTTAAGACTGCTTGGAACGGGCACAATAAAAATACGAAACACCGGGGGCAGGGAACCGGGGAAACCCGGGGAACCCGAGGAACCCGGGGAACCTGGGGAGCCCGGGGAACCCGAGGAACCCGGGGAACCCGGGGAACCCGGGGAACTTGAAGCACCAAGGGAACCCGATGAATCTCCGAGGAACGGGCAACGTAACAATAGGAGGCACCGGGGACGGGGAGGGGAACCCGAGGAACCCAGGAACCCGAGGAACCTCCACGCAAAGGTCAACGTAACAGTAGGAGGCACTGGGGGCGAGGATCCCGAGGAACCCGAGGAACCTCCGACAAACGGGCAAAGCAACGATACGAGGCACCAACCTTTAACTGAGTCCTTTGGCAAGCCTACTTGGGGAGTGAGGACACTTTTTGAAAGGCAGCGCGGCGCGGCTGCAGCTCGCGCGACACGCGGGCGAGCACATTCCGCCGAGGGCAGCGCTGCCTGTCAAAAGCCCTCCCCCTCCTCCTCCCGCTTCTCCCTCCTTCTCCCCTCCTCCTGCCCCTCCTCCTCCCCCTCCTCCTCCCCCTCCTCCTCTTCCTCCTCCTGCCCCTCCTCCCCCTCCCCCTCCTCCTCCTCCTCCTCCTCCTCCTCCTCCTCCTCCCCCCCCCTCCCCCTCCTCCCTGACGCGCTCGCGCTCGCGCGCGCGCCGCTCAGGCCGCAGCGCAGCGGTGCAGCTCGTGGAGCTGACCCAGGCCCACGGCGACCTTGGCAGCGGGCGGGGGCGGCGGCGACGGCAACGGCGACGGTGGCAGCCGATACGATGTTTCAACTGGCGGTTCCTCTTAGTTTTGGGCCTGCTTTGGGCCCGTCAGCGGGCCCCAGGACCATCAAAAACGGATCCAAGGCGAAAAACTGGCGGTGGGGAGGGGGTAGGGAGCTCCAAGGCCGCGGATTGAAAAAATCATGTCGGAGGGTGTCTGGGACGGCGACAGCGACGGCGGCAGCGGCGGCTGCGACGCCGGCAACGGCAGCGGCGGCGGCGACAGGGATGGTGGCGTCGGCGGCGAGGTGACGATTAGGGCTGGGGAGAGCTGGGCGGGCTGCTTTGGCGACGCACGCCATGTCCTGGGCTGCAACGGCATACCCGAGGCACAGCTGACTGAAGCGGACGAGGTGGAAAGAGGAATGACGCCACAGCACGGAACTAATCGGAAGAAGGGGATAGCCAGCTTGATGTATATTTTAATGCAGAAGGATCATCAGAAGTAGGACGCTCAGATCCCCCGTGGGCCGTGAATCACTCATGACTGCCACAACCATCCCTGGCATTTTCATCAGAAGTAGGCCTCTCAGAGATGACGGTGAAACGCAGCAGATGGAAAAGTCAAAGGCAGGGAGAATGAAGTGGCAGCCAATGACAAGCCTGGCCACGTGGAGAGCCACGGAAGCAGGCCCAACTACGGCCATCGCTCTTGACGTTGCCCTTGCCCTTGTTACGTGATCCAGCCACTGGGCGCGCACGTTCGCGCGGAGCGGATCGCGGTCCTCACCTCAAAAGCGTCCAGCCCCCCCCCCAAGAGCTGCCACAAACAGACAGTGCCAGACCCGGCACCGTCCTGCAAGGCGCCACGCCAGCAGGCCCTCACCCAGTGTCGGGCTCTGAAGCCTCAGAGCGTCGAGCACGAAATAACGGACCCGATAACCCCTGGTGAATTATCCTCGCTCCGCGCCTCCCCCCGATCGAGCACGGGCGGTTGCGGTGAGGAGTCGCCAAAGGACCTCGGATCTGGACCAGGGCTGGCGTTTCTCTTTCTCTGGCTTTGGCTCCGCTCCGCGTTGACCCCGTCCACCTCTGCGCGGCCGCCGCCACATCCGAGGCGGCACTGTGCGACCGCGTGCCCTGCCCTGCCGCGTGTGGAGCATGGTCCCTCACAGCAGGCTCATGTCGTGACGACACCAGCGTTAATCTCTGACACCGCGCGGATCGTTCAGCCTTGGACGATCGGCGGCGCTTCGATCGCCAGATCGTTGCAAGTTTGGCTGGTTCCAGGCCTCTGGCCACTCTCAGCCGCCGCCGCGTCGACGAGACACGAATCTACCGCACCCAGGGGCTCCCCTGCCTGGGGTTACTCCTCTCTGCAATCCGCGTCATGCGGGTGCGTGGCTGCCTCCGCGCTCTCTCTCCCCCCCCCACCCCCTGGAGAAGGGTAGCTCTCCGGCCCAAGGCCCCGAAGCGCGCAGCATGGCCATCTTCGCGCCCCAACGGCTTAGCCTTACCAGCCTTGAATGGCGTCCACGACCCTCGAGGGGTACCCCTGAGGTGCATATCGGCCAAGTTGCGCACCTTCGAGTGCCCTTCGTAGCGTTGGCGCCACCCTCTCCTGCACGTGTAATGACTGGCCGACAATCATCGTCGTGGTCTGAATTGAATGATCCATGTCTGCCAGCACAACCATCATTCTCGCTTTTCCCATCCGCCAGGTGGTCCTTCCTGGTGCTGTTCCCCAGGGACGTTGGCCGGCATCTCATACACGACATGTCTGACCGACATCTGCTGTGCCCGGGTCATTAATAGCATGCTCCATGCTTACCACGAAAGACACAGCCTTCATTTCAAATGTCATACAAGCGCAGGTTAATGTAGACGCGTTTCTTACAAGATTTGGCATCGGCGCAACTGTTACCAACCACTAACCAAACGCTGCAACGTGTTCCGCTGAGCCGTGAACGTAGCAGATAGAAGTGGCAAGGCAGGGTGCGTTGGCTGCACCAGCCTTGCACACACTCTCGGCCGAACGCGCCAGGCTGATCGAACCAACTTGCTGTTTCACCGATGCTATTACGCGGATTCATGAGCGAACTCATCTGCAGGATAACGTAAGACAAACCGCGGTGGGCACCACTTCTACAGACCCCACTATCTTAGCAAGGTGGAACGCCTTGTCTACCAACGGGCACTGCAAGGAAACCATTATGTCGCCCATGTCTGTTATGATCAGCTCGCTAGTTGTCGTAATATGCTTGTTTGTCGTCATCAATTGCGCAGTGCTCTTTTCTGCGATACCCTCGTTGCACATCGCTGAGAACTCTCATTGTCACTCCATTTGATCTTGCAGATATCAATGTAAAACCTGCGAATTAGACTACAGACAATGTTCGATACTTTCGAGAAGACACGCGACCTGCGCCCACCTCGTTACTAGCGTCACGTTCACTTCGAACGGCGTGCGCTTACAATCGCTGGACGTTTTGGCAAGCTACAATTTTCGGATTCTAGATGGCTCCGATGCTTCATGATCGCTAGCGAATCACGGGTATTAAAATACCACGTGTACTGTATCAACCGTGGGCTTCTTAGCGCCCCTCACTTAAACACTCAGAAATCAGAGATGGGTGATACCTTGAACTCGCTGGATACATAACAAGCCAGGGTCAAGCATACGATCCAGTGGGCAAACCTACGCAAAGAACCAACTTCGACATCAGGAGAGGCTAGTCGATAACCTGCCGTTCAAGCGGGATCCAGCCGTGGCCACGAGGGCGCCCCTAGAGGCACACGAATCGCCTAAAACGAGTGGAAATCCCCGGAAGCCTCGATACGACGACGACGACGACGACGATAAACGAAGACGATGAGCGAAGAAGACGACGACGACGAGCGACGACGACGACGACAGTCCCAAGAGATCCCTGAGGTCCCTGGAGGCCTCAGGAGGCCTTCACAGACGCAAAAGTAACAAAAACAGGAAAAACGTCGAAATAAACTCAATCAACGATCCCCTTCAATGACAACGACGACGACGACGACGACGACGACAACAAGCGAGCAACAAGAGACGAGCAACGACGGCAAGCGACGAGCGATGACGACAGTGATACCAGCTGCGACGACGACGACAACGGCATCGACGACGACCATGACGGCGGCGACGACGACAACGGTCCCTCAAGGTCACTCTGGACGCTGGAGACAACGTCAAGAAACCTCAACCTCGATCCCCCTCGATACTCGATCCTACTCGATCCTGCCCATCCTATTCGATCATTTGTGATCTCCAATCCACTGCAATCCTCGATCCTCATGCTCGTTCCTATCCTCGATCCTCATGCTCGTTCCTCCTCCGTCCAAATACCTAGGTCCTCGATATCCCCCGACGACGACAACGGAGTCGATTCCGGCGACCCCTTGGAGGTCAGAACCTCTTCCCCTGGACAAGCTTTCACTCAGAAACAAACTGGGCCCCTCAAGAGCCCCTCAGAGGCCGAAAACAGCCAGAAACCTTCTGGCATGATTTTCAGCTCACGACTAAACATGGGACTCTCGATTCACGACGACGACAAAGACGACGACGACGACGACGGCGACCCACGATGCTAGACGACGATGGAAACGACGAGCGTCGACGACGACGACCGAAACGACAATCCTCGGTCTTCAACGACGACGAAGACGATCCTCGATCCGCGACGACCACGGATACGACGAGCGTCGACGACGATGGCGATGGCAACGACGACGACGACGACCATCCTCGGTCCTCGCCGTCGACGACGAGCGGCGACGACGGTCCCCGACCTGGGGGACACAAAAGTACCGATACCGCTACTCCCCGGACCTTTCCCAGGGAACGTTCAGGCCAGGATTTCGAAGCGTGTCCAGCCGTGGCGACGAGGGCCTCCCAGGAAGCCGAAAAACGCGAAAACGAGAGAAAGCGGCGGTATACCTCGTCCTCCTCTGACCGACGACGATCCCCGACGACAAGCGACGACGGTGAACGGGGACGACGAGCGGCGACGGCGAGCGGCAGCGGCGAGCGGCGAACGGCGCGACCGGCCCCCGCAGCGCCACGGAGAGCGCCCAGCTGGGGCACGGCACGTGGAGCTCCAGGCGCGCCGCCTCGGCCAAGGATTTGTTCTGCGGTGGGCCACCGTCTCACCGCTCGCCGTTCGCTCGACGACCGAGGCTCGAAACCATCATGTATCGACCCCGCTCAAAAAATGCAGAAATATGGGGTCTAGGGCTGCGGTGGTGGTTTATAGCGGTGTTGCATTATTTGAGCAACGTCGGATCTCAGGGAAGCAGCAAGGCTCGCGGAACCCCAGGCTCGGGGCCTGAATTCGAGGCTCGAGCCTCGAGCTTTATACGGCTGATGGCGAAGCCGTCGTCGTCGTCGACGACGTCGCCGCCGTCGTCGCCACCGTCGTCTTCATCATCGTCGCTGTCATGGGGTGGTGGTCGTCGTCGTCGTCGTCGTCTCCTGGTCGTCGTCGTCGTCTCCGTCGTCGTCGTCGTCGTCGCCATCGTCGTCGTCGTCGTCGTCGTCGCGGTTCGAGGCTTGACGCGCGAGGCACGCGGAGTTCCAGGCGCGCCGCCTCGGCCAGAAGGCCGCGGTGGCCAGCTGCTCGTTGTCGTCGCCGTCGTCGCCAGCCACGATCGATGCTCGATCCTGACCTCTCCGATTGTGAAGATTACGGCGTTCGGGTTTCGTCCATGTCTTCGTCGTCGACGACTGTCGAGGCTAGGCCCAGGCCGCTCTCGTTGTGAAAGTTAATGCTGTTGTAAATGGGGGGCGGCGAACTCCGCAGGAGCACTTTGTTTGCACTCGCTGATATAGTCTCTTGAACACCACCAAGTCATCGCTTAAATCAGCACTCGATAAGTATATGCTGACTGCTGCCTACAGCTATGTGTGTAGATTTCCCGTGTCATCAGAAACAGGATGTATTTTCAAACTTGAAAGAAAAGAGGCCTAGCCTGGGATGTAAGCACAGGCGCCAACACATTATTGAGAGGTCGGGGGCACGCCTGGGCAATTGCGGTCCACCTCACCCCCTCGGGCGAGGCCCCTTCGAGCACGCGATGCGGCCTGCCGGTCCGGCTACAGACTCTGGCACGCCCAACACAGTTCTCTGCAACTTAGCGAGCTCATCGGGGTGCGGGTGGCCGGTCAGGAAGCGAGCCCGCTTCCTCCATCTGGTACCAAACTGGCAAACATTTGAGCAACTGTAGAGACGTCGGGCCTGCCCGCGAGGAAAAGGAGCTCTGGATATTTAAACATGTAGCTACTATGCGGGTTCTCCAAAATCCATGGGGCGTCTGCGGAATTGCACGCTGACGCTATTTTCAACACAACGCGCAAACACTTGTTGCCGGCCTGAAGTTTTGCCCAGTCAGTTAGGGGCATCTGGGGCCGCGGAAAGCCTCGAGCACGCGTCGAACTGCGGATCGGGGCAGAGCGGGCCTTTACGATAGGTAAAGAGGAGCAGGGCGGCGCAAGCATCACGCTCCGACATCTCTCGGCACGGATGTCCGACAGGAGACGGCGCGGGGCGCGCGGCGCGGCCAGGTCGCCGCGGCCGCCGCGGGAACTCTCCCAGACGCGCGCCTGGAAGCCGCGCCTCCCGATGGCCTTGGCCACGCCTCCCTTTCCTGCGAAGGCGCCCGCGAAGAACGCGCCAATCACGCCCCGGCGCCCCCGCGCGGCCACGGGCGACCCGCCCGTGAAGAATGATCGCCTCTGCTCGTCGCCCGCGCTCGGCATCGCACCTCTGGGCTGCGTTCGGGCGCTCGCGGCGCCCGACGGCCAAACGCGCGCGCCGCTTGAGCCGCGTGGCACTCTTGCCGCCGCGCCACTGCCTTCTCCTCTCGATGTCCACCAGCGCCCACGCCGCCCGAGCTGCATCGATGGATGGGCACGAGGGCCATGCCTGGTACGACGCCAGCTTGGGCATGGGAACGGCCTGCGCCGCACGGCGAAACTCCTGCGGCAGTTCGCCGCAGTCGGAAGCTCCCAGCGGCCCGTCGCCCGCCGCCACCTTGAGACGCTCGAGCGCTGGCCCCGTCAACATGGCCCAGGCCGAGCCCAGGGGGGCCGAGACGCTGGCATCGCCGTGCTCGCGGCGACCGGCTCGCTCCTCCGGGTGGACTAGCAGCGACCGGCGGGCCGTCGGCCCCGCCGCCGGGGGGGCCGGCCCCGAGCCGCAGAGACCGAAGGCGCCGATCGCGGCCTCGGGGCGCGCCTCCGCCAGCGCCCGCATCCGCGCGCCTTCCTGGCCTGGGGCCGCGACGCCGCCACGGGCGCCGAGCGCGCCCGAGGGGGCCCGCTTGGCTGAACGCGCGGCCCGGCCGCTGGGAGGCCTCGCCTCTGATGGGACGCGGCGTTGCCGACCATGCTCTCGAGCCTGGGCGGCGGTCGACGGAGCAGAGCCCCGCGGGGCGCCAGCTGGGGGAGCTGCTGGGGCTGGCTCGGATAGCTGATGAGGCTGATGATGTAGCTCATGAGGTTCGGGCCTCGCTGGCTCGCTGAGTTCACTAACTAGATGATGTAGCTCTCGAGGTTCATGTTGATCGGTGGTGCTGTTGCAAGTACTGTGGGAATTTGATGATGTTGCTGTGTCGCGCCTGTTGTCGCGTACATGTAGGCGTGGAAGCTCGCGCGAATGCTCGCCGATGACGCTGGCCCCCCGGGGCTCCTCGGGGGCCTCAACGCTCTGTCGAAGAAGGCGAGGCGGAATACACCAGACTAAAGAACAGGAGGCGTTGTCATCAAATATTCGGGTTGCCCCGTCGGCGCCACTGAGCTCGCTCGGAATCCAACGGGCAGCGAGACGGATGTTGCGAGCCAGGAGGTAGGCGTTGCTTCGCCTGATAATGACCAGCATCGCATAATCCGTTGAACGAGACCTGCAGATGGACAGTACCACTCCCATGTTGTCGCACAGGTGGACGCGCCCGACGTCGTGGCCCCACCGCGTCTGGGCGAGGCGACGGACAGAAGCCAGCGCGGCACGGGCTTCCAAAATGGCGACGCCCTCGGGCCTGCCCCAGACGCCACTGCGGCAGAGGGCCCAGCGGGGCTGCTCGAGCTCCAACGCCCAGGCGCATTCCGGCGCGGCCTCGGGCGCGGGGGGGCGCCAGGGGCCAGCGCGCTCGTCGTCGTCGAAGCTGGCGAGGCGCACGGCGCGCCGACGAGGGCCCAGCTCGAGGTTCAGGCGGAAGCGGGCGCGCTCAGCCACGCGGCCGACCCGGGCAACTGGACGCGACGCCGAAGCCGCTCTCGGAGGCATCAGAGGCCGCGACGCCACGGTTCAAGGGGAGCACCCAGTCGCTGCTGGGGGGGCCCAGCAGCCCGCGGAAGCAGTTCAGCTCCTCGCGGGCGGAGCTCCACACCTCCTGCCTGTCCCAGTAGCTGGCATGCACGGAGGCGTAGCTGGCCGAGAAGGCGCTGAGAACCTCGCGCCCAACGACGTCCGCAAAGGCAGTGGTCCAGCAGGCACTCCAAGTCTTGCCCAAACATCGTCTCCCGCTGCAACGCGTAAGCCAGGGCCTGCTCCAGGCGGGCACGCCTCTTGCCAGTGATGGAAACGCAGGGGGGCCCGCAGTCGATGCTGGCGCCGAGCGCGGCCCCCTTCGACTCGAAAAGCTCCGCCTTGTGGGTGTCCAGCTTCAGCTCGTTGAAAGCCGCGACCTTCCCCTCCAACGCCTTCTTCGCGGAGTGCGAGTCCTGGCCCATGATGCCATGGTTGTCAACGTAGACGCAACGCAAAAGGTCCCGCTCGCCGCCGCCCCCATAGCTTGAAGACCAGGGGCTCGCTGCGGTCGGAGGCCAGGCGGGCCTCGCGCAGCAGGTCGCTCTCCTCCGTCGCCCGGCAAGCCTTGCACTGCCTCCGCTCAGGGGCGATCGCATCCACCGCGCGGGCCAACCGCTGCAGAGCATCGCCATCTGCCAGTTCACCGCACGGCCTGGCAGCCCGTAGCCGCCCACAACGATCCGGAAACGCCCAGCCAACACCTCAAAGTTGGCCAGCGCAGGGGCGCTCACCTGGTCACAGCTGGGCGAGTGGAACATCAGATCGGCCCGGCAGGTGAGGCCGCGCATCACGCAATAGCTCGCATCCGCCTGCTTGGTCCTGGACCACAGCGGCAGCCATAGGCGAAGGTCGCCCCCGCTCCGCTCGATGTGCCTCGTCACCTGCCAGCAGGCGGACGGCCCCCTCAGCGGCCGGCGCAGGACGAGGACGAACGAACTCTCCTGCACAGCCTTGCGATATGTCCCGCGCCTCTCGCCCTGCTCGTCATGGTCGATCCACCGCGCCCTCGCATCCCACGCTGCGCAGGCTGCGTCAACGGGCCCGCGACAGCCTCGGGGAGCCCGACAGGCGGCAGCACTGGCGGCGAGCCCGTGGGGGGCGGGCCGCCCGAGAGAAGCTGCGCGGCGAGCTCGGCGAGCCCGGGGGTTGCGCCCCCCGCACCTTCGGCCAAAGGCACCATGTCCGCTTGGCGCGCGTGGCCAGGACGAACCACCAGCGCTTCGTAGTCCGTGATGCGGAGACCGTCGGCCACAAACTTCACTCCCTATCCAGGTCACCGACACGGCCGCCCCCCACCAGCCTCCACACGCACCTGGGCGGCGTCTCCCAAGGCCAGCGCCGAGGGTACGCATCCCCCGCCGCACTGGCAGCGTCAGGAGCCGCTGCAGCGCCCGTGCCCACCGCGTCGTCGCCAGCGGCATCGCCAGGCGCAGCGCAGCTGCCTGACCGCGCGAGGCCATCGCCCCGCCACGGCAGACGCCGCGGCAGGAAGCGGCCCCCGAACACCGCGTCCAGCAGCATCACTTCCTCGTCCAGCATCACACCATCCAGCAACTTGATGAGGGGATCGTCCGCCGTCGCCTTGTCCTGAAGGGCCAGTCGACGACATTCTCAGATGTAGCGCCGCCGCGCGTCGGGGTCCACGCGCTCGCCGAAGCGGTAGGCCCGCGCCGCGAGGCCCGTCGCGGCCACCTCCTCACAGCCCAAGATCAGGTCAAGTCGCACCCCGGCGGCGCCAGGCACTCCGCAGACAGCGGCGGCAGCCACACGGGCAGCGCTCCAATCGAGAGAACGGTAGAGCGGTGAGGCCGAGCGCCAAGGCCCATCCCTAAGCCCTAAACAGTGCGAGCACACAGGAGCAAGGCCCCAGGGGCCGCGACGCGCAGTTATCCAAGCGCCTCGCGCCCAAAACGGGAAGGGGTCCACACAGGTGGCGACAAAGGCCGCTTGTACATCATTCATGTGCACGCACCCCCATGGCGAAAGGGTTTTCCCGATCTCCTAGCTCCGGGAGCCATTCCCGGGCCCCCGGGTCGCCAAACAACGGCTCGGGGTGAAAAAAATGCTGGGGGACGGGGTTTGGACATCCAGGAGGTCGGACGAAGCTCGATGCTTACGGTTTTTCCACGTTCTTCCCGACTTCGGTGGCCTCCTGGAGGCTTCTCGTGCCCAGAGCTGGATCCGCCGTGAAATTCTACCAAAAGCGCATCCCGGAAGAGGTCCAGGGGTCCGTCGTCGCTTGCCGTCGCTCGTCGTCGCTTGCCGTCGTCGTCGATCGTCGACATCGATCGTCGTCGTGGTCGCTCGTGGTCGTAGGGGTTGCTTGTCAACATCGCTCGTCGTGGTCGATGTCGCCCGTCGTTTTCGACATCCTCGCTCGCCGTTGCTGCTTGTCGTCGTCGACGTCGAAGTTGCCGATCGTTGTCGTCGTCGTCGTCGCTCGTCGTCGACGTCGGCAACGCTCGTGGACATCGTCGTCGCTTGTCATCGCTGTCGCACGGCGTCGAGGCAGTCTCTCGTTACCGTTTATCGTCGTCGTCGAATGTCGCCGCTCAGCGCCGTTGCTCGTAGTGGTCGACATCATCGTCGTCGATCAATGTCGCCGTCGGATTCCCCATCGCACGTCGTCGTCGCTTGACGTCAGCAAACCATCATGACAACGCCCCGCAGGACAGTTACCCTACAGCCTAGCACGAACATGTATCTCCCTGCATCCCTTCATGGATGGCTCGCGCGGCTCTAGACATGGCTGACAACACCTTCAGTCCCAGGGGCCAGAGGGGGGCCAAGCGCCGCTGTGAGCCCCCTGGGAATTATCTCCTCTTGACTCCCTACGCCCGTGCCCACGATAGCAGTTACCCATAAACAAAGCCAAAACGAGGGCCTGGCAGCCCGAATTAACTAATCAAGGGAGATGGTGAGGTTAAAACACCAAGTGGAACCCAAAGCCGTCACACCAGTCCGATGGCAAAGCAGGCATCTCAGTATTCTCCCGTGCAAGATGCTGGTGCGTGACCTTAAAAGTCGGGGGCGGACGTGGGCTCCTCGACACGAGCTCCAGCTTCCAGAAAATATCTCCTGACTGTGGCCAGAGCTCCACCATACCCTACATGGCTCCAACCATTCTCTTTCACAATCCATACACTGACGAATTATACGAATCTCAGGCTGGTGCACATAGTCGGTATCATCAGCATGCTTAGCCAGCTCATCAGACCAAGCAGGCGCCTTGATTCCACGCTGCTCAGCAGGAGCGCTTGCTCCAGACTTCCCGCGTTGGGCGTGGACCTTCCGAAGCACAAACTGTGGGGTCCCAGCGAGCCTCGTATAGCCAGCTTGAGGGCCCCCCGGACCTCGAGACCTCGCCAGGTTGCGTGCACCTAGGACTGCAGCTTTGCAGTCCACTCCTACAGTTGCATCTACTCTGGCTGATCTGGACCCGTCTGCTGTCTTCAATCACCAAGGCATGATGCTCTGCTACCACAGCTGTATTGGGCAGGGAATTGGGGACTGGTCCTCTGATGGCCCCCAGCAGACCTCCCTGCTCGTCCACCAGCACGACAGACCAGCCCGCGCGGCTGGCACCAGGGGGGCATCGCTTGTTTTCATCCTCGCTCATCGTCGAAAATTAATCGTAGGTACGTGAAGTCTTCGACTTCGTCGCTCGTAGTCGGTCGTCGTCGTCCCCGGTCGTGCGTCGCCATCGCAGTTAATTGCAGTCGCTCGTTGTCAACGTCGCTTGTCGTCGCAGTCGTCGCCGCAAATTATCCTCGTAGTGGCTCGTTGTCGTCGTCGATCGTCGATCGTCGTCGGTATAGTAGACCTTGGTCGTTGTCCCAACTAGTTCTTGTCACCGCTTGTCGTCGTCGCATGTTGACGTAGTTGATTGTCGTCGTCGCCAATCATCGTGTTCCCCAGCCACAATCGTCGTCGCTCGTCGTCGTCCTCGTTGCCGTCCATCGTCGTCGTCCCTTGTCGTCGTCGCCGCCGTCGAAGCAATCGGTGTCGTGGTCCCTCGTTGCCGTCGTTGTCGCCTTCGCTCGTCGTCGTCGCGCCGACCAGCAAGTCGTCGTCGTCGTCGTCGTCATCGTCATCATCCCTCGTCGTCGTCTTGTCGTCGTCGTCGTCGTTCCTCGTCATCCCTCGTCGTGGTCGTGGTCGTGGTCGTCGTCGTCGTCGTCGCCGTCGTCGTCGCCGTCGTCGTCGTCGAAGTCGCCGCTGTCGTCACTCGCCGGTCCAGCTGGCCGTCGCGGCTGGCGCCGCTTTCGGAACCGCCTTGGCGCCCGCGGGTTGCGCGGCGCTGGACACGGCGGCTGCCTCCGCGCATGGGGCGGCGGCGACCTCGGCCTCGCGCCGGGCACGGGGCGCGGGCTGCCGCGCCGAACCAGCACTCAAAACTTCTGCCAAGAAATCTTCCAGTAAGAAATTGAGATGCAGCTTCGCTGAATTTCTCAGCCCTCTTGCAAAAGCCAACTTTGAATCGTGCAGTTTCTTACCGCCGCGCGGCGCCAGTGTTGGTGGTTGTGATAAAGATTGTGACGGTGATGATGCCGATTCCGGGGCCGGGGGCTCTGCAGCAATGAATGAAATACAACATGCAGGAACATGTGGAGAAACATGCGACGGCTGGAAGATTAGAAGAAAGATCTGGGGAATATCTTCAATCGAGGGAAGATCTCAAGGAAGACACCAGTGAAGATCTGGGTGAAGATCTGGACGAAGACTTGGAGAAGATCTGGGAGAAGATCTGGAGGAAGATCTAGAGAAACATCTGGTGGAAGATATGGGGGATATCTAGAGAAGAGATCTCGAGGAAGACCCGGGTGAAGATCTGGGTGAAGATCCGGGTGAAGATCTAGGGGAAGGTCTGGGTGAAGATGTGGGGTAATATCTGGAGGAAGATCTGAGGAAAGATCTGGAAGAAGATCTACAGGAGAGATCTCGGGAAAGATCTGGGTGGATATTTTGGGGGAGATCTGGAAAAGATCTGGGGGGAATTCTGGTGGAGAGTTGGAGAAAAATCTGAAGGAAGATCTGGAGGAAAATGTCGGGGAAGATCTGGGAGAAGATCTGGGGGGAGATCTGGGCAAGATCTGGAAGAAGATCTGGAGGAACGTCTGGAGACACATGCGGAGGAGAGATCTCAAGGATGATCTGGGTGCAGATCTGGTCAAAGATCTGGAGGAAGATCTGGAGAAGATCTGGGGATCTGGGGGAAGATATGGAGAAACATCTGGTGCAGCATCTGGAGGAGATATCTTTGGAAGGATCTGGGTGAAGATCTGGGTGAATATCTGGGTGAAGGTCTGGGAGAAGATCTGGGGGCTGATCTGGGTGAAGATCTGGATGAGAGGTCTGGGGGAAGATCTGGAGGAGAGATCGGGGAAAGTCTGGGTGAAAATCTGGGGGGAAATCTGAAGGTCTGGAGAAAGATCTGTGGAAGATCTGGAGGAGAGATCTCGGTGAAAATCTTGGTGAAGATCTGCGGTAATATCAGAAAGAATGTATGAAGGAAGATGTGGGCGAAGATCTGGGTGAAGATTTGGGTGAAGATCTGGGAAACATCTGGGGAAGATCTAGGCAGATGAACTAGGAAGACCTAGAGGAAGATCTGAAGGAAAATCTGGAGGATGACCTGGAGAAGATCTGAGGGCAGACCTGGGTGAAGATCTGGATGAGAGGTCTGGGGGAAGATCTGGAGGAGAGATCTCGGGGAAAGTCTGGGTGAAGATCTGGGGCAATATCTGGAGGAAGATATGGCGAAAGATCTTGGGGGGAGATTTTGGGGAGAGATCTCGGTAAAGATCTGGGCGAAGATCTGGGTGAAGATCTGGGGTAATATCTGAAATAATATATGGAGGTAGGTCAGGGTGAAGGTCTGGGAGAAGATCTGGGGAAGATCTAGGCATATGAACTAGGAAGGTCTAAAGGAAGGTCTGGATGAAGATCTGGGATAATATGGAGAAGATCTGGGGCAACATATGGAGGAAGATCTGTAGAAAGATCTGGGGGAAGACCTGGAGGACAGATGTCGGTGAAGATCTGGGTGAGGATCTGGGGCAAGATGTGCGGTAAGACCTGACATAATATATGAAGGAAGATCTGGGGGAAGATCTGGGGGAAGATCTGGGGGAAGATCTGGGGGAAGATCTAGGCAGATGGACTAGGAGCATCGACAGGAAGATCTGGATGAAGACCTGGGGGGTGATCTGGAGAAGAACTGGGGCAAGATCTGGAGGAAGATATGGAAAAAGCCATTGGGGGAAATCTGGGGGAAATATCTCGGCGGAGATTTGGGTGAATGTCTGGGTGAATATCTGGAGTAAGACCTGGAAGGATATATGAAGGAAGATCTGGGTGAAGATCGGGGTGAAGATCTGGGAGAAGATCTGGGGACGATCTAAGCAGATGAACCAGGAAGATTTGGGGTAAGATCTGGAGGAAGATCTGGGAGAAGATCTGGGTGAAGATCTGGGGGGGGGGGCATCTGGGTGAAGATCTGGAGAAACATCTAAGTGCGCACATCGGCTCCCGGCCTGGCCCAGACGGGGCATGTACACAGATGTTGGTGCATACGTTACCAGACGTCCAACGTCGTGCTTTCTATCTTTCGATGCTTGACCCCCAGACCTCTCAACCTCTACAAGGGGACGGGCTTCTCGTCGTGGGTCGCTTGTTGCTGGCCCTGAGGCCCGAAAACGGTCCCTGGAGGCAGAGAGTGATGGACGGCCACCCGCCCTGATTTATCACGCCGTTGGAACTCCGGGTCCCTCTCCCTCGGTGAGTTCCGACCAAAACTTCGAGGGGGATGCAGCGGTGGCCACGAGGGAGGCACAGAAGGCCCAAAGAGGCCCAACGCTGTCCGAAAACCTAGATCTCCTAAAGAAGGGCTCATTGATCCTGGAACCTCGGCCCTCTATTCGGTTTGAAGGTATTCAACAGGAGACGACGACAACGACGACGGCGGTGGCGACGAAGACGACGACGGTGACGACGACGACGACGACGATCACGACAACAACGAGGACGACGACGACGACGACGACGACGACGAGGACGACGACGACGACGACGACGACGACGACGACGACGACGGCGGCGGTGACATGGAGGTCAGGGTGCCGTAAACGAGGACTTTTGATGAACCAGCAGATTGGCACGAACGCGAAAGATGCAGAGACACGTTCCATCATTCGTTTCTCCGGTCGAAATTTGCACACTCTTGTTTCGCAATGTTCTGGTTTGAGGGGGAGCGATGGGAGGAGACTGCATCAGAGGGGGAAAAACATCGGTCTGGAATTGGCCATGCATCGCCGATAGGTCGGCGATAGGCCCTTGATAGCGACACCGCACGTTCCTCGGCGGGTAGGGCTATCAATCGGGCCCACATATCAGCGGTGAGTGGGCGAGCGGGGGGTCGAAGCGCTCCCCCCTGAGCCTACCCCCATTGAGCCTACCCCCAGACGCTGCCCGTTGGCCTCGGGGTCATAACTCTGGTCTCCAGCGGCCGTTCGGGAAGATGCAGGCATCCCCAGAACGCCCTCGGCGAGGCGCAGCTGCTGGAGAGCACCCCAAGGCTGGAAGACCCTCGAGAACCGACGAGAACGTCCGAAGGCTTCGAACCTCGAGTGTCAGCCGATCGCCCGGGGGTCAGAAGTCGGTCTGTGGACCTCTCCTAGGCTGCGTTTCGAACAGAATTTCGAAGCCTATCCAGACGCGGCGACGTGGAGGCCAAGAAAAGCCCACAAACACCAGAAATCGTAGATCCTCGGACCTCGAGCCTCGAGCCTCGAACCTTAAATCTCGACTTCTACTGACAAAGCCCCTTACGGTCATGAAATTATGCTCAGCGTGTCGCGGCGGCGGCCTGACGACACGCCATGCCTTGCAAGCGGATGGCGTGTCGCTCCGCTCCGCGGGGCGGGAGGCTCGGAAAAGCATGAAAGTTGACGCCGGACTGGGAAGTGGATAGCGTGTCGCGCCGCAACGTGGTGGCCAGAAACAGGCGGAATGACGTTTGTGTCGCGGCGACTTGCATCTAAGACGCGGTCGGGGAAGCCAAGGGACGCTTCGGGGCCAAATTGGGCACAACAGGAGCACAGGCGGAGCGACACGCTGAGCAACAGTTCACATTGCTCTAAGGGCCCCGAGGAGGCCTGGGCCTCGGAGAGCAGAAGCCGCAGCGCCTGCGCGCGCTCCCGCTGCCGCAGCACGGCCTCGGGCGCCCAGCGCGCGAACCGAGTCGACGACGACGACGACGACGACGACGACGACGACGACGACGACGACGACGACGACGACGACGACGACGGCGGCGGCGGCGGCGTGGACGACGTGCACCGACACGACGACGACGACGACGACGACGACGACGACGACGACGACGACGACGACGACGACCGCCACGACGACGGCGGCGACGGCGACGGCGACGGCAGTGGCGATGGCGGAGGCGGCACCAGCGCGCGACGACGGCAGCGGCGACGGTGGCGGCGGCGACGGCGGCGACGATGGCCTCAATTGCCTGGCGGTTCGCGCGGAGAGCGGAGATCCCCGCATTGGCCCCCCCGCGGAGGCCCCCGCGGAGGATCCAAGAGAGGTCCAAGAAGAGCGAAGACACAGAAATACCTGGATCCTCGATCCTGCCGCGACGATCCTGGATCGTCGACCATGGATCCTGGATCTGCCTCGCCTTCCGATCCTTCTCCTTGATCCTCGATCCTCCTTCGATTTTCAATCCTCGACCTCGACGCTCGATCATCGAGCCTCCCCGAGCCTCTCGATCCTAGATCCTCCCCATCCTCGATCATCGAACCTCGCTCCCCGACCCTCGCGAACCTCCACCCTCGGTCCTCGACCGTTGCCGTCGTCATCCCCGTCGGCGCCGTCGTCGGCGCCGTCGTCCCCAGACCTCCGACGTGCATGTTTGCTGTCAGGACCGCTTCTTCTCCGCCCTTTGCCGTCTTGCTGACCGCCTCCAAGGGACCCCAAAAGGCCGAAAATGACCACGAGCCTTCCGCCACGTGATGGTTGCTTCCACGACTCGGGGAGGTCTGAGTCGGCTGAGGGGGAACGATCAGGGGGGGACTGGCTCAGGGGGGAGGAACATTGACCCCGAATCGGCGATACATCGCCGATAGATCGGCGACCGAAGCCGATTGTGAAACCGCACGTCGGTGGGTGGAACAAAAAGGGCCGATGCCCCGGACGGCGATGATTGGGCGATTTGGGGGACTGATGCTTTCCCCCAATCCCCCCGTCGTTGCGCCTGGTCGGCGCCGTCGCCGTCGCCGTCGCCGTCGTCGGCGCCGTCGGCCAGCGGCGGCGTTCGCTCTGGCGGCGCCGTCGTCGGCGGTGGCGTCGTCGCTGCTTGGTCGAAGGCCGAGGACCGAGGGTGGATGCTCGCGAGGGAGGAAACCGGGGTTCCAGGATCGCGGGTTGAGGATGGGAATCCCAACATCTGATGTCTCGATCTTTTCAATACGGGGTCCCCCGAACTCCCGACCCT
Organism: Prorocentrum cordatum; assembly: GCA_963575745.1. Lineage (NCBI taxonomy): Eukaryota > Dinophyceae > Prorocentrales > Prorocentraceae > Prorocentrum > Prorocentrum cordatum. Next base: position 72,611 of record CAUYUJ010001223.1, read on the forward strand.
TTCCTCAGGGCCAGCTTTTCATCCCGAATCATTTCTTGACAGGCCCGGGATGCAGCGAGGGCCGCCAGAGGCCGAAAAAGGCAAAAAACCTTCCGCGGCGAGGTTTCTATCACGACGCGAGCATGTCTCGGGAGACTCGAGGAGGGCCGATGATCGAGCGACAAGGCATCGGCGGCGGCGACGTTCCCAGGCATCCTCCGACACGACTCTTGCCTCGACCCCTTCCGCCAGGGCAGTGTCTCGCCCCGGACCCGTCTCTGATGGCCATGAGGGCTGGGCCGACACGAAGAAAAAACGCACGCATCGAAAAGATCATACTGCCGGAGATCTCGGGCGTAGACAGAGCCCCCATTCAGCAGCAAACCACCCTTTCGTGGAAGCTGCCAGGGTCGACGTCCAGAAACAGCTGAACATATCCAGCGAAACGCACGATAATCAGCGAAACCGGGCGGGGACTCCTCTGGCACTCTTGAATGCCACTGTCGAGGGAACCCGTGCAGATTTCCTGTCGACTTGTCTGGGGGAGCGTTCTGTCAATGCCCGAAAATATGGTGCCTCGGCGGCGGCGGCGTTCGCTGCAGCAGCGCCATCGGCGGCGGCGTTCGCTCTGGCGGCCGACGCGGCCATCAAGAGTCGGATCGGCAGACAGAAATCGGCAGGCTAGTACGGCCCCATCGAGAAACCGGGAACACACACACACACACACACACATCGGAACCCGAGGTCGAATCTTATGTCGGAATCGAAATCGACCGAAATCGAATCGAATCGAGTCGGAGGAGTTGAAATGAGCCCTCGGCCCCCCAGTCTCGAACCACCCCATTCCGTCTTTTCACCCTGAGTCGGTTTGTTGACGGTCCCCGGGCCTGGTGAGGGCCTGAAGTGGCCGGAAATAATGAAAAGCCCGCATCTTCATTGTTGCGATGCGTTGGATCTCTGGGAAGATCTGGGGCCTCGGCGGCGGCGGCGTGCGCTTTGGCGGCGCCGTCGGCGGGTGGCGGCCGCGGTGCGGCTCCGCGCGGCAGCGGCGGCGTGCCTCGGCCAGCGAGCCGCCGCCTTCCGCGCAGGCGTCCGCCACGCGGACGCCGCTCCACTCCTGCAGGGGCCGCCGCCGTCGTCGTCGTCGTCGCCGCCGCCGTCGTCGTCGTCGTCGCCGTCGTCGTCATGGGGCCTCGGCGGCGGCGCCGGCGCCGCCGCCGCCGTCGTCTCCCTCCGCGCGGGCGTCCGCCACGCGGGCGCCGCTCCACTCCTGCAGGAGCCGCCGGCGGAGCTCCGCGTACCTCTGCAGGCAGGCCTCCTGCGGGTAGAGGTTCGAGCTTCGAGGGTCGAGGCTCGCTTTCTGGACTTTCCTGATCATCTGGGGCCTAAGCCCTACAGCCTAAACGCACTCTCGCGGCCACGGCTGGATACGCCTCGAGATTCTGGTCAGAACGCACCTGAGGGGAGGCTCAAGGTCTTCGGGGGTTCGAGGTTCGAGGTTTTCGGGCCCAGCTGAGGGGGGGCCAGCTGAGGGAGACTACGGTCGAGAACCTCTGCAGGCAGGCCTCCTGCGGAGGGGGAAGTAGAGACGTCCTTCTCAGCCAATTCGGCGTCCGAGTCTCAGACATGGTGTGCTGGCACGATCCGGGATTGTCAAACGGTTGGCTTCCAACTGGGCACTTCCATCACTGAAAATGAACCCTTGTAGGAACTTCTGACGCGGGAACTTAGAGGGAGGGTCTGTTGCAACATCGTCGATGGGTCTTGTGTTTGCACGGGTCCTCATTCCTCCTCCTCCTCCTCCTCCTCCGCCTCCTCCTCCTCCTCCTCCTCCTCCTCCTCCTCCTCCTCCTCCTCCTCCTCACTTCTCCTCACTCCTCCTCCTCACTTCTTCTCACTCCTCCTCCTCCTCCTCCTCCTCCTCCTCCTCCTCCTCCTCCTCCTCCTCCTCCTGCGTTGCCAACGGCCTGGCCCCTTGGCCCCCAATTCTCCTCAGGCGCGGGGCGCTGCGGGCCCAGCTGCGGCAGCGGTTCCAGGTCCTCGAGGCCGCCAACCTCGGGGAGGGGGGGGGGGGGGCGGGGCAGAGAGGACCGTGAACCAGCAGCTACGAACGGAGGGGGACACGGAAGAACCCCTCCTCCCCCGCCCTCCAAGACGAGGGCGAAGGACGAGGTTAAGGAGGAGGCGGAACAGGAGGAAGAGGACGGGGGGCGAGGAGGAGGGAGGCTGACGAAGGGCAGGACCCCCGTGGCGCGTGGCGCCGCCCGCGCGGGGATGGATCGAGTTCTTCGTTACGACAACCAGCACCGCGCATCCTCAGAGTAATGGCTGTGGGTCAGATAGACGAGGCCCAGAGCGAAGTGCCCCCAAGACGACCATGAAGTACGGAGCGCCTGTGCATGCGCAAGTAAGTATACACGTCGTCTGCACGGTGTGCTTTGTTTGTTTCGTCGAGGCGCCAAAAGGTGCGAGCGATCGCAAGGAGCACGAGGAAGGGACGGAGTGCATGGTATTGGTGGCGCCCTCTAAGGTAGGCATGCGCTTGGCATGGGGTGCATGGGCACTTTCTGCCTTGAAGGCCCCTGATCGTGTCTGTTGGAAGGGCACGACCATTGTTGAGGGGGCATGGCGCACCGACCGTGTGTCCCACCTCTGGGTGGTGATTCGTATGTGGTGTACGCATACAGGTGTTGCAGTCACCTCCGTTCCTGCTGTTCATGCGGGATGATGTAAACAATGATAGGAAGGCCCCGTTTCATCCCTGCAACTGTTGGAAGCGTTGACAACCAATGTGCGAGGCGCCAAACCCAGCGCTCCATGTTGGACATAACCCGATCCATGCGTGTAAACGTTTCGAACTTCGAGCTCCAAAACCATCAACCGCAATGACAT
>CAUYUJ010001223.1:77981-103599 GCA_963575745.1 Prorocentrum cordatum
AGGCGAGAGCACATTTTGAAAGCGGACCGCCCTCCATCCGTGAAGTTGCTGCAAAGTTTCGGTTTCTGGATCATAAATCGTGAAGATCTCAAGCGAAACGCCCGCCGCCCCCCCCCCCCCAACACCATTTCGACCAGCCTCGGGGCGCGACGCGAAGCTTTTTTATGAGGGAGAAAGATGGAGGAGGAGGAAGAGGGAGGGGTCCCTGTGTATACCCTCAACTCACAAACGATGTTACTGTAAATTCTCTCTCCCAGCTCCTTTTTCATAGGTCCCTACACGGGCTCATACTTTCTAGGGGCTAAAGGAAGGGCCCCGTTGAGAGACAACCGTTTGGAAGTCCTAACCGCGCCAGAACAACATTCCTGGAACTTCACAACCGAGAAGGAGCGCGACTTGCGCCCTGACGACCCTGAATCGCGCCAGAACGCCGTTCCTGGACATCCCACAACGCGAGCCAACATAAATGCTGCTCCCTGACAATCCGACATCGTTCTAAAACATCAGTTCTGGGACGTCAACAAAGAGAACGCGTGATACGGTTTGTATGAGCTCTTACAACGTATGCGCGCGGCGCCTGGAAACGCGCCACCCTCCATCCGTGAATACCTTGCGAACGTTGCAGACGAATGAGCGCGGCGCAAAAACTAAAGCCGCATTTTGAAAACGACCCGCCTTCCATCCGTGGAACTATTGCAAACTGCTGATACGACTGTCCGCGGCGCCAAGCGGAAAACATATGTTTAAAACGACCCACCCTCAAGCTCAGAAACTGTTTCAAATTTTCAGCGTAAGAATCGACAGCGGCGACGGCACCGACGACGGAGACGTACACTGGGGCAGCGCACGGCCGGCGACATCGAAGGCGGCAGCGACGGCGGCAGGGAGGGGATTCCCCCTTTCACGCGGGGGCAAGGACCCTCTCTAGGCTCCCTTTCCCCCACTTCGCGCAGCGCCAGAGATGCTACCCGACGCCTCACGCCGCGCAGTGCTGGCAGCGCTGCTCCAGGCGGCGGATGGCGAGCGCTGCCTCCACCGCTGCCTCAGGGGGGCTGTCCCCGAGGAGGCAGTGCGCCCGCTGGTCGGGCTGCGCCAGGTGGGGCGCTGCTGCTGTGGCGCTCCAAGCTGCTAGTGGGCCAGCGGCCTCCTCGCACTGAGCGGGAAAGTGCGTCGCGATTTCCAGAGAGTCCTGGCAGAGCCGGCACGGCTGGCGGCCGCCAGTTCAGTCAGCCTTGAAAGCAACCTGGAGCGCAAGGTGCGCCCAGGCGCGCACTGCATCCGGCAGGCCCCCAGCGGCCGTTAGGGGTGGGACGCCCCCTGCTGGCCGGAGATGCGCTGGAGCCCGTGGACCTGGCTGCTGTGGTTCCACCAACGCAGTTCGTCCGCAATTTCCAGCGCCTCTGGCCTCTCCTTCCTCCCTGCTCGTCCTACCTCCTCCTCCTCCTCCTCCTCCTCCTCCTCCTCCCTCCTCCTCCTCCTCCTCCTCCTCCTGTTCCTCCTCCTCCTGTCCTCCCTCCTCCTCCTCCTCCTCCTCCTCCTCCTCCACCTCCTCATCCTCCTCCTCCTCCCATCATCCTCGTCATCGTCCCTCTTCTCCTCCACATCCTTCTCTTCCCTCCTCGTCCTCTCCCTCCTGCCCCCCTCCACCGCCTCCTCCTCCACCTCCTCCTCCTCCTCCTCCTCCCTCCTCCTCCTCCTCCTCCTCCTCCTCCTCCTCCTCCTCCTCCTCCTCCTCCTCCTCCTCCTCCTCCTCCTCCCCCTCCTCCTCCACCTCCTCCTCCTCCCCATCATCCTCATCCTCATCTTCATCCTCATCCTCATCCTCCCCCAACTCTCCGAGGACGACGCCTGGGTCCTGCTGGGGCCCGCGCTTCTTCTCTTCGAAGACCTGCCGCAGCCCGTCCCTCTCCGCCTCCGCCTCGCGCGCCCTGCACTCCTGGAAGGGGCAGGGAGGAGAATGAGGAAGCGGAGGAGGACGAGGAAGAGGAGGAGGAGGAGTAGGAACGAGGAGGAAGAGGAGGAGAAGGAGGAGGGAGGGATGGGGGAGGAGGGAGGTATGGAGGAAGGAGGGGAGGGAAGGGGGAAGGGAAGGGAGGGTGGAGTGGGGGAGAAGGATCAAGGCCAGGATCACACAATCGACTACATCACATATAGCTTAGAGTTTTTTGCAATGACGACACTTACAGTTGAGGTGATGTCTACCATAGTGGATGAGAAAATCGAGACGAACTTGGCACCGATCAGAACCAAGTTCAACGACATGGCGAAGAAGGTTGACGACCACGGCGAGCGGATCGCCAAGCTCGAGCAGGCGGGGTCGTCCTCAAATCGGTTCGTTGCATCGCTTTTCGACATCCGCGGGCTCTGCGAACTCAAGGACTGGAGGTCTGAAGGCATCACGCGGCCGCAGGCCGTGGAGCTGGTGTCTAGACTGATGTTTCATCTACCCGAAGACTTGAAGAACAAAGTGGGCTCCGTGGAAAATCGAGAATCGGGTGCACACATTTTCCGTCCGCATCGCTATGCCCTATGCCACGGAGGTCGCGGTTCTCTTCAAGGAAACCTTGAGGGGGAATACTGCGTTCCAACACAATGGAAAGGAACTCTACACTATGGTGGAGAAGACGCCCGAGGACCAGCGTCGGTTCGAGGCCGGTGGCAAGGCCAAGGCGTTCTTGGAAGCGAAGGCCAAGAAGAATGGTGCGACCGCTACGGTACGGCACTCTGGTCTGCCAGACTGCCAACTCAACGTGAAAACTGGGTCGGGAGAGGTACTCATGGGGCAGATCAACGGGGACCGAAAGATGGTGTGGGAGGACATGCCAAAGAGGCAGAATTTCGGCGTCGCGCCCGATGTACTCAACGCGGAGCTGCGGACCTTTAGGTCTGCATGAGCCCCAAATCTCACATCCACAAGTTTCACGGCCTTGACTTGGAACACATGTAGAAAACTGGCTTCGGCTGCAAAACGGACTTGTTGAGTCCTACGGGGGTTTACTGGGGCGACCTTTGTTGTGCTTCTACAGGAAGCTCCGGCTTGGTCACATTTGAATGGTTTCACTTATTCCGCGCATGCCATCTTGGCATCCGAGCATTATTATTCCTAGACTTCGGATGCGGGCGCTCAGGGAAGTCGCTTTTGGGGCATACTGGTTCGGCGCGGCAGCGGGCAATTAGATTTTCATATCGGCGCATGTGTTAGACCACCATGAAGAAGGTGGGCGGGCGAAACGGTTTTTCCCCACATCCAAAGTGGGGTTATTGTTTTCTCTGGACACCCCGCGCAGGAACAGGAACCCACCATCATCATCATCATCATCATCATCATCATCATCATCATCATCATCATCAACAACACTCATTCCTCACTCACTCACTCATCATCCCTCACACACTCACTCACTCACTCACTCACGCACTGACTTGACTGACTCATCAGCACTCACATATGATGATGATGAGTGTGCGAGTGAGAGAGTGTGATGATCATCATCATCACCAGTCAGTCAGTCACTCACTCACTCACTCACTCACTCGCCTTGGGCCTCGTCTGTGAATGAACTGCGAGGAAGTCTCAAGCGGGAGCCCCCTCCCGATGGGGCCCGCGGATCGCGTTACTAATCCGAGCGGGTCATCCAATTCCTGTAACTGTCGCCACTTTTGGGCTCTCGCGCTGCCAGAACGCCACTCCCAGGCCATATCTGTGAGTGAATTGCGAGGAAGTCTCAACCAGGAGCCCCCTCCCTATGGGGCCCGCGGATCATGTTACTAATCCGAGCGGGTCATCCAATTCCTATAACTGTCGCCACTTTTGGGTTCACGCGCTGCCAGAACGCCATTCCCAGGCCACATTTGTGAGTGAATTGCGAGGAAGTCTCAAGCGGGAGCCCCCTCCCTATGGGGCCCGCGGATCGCGTTACTAATCCGAGCGGGTCATCCAATTCCTATAACCGTCACCATTTTTGGGCTCTCGCGCTGCCAGAACGCCACTCCCAGGCCACATTTTGAATTCCCGGAGCCATCTGTAAGCCATGTCGTGTTCTCCGCGCTCCCAGAACACCACTCCCGGGCCACATTTTGAATGCCCGGAGCCAACTGTAGGCCACTTCGTGTTCTTCGTGTTCCCAAAACACAACTCCCGGGCAACTTTCTGAATGTCCGGAGCCAAAACAGGAGGGCGAGGTTGGGGGCAACGTAGGGAGCGGGGGGATGGCCCGCGCCAGGGCGAGAAGAAATATACGCAGAAGAGACAGCCAGGACGCCTCACCAACCACGAGGACGACGGTGAGGGCTCTTTCCGGATTTGCCCAATGGATTCTCTCATGTGGGGTCCTTCCGTCGGACTAATTAAAGACACGGCCCAATTCGTCCAACGAGTTTGTTCAACCTATGATTAGACTTCGAGGTGGTCGTCGGCATCGACACGAACGTGCAGTTCCCTGCGCGCTGTGGCGAACTTACTGGGGACGCCGTGTTGGACCCGAGAAGAAGCCGCAGTCCGTCAAAAGTGGCCGCAGTGGGATCATGGTTGGAGTCACTTGGAGCACGCTCATGGTCGGCGAGCTCCCACCAGGAGGAGATCCCCAGAAAAAAATAAAAGAACTCCAAATGATATCTCCGCAAAGATTTTGAAATACTATAGATTCTTCCGTTTTTGTTTCGACAAATCTTGTAGCACGCCGTTCCTGGGCATCGCTCTGAAGTTCGCGGTCGGAAGGCTCGGCACACCCGCCACGCATTGCGCGCAAGTGTAAGCCGACTCACAACCCGGGCGCGTTGTCGCGCGGATATCGCCCCCCCCCCCCACCCCTCGTTTCCTGTTCCGACCGAGCGCCTCAACCCGCCAGCCCGCCTTCCCGTCTTGCTCCCACTTTGTCAAGAGTTCAGGCGTTTCCTTGCCACCCAGCCTGGGCGCCCACCCGCCCGTGGAGTGAGGCATTCTCTCGCTCGTGCGATGTGCGCCGCGCCCGCAGCCTGCCCACCCTTCGACGTCAGATTCGCGCGCTCGCCCGCGGGCCCTCGAAGCCGCTTGCGCGGGCGCGACTGCCTTGCCACATCGTTGTGATAAAAGTACAGTAATGCGAGGTGTCATAGTGTCATAGTACAGTAATGCGAGGTGTCATGGAAGGCCGGATGTGCAAAACATTGATCGAACCTGTTGCGTCGAGGCCCCCGCTTGCCCTCAGGGCGCAGGTGGAGAGCGAGCGTTGTTCACATGCCTATGCCCCCCTCTGGGGAGGGGGGCGCCGCCCCCGCCCGCGCTCCCCCACCATCTTTCGCCCTGCCCCCACGGGCCTCGGCGAGGGCGCTCGGAGCCCACCGGGGAGGGGCGCGCTGGGACAATGTGGTTCTGATAAGGCCTCAGACAACCCAACGTGAGTTCAAAGATCACGAGCGCACGCGAGCATGCCCAAGCTAGCGCGGCCGCTGGCCAAGCCCAGTGCCCCCCCGAGAAAAAACAAGCACGATGACCGCGATGCTCCTCGCATTGAATCCCCGAGAGGCCGAAGTTCTTGTTGAGCTCCAGGGGCAACTCACTGCGGCGCACATTATAGCACGTTTGTTTGCCATGGGAACCCGAGGCTTCAAGACGGCCCCACAAGAGCCCGATATAGCACCAAGATAAGCCAAGAGGACATCAAGGCGGCGCAAAGATCGCCTGAGGGCGTCCCAGGATCGCCCCAAGAAGCGACCATGGGTCGAGCTTGGCGACCCCAGATTGGCAATGCTAGTCAGCACGCGCGCACATGCCAGTTCGTTGATAGAGCTCTCCGCGGAAGGCCCCAAGACGCCCGAAGGCTACCTAACAGCGAACCCCACGCCCCCTCCCCCGAGAGGCCCAAAACGATGACCACAGGAGGCGCCAAGAGGCCCAGCTGGGACACCCACGACGGTCCAAGGGAGGACCCTGGGGGTGGGGCCAGCTCTTCCCCGCAACGTTGTCGCACTCACTCATACCGCCACCTTCTGGTGCATGATCAACCCCCCCTGTCTGGCACGGCGGCTTCGCCAGCCCTGCATTCATCTGCGGGCCACCCCGCGCCCGCGACCAAGACAACCCAAATTGGCATCGTCACTGGATAGGCGGACGAGAGGTGCGCGGAAATTCTCTTCCATTGGGGGCGGTGGGGGATGTGCCTGCGGGCGTCGGTTACACGCGAAGCGCGTCTTGGATGCTCGAAACTGGATACATACAACGCACATCAACAAACACGCCAGAGATACACAAAGCACATGACGGGTTGAACGCGGGTGGCGGGCGGGCGGGCGCCTCTCGATCTCAAAACAACTGACCACGACAAATGGCAATGACACCGACGTTATTCACGCACCTCCCTGGAGAGCCGCTGCAGCTCTCCACTCTCGCGCCGACGCGGGCGCAGTGCACGGGGCGGCGTGCTGCGCCGAAAAAATGCATGCCACCCCATCGTGGCCGTCATCCCTGGTCAGCCGATGGTCTGCAACTACATGGCGGCCTGCGCCCACTTCGCCAACATCTCCGGCAAGCTACTCTTCTGGGTGCCCCACTTGGCGCGGGCACTGATCTCAGCCTTCGCGATGGAACGCACGGCTGGCTTCTCCGCCCCTGACGTCGCGTAGGCCTCGATGAGCGTCTGGGCGGACAAGGTGACGCGAGCCGCCTCGATCGAACTCTTCATGTCGTTCCACGCCGGGTCCCCGGAGTCATTGCCGAAGACGACGGCGCCCTCGGCGTGCTTCTCCAGCTCGACCTCGGCCTTCTGAAGCAACGTCTGGACCTCTGCGACGTCGCACTTCACCGAGGACTTCTGGCACGAGGTTACGAAAGCGTTCCATCCGTCAGCCTCGGGCGGCAAATTCTGAAGCCACGAGAGGTCTGAATCGCCCACCTTGGCTGCAGCTTTGGGCCCGAGGTCGGATATCAACGCTGCCGCACCATCTTTGATCGCAGAGAAGTACGAGCTCCCCGCGTCAACCAACACGCGGCCTGCAAGCCCCGCGTACTTATCACACCACTCGGCCGCATCCTTGTCTTTCGCTGCCAACGCCTTCAGCGACCCCTGCAGGCCCCCGACGCTGCGAGACAGGCGGAGCGCGGTGCTCAACTCCAGGACCTCGGTGGCCACAAGCTGCGACTGGTTGTCGGGGTCGGGCCTCGCCTGCTTCATCGCGCCGACGGCGAACGAGACAGATGATGACAGCGTCACCAGCACCTGAGCTCTGCCGCCACACCCCTTGATTCTCGGGATCGCGCGCACGACCTCAGCGACCCGCTCGCAGAAACCAATCGCGCCGTAGACCTCCACCAACGAGCGCTGCGCAAGCTCCTGGAATACCTTGGTCGCAATCGCAATCATGGGATCCGTGGCAGACAACGCGCCCCCATCAAGCAACCCTGCCTTCTGGCGCAGGATGGCAGACAACTCATCCAACATCGGCAACGACTCAATGACGTCCTCGCTGATATCGTAGATCTTCTGCGCAACTGCCGCCGTGAGATTTGAAATGACCTTGGAATTCAGCATTTGCACACAGCCCTCGATGTACGCGTCGTACTCTGGCATAGCAGGGTACGTCTCCCAACCTAATGGTAGAGCGTCTGCGCCGACGTACGGACGTCAGGGGACTCGCCTTCTTCATCGTTGCCCTTAGCGGCATTGGTAAGCATGTCGTAGAGCAGCTTCGTCTCATGGCGGGTCATCTCGTCCAGGCCAGCGCACACGCACGAGGGAAGCACCCCCGAGTACAGGTTGTTCCAGCCGGGCACATCCGTTACACAATTGATGATCGCGCCGAAGTTGGACTGCTCGGTGAAGTCGGAGAGCGCCCATCGTGTGCCCTTGCAGCTGAGGCCAACGAGCCATGTACTCATCGTAGCACGTTGCCTTCATGTCCATCTTGTCGCTCAGGAACGGGTTCCTGTTCAGAGTAGTCCCAACATCGTGCAGCACCGACTGCGCGACTGTCTTCTCAGCAGCCTTGCGTAACGCCATCGCGTCCTTCACGAAGTCGAACTCCGTATCGATGCCAACCTGGATGTTCACGAGGGCGCCGAATCCTCGAACCGAAACGTAGATGGAATCACAGACCGCCATGACCTCGGTGGGGATCTCCGCATCATCTGGCAAGTCCAAGAACTCCATCAATTTAGTGAAGGCCGCCATGGTGCTGTTGACGTTTGCCTCTGTCGTAGTCGTGATGATCTGACACACAGAACTTATTCATGATAAAAGCCTCCAGAAACACAGCCTGATATTTTCCAGGATGGATTGGCGAAGGCGGGTGTGCCTTCGGATGCAGGGCGTCGAAATAGCCAAGGCACCATCCTCACTGGGCGCATGCTGATCGCCCTTGATTGGCCAAGGGACAGTGCAAAACACGAGAACCTTCATGTCAGATGCACGGACGCACATGCTCGAAGTCGCCGCTGCAGAAAGTTCGGTGGCATTCTTCTCTACGGGAGCCAGAAAAACCTTCCCAGGAGGACTGAGGTCGATCAAGACGAGGTCCGAAAATGCATCCCGAATTGCTGGCCAGCTCGTCTGTGGAACCTCCGTCGGGCTGATCTGACCGAAGATCGTCACGCGCTTCATGTGCTTCCTCAGCGCGTCGCTCGTCGTATCCCCCTTGAACTGTACTTCGTACCTAGAAGCGCACTCCGAAGCTTGGTGCAGTTCCCGCTCGTCCGTGACGCCGTTCAGCGCGTTCTCGAAACTGAGCTTCTTGATCCAGTAGGCGGGGTTCGTGGAGGCCCTGCTGGCCCCAGATTTGCCAGACGGGAGAGGGACGAGGACGTGCGTGCTAAGAAACACGAGGCGACGTCCTTCCGGAAGAGCGTGCAGAACATTGTCGCAGGCTGCATCGGCGAGATGTTCAGCCTCACCTCTTCGGACACAAACATCGAACAAGAAGGCAGTGAATGACAAAAAAAAGAAGAAAAGTCCTAGCCTTCCAAGTTCATCTGCTTCGCTGGTGGACGCGTATTGCAGAACCAGCCCAGCGACGAGAGCAGCACGATCCACACGAGCAGCAGTGGTAAAAGCAGCAACGGCGACAACAAGAACAGCTTCAAGCGGATCGCCGCGCTGGGCAACAAGAAGACCGCTGCCAGCAAAACCAAACGTAACCAGAAGAAGATGCTCAACATACGTCACAACAAGTTGAATAAGTGATGATGACGACGACGATGACCCTCAGAACAGTGCTGGATCTTCTCCTACGTCACAGATGACAGCACTCCTGAAGGAGCTGAGTAAATCCAAGGGGCCGCAGGCTCCCATCCCGGAGCCGAGCAAGGGATCTCCACCGAGTACAAGCCATGGCGCTTCTGCAGACAATGAAGACCCACCCCACGGCGGGTACAGCGACGCGGCCAGCGGAGGCAAGAACCCCTTGGACAAGCTCGAGATGCCTGGCGAGGCGGCCGCCACCCCTGCAGCTGGGGATGCTGTCACGGAGGTCATCAAAGGCTTGGCACAGAAACTCGTGCCCGAGCTCAGCACGGACGACTTACCCAACACTTGCACGGAGTGGGTGCAGCGGCTGGCTTACGTGCCAGGGCTTCCTCGGGCGAAGCTCACCGCAGTGCTCAAGGCCAACATTCTCTGGACGACGACGACGGGGAGGGACATGACGACGAATATCAATCAGCTCATCGCGCACTTTGAGAAGTAATCGGAGCCATGACGATGCCCAAACAGCTCAGGAGATACTACCAACGATACCGCCGATGACTCCCGAAGATGGTTTGACGCCTATGGATTCCTGTCCGCTTGAGCGGCGATATCCTCACGTGTCTTTCGTAGGCTGTCACGCCTCGACGGCGAGTCGCCCTGGGCATCACGTAAGGCGGACTGATTTCTTCTCTTGCTGCTGCAACGTTTCCACGGGTGGGTGCAGCAGCAGCAGCAGTCGAGGGTTTGACATCCGCCCTGTGTTGGAGTATCACGCTATACTCCAATACAGCATGCCAGACTTGATGTTTGAGCTAGCACGATGCACTAGCACGATGTGCCGCATGTGATTCCTCACAGTGCGCAGGATAGTGTCCAACACATCATGCGTGATCCAATTCGTTTCCAAACCATGCCTGCTGATGATTGTTTCCGCTTTGTCCGTCGTAGCATGAAGCCAGAGGGTGATCACTCGATGTGTTGCCCCCGTGTCTGCACGACCGTGGCAAAAAGCTTGGAGCAGGACGAGCTGACTGCCATAGGAGCGCCCCTGTGGATGCGAGCAACAACGAGCAGGAAACGGGGCAGGGCGGGGAACGGGAGGGGGGCAGAAGGGTGCAGTCTCCATCTTCTCCTTCTGTCATTCATCTTCCCTGGTCCTACTGTCGTACCAGAAGCAGAAGCATCATCAGCATCAGCACCATCATCAGCAGCAGCATCATCAGCACCATCAGCATCATCATCATCAGCAGCAGCAGCATCATCAGCATCATCAGCATCATCAGCATCACCACCACAATCATCATCAGCATCATCAACATTATCATCATCATCATCATCATCATCATCATCATCATCATCATCATCATCATCATCATCATGATCATCATCATCGTCATCATCAACATCATCATCATCATCATCATCAGCATCATCATCATCATCATCATCATCATCATCATCATCCCTCCTTCCCTCCCTACAAACCTCCCTTCCTCCCTCCCATTTCCTCTTCACCCCGCACTCCCTCCCTCTCTCCCTACCCCTCCCCTCATCCCTCCCTCGCTTCTTTCCTCCCTGCCGCCCAGCCAAGCCCTGTTCAACGAGCGGGGTCGACTGACGGTGTGGACGTCGGTGACCTCGCGCACAGCCCGTGGAAGCGCGCCACCGCCCATCCCCCTCCCACCCTGTCTCGTCCCTGCATCGTTCCACCCTCCCTCCGTCCCTCCTCATCCTCCTCTTCCTCCTCTTCCTCCTCCTCCTCGCCGAGCGATGCTTGCCTGCAGGGCGTGCCGGCAGGGCGTCTGGCCTGAGGCATCCTCGCCACGTCCCCGACACCTGCACGGACGGAAGGCGGCATGGGCTCTCGCCTTAGGAGGGTCACGAAAACAACACGGGACCAGACCTGGCGGGCGCGGGCCCGCAGACTGCGGCCGCAACGGTCTTCTCGACAGCCCAACCAAAAAGTCAATTCGCTGACCCTTGGCGGCGCGCACAGGGGGGCAGGATGAGGGGGAAGGCTTCAGAGGCTGCTTCTTAGAAGGCGCGGGCCCTAGATCTACAGACACGGCCCGCACCTTCTCAGAAGTAGGGGTGCTTCTAAGAAGCCTTCTCCCCTAGCCCTACGCCCCTCCGCGCGTGGCCGAACTCTCGAGAGCCAACCACAAAATACAATTCGCTGATCAACCTCCGGGGTCACTTGACTTCGCACATCGCGCCCCGCGGTGCGCGACGGGCGCTGCGCCCCCACACAGCCGCCCTGGAGAAGGGCCCCCCCCAACAGCTAAGACGAAGCCAGGACAAATGTTTAAATCGGGCGAGGAGAAATCGAGAATCTCTGAGATCCAGCAGCTCTGGAGGATGTCTCGGGCGCCGCGGCCTTCTCAGAGCGTTCCGGGACGCTCTGAGAGCGCTCCAGAACACTCTGAACGGCTGTTTTCTTGTCCCAGCCCCGCCAGACCAACCAAGCCGCGGCGCGCGAAGCGCGACACGCGACCATCCTCGAGCCTCTGAAGGGTGATCTCGTTCGACCTCCAGCTCTTAGACGCCCCCGAGAGCCGGCGGCGACGGCTCGGAAAGCGCCGGGACCCCGAGGAGGGATGCGGAGAAAGGGAGGGAGGGAGGGAGGGAGCGAGGGAGGAGAGGAGAGAGGAGAATGAATGAATGAAATGCCCTGACGAGGAGAGTGCACCGCACTAAATCGTGAGCTAGACTCACGTTACTTGCGACTGGCTAAAACTTGGAGGAGAGAGGAGAGAGGAGAGAGGAGGAAGAGAGAGGAGGAGAGAGGAGGAGGCGGACTTCCCTGGGACTTTCCCAAACCGACGCTGTCGGGTCTCTGGGGAACTCAGGAGGACTTCAATTGAGTGGCCTCCCCTGAAAAACGCACGAAAGTACCCACCGACCCATTCTGGTAGGTGGGGTGCATTCCTCCGAGAGGCCTCTGAGGTGCCCCCTACCTCCAAGGCCCTGCACCTACAATTCACACAGATCCAGTACGGCTCGCAGAAGGCGAGTTCGTGGGATTTGTGGCCGCTCCTGGTCCCCAGGGCGAGCTGGGTGCGGTGCGGCTGGTTGAGAGGGGGCCCTGGGCACTCACTGGAAAGCCAGACGTTCATGATTTGTTTTCAGGACACCAGGCTGACAGAACTACGACAGTCGAGACAACTCCATCTGGCTTTGATGTTACAGAGGGTGTGCTGGGCGGTGGCTAAGGCTGAGGGCTGGGATCTCCTCTCAATTCTCTGAACCTGGAACTTGTGCGCAGCGTGTCACGACGGCGGCCAAGGCGACACACCATGCCCTGCAAGCGGATAGCGCTTCGCTCCGCTCCGCGGGGTGGGAGGCTGGGAAAGGTTCAGGACGCTGACGCACGGGAACTGGGAAGTGGCCAGCGTGATGGGCCAGAACCACCGGCGCGACACGCTGAGCAAACGCTCCTGGCATGATCAACCTCCGGCCCGTGGGCGCCCCCGAGCGGCGGCGAGTGCTCCTCGGCCTCCCGCTCAGCCCGCACGGCGCTCAGCTCGCGACCCAGCTCCGCGTGCTCCTCCGCGTCGCGCTTGGCGTCGGCGCGCAGCCGCTCCACCTGCTCGGGTCTCGGGGCGCGGTCGCCCCTCGCGGGCTTCGGCTGCCGATTACAATCGAAGCCTGGCATGTCCACCTCCCCCTCCTCCACAAGTACACCATATGAGTACAACTCTCCTCCATCCCCTGATGGCGTGCGGAAGATAGCGGGCACCCCTCCGCGTACTGTGTTGTTACACAGAGGATTTCCCGGAGTTGGGTTTTCGCCTGGTTTTTTTCAATATGATGCTCTCGCTGAGGGGCGGGTTTCATTTTCGGGCTTCCGCTCGTTCCGAATCGTGCTCCCGCTGCAGCGCTGGCCTCATTTCCGCGCTTCCGCTCGTTCCGAATCGTGCTCCCGCTGCAGCGCTGGCCTTATTTCCGCGCTTCCGCTCGTTCCGAATCGTGCTCCCGCTGCAGCGCTGGCGTCATTTCCCGTGCCATGCCACGGCATGCAATGTAACGCTAGGTTGCGTTCCGCTGCGCGATGCCATGCCTTCAGCTGCAGCTGTCATAGCCAGCGCTTAAGTGCCACGTCATGATATGCCATGCTACGCTTCGATCTTCAACGCAATGTTATGCAATGTTCTGTTCGGGGCCGCTGTGCGATGCCATGCTTTGCGTTGCAAAGCTTTGTGCTGCAATTCTTCACTACGCCACGCCACGCCATGCTGTGACATACTACGCTTTGCGGTGCTCTTCTACGCCATGCCATGCTGTGCTCTACAATGCATCGCGTACCCTTTCGGGATCATTGCCCTGCTCGACATCCGACAGTGCGAGTAGAGAGGGGATCTACGCCATGGTAAGGGATGGGAGGGAGGGGTAGGATGTCAGATATGACGCGAGCGCACCCAGCTTGCTTTCCGCCCCCTCCCCCTCCTCCCTCCCCTTCCCTCCTCCACCCTCCTCCACCCTCCTCTGTCCTCTTCCCTCCCCTCTCCTCCTCCCTCCCTCCCTCTTCATATCCATAGCCAGTTTGGCTCAAGCCATTTTGACTCAAGGCTCACAGGGCCGCCCAGGGGGGCCCGCCAGAGCCTGCCAGCCTGCCAGGCCCAGAGGGGCCATCTCTCACCACCATAGCCTTCTCGGCCATCACCAGGCCAATCGTGTGCTGCCTTCACGCCGCACTCTCGGCAGCACACGGGCCATGCCGCACAGTCAGCAACGACGACGTCAGCATTACTCAGTTCGAAGCAATGCAAGGGCTGGGACTGGTGCGACAGCGGAAGCAAGTTATGCTGTCTGTGCGGTGGACGCTACAAAGGAACGGGCAAGAGCAAGGATGATTGGGGATCGTTGCCTCCCTCTGAAGGGCGTCGCTGGGGCAAACTAAAACGTCAAGGTGCAAAGCGACAATATGGAATGGAAACACGTCCTGAGCCCGAGGCTTACAAAGTCCCGGCCGCCCCGTTCGAACAGGACCCTGTCACGACCCACACCACCCTGGAGCAGTCCTGAAAGACCCAGGAAGGAGTCGGAGGGCCCAACTACGAACAGGCAGTCTCACAGCTCAAGGCCGCGAAGCAACAAGTCCTACCAGGCAAACAACCCGACCAGCAAGCTCAATCACTGCGGGATCAGATCGAGCGAACAAAAGAACAATTTGTCAAACCAGAGGACAGATAACCATTATACAACAGATCAGAGCCCTAGCACTGGAACAAGAGGATAACGCAGCAGAGATCGTCTAGGCACACAAGGAGATCAAGCAGATGGAGGCTCAGTTGCCCGTCACCATCCACACCATGTCCGCGAGCGCGCCTCCGCCAGAGGCATCACAAGCGGCGCCTTTTCCCGAGCCTGTCGCAGTTCACGTCGCAGCTGGCAGCTGGTCCAGTTTCAGATGTATCACCACAGATTCAAGATCAAGTTAAAGCTCTCGAGAAGGATCAACGCGCAACCGTCGCGAGTTCATGCGCAACGGGAACACGTCAATGATCGGCCGAAGAAGGAGGAACGCAAGAAGGACCCAGCGAGCGTGGCGACCGAGGACGACTCGGACCAGATGCCCGCCAACAAAGGGGCTCCAGAGAGAGACGGATGCCGTCGCCAACGCGTCTGGCGCCATCGTCCAGAAGTTCGCCGACACAGAGGGGGCCAAGAGGATATAAAAAGTCCGTTCGGCGGCCGCGCCGAACAGCGCCGCGGAGACCCGCAGCCTCGTCCCCTTACTTACCAGGCCATCGGGACACAGCAGAGATGTTGGAAATTCCAGGACACCGCCCAACTTGTTATGTTTCAGCTTACTTCGAGGACTCGGTTGGCTTGAGCAGCGCCAGCGTTTATGTTTCAGCCGCGGCGGGATGGTGCTAGCAGAAGTACAAGATGTCCGTCCTCATGAAACCTGGTTTCAATATGAATCCCTCGATGGCCACATCATCAGGAGCATGCGACCGAGCTGGCATCGAGATGATACATCCAGAGAGTTGCACGATGTTTCATGGCAAAGCCAAGGACAAAATCGTTTTTTATCATGAGCTGGTGTCTCAAAAGTTCGGCGCAGTCGATCAGCGTGCTGAAGCAGTAACCCAGTCCCCACATCGTCCTGAACGTCTGGAGTTCGCGCTCGGGGCCAACATCTTGATATCTGTCTTGTCCAAAAATCATAATCTCCCCACTAGGAAGCCCCGTGGACCCGCTCTCGAGGCCCTTCCCTAGACCAGGACTCAGGCGGCTCTGGAAACCCTGGAGGCGATCTTGGAGGACTTCGAGGACCTCGACCAGCAGCAACCCACTCTAGACAAATCGGATGGCATTCTTAATAATGGAATGGAAACCACTATCAGCCGAACTACCAATACCCTGGTCAAACATTCCGGAGAAAGACTCGTTCCCCCAACATGGGTTGGTTACCAGCTACAGAAATAAAGAGCCAGCACCGAGCGGCATGGAAGTCGCACTGGCGCTCTGTTAGATGGCTGCCCAATCAGACGATGGAAGTGCAAGGTGTCATCTCCAGGAAGCAAGAAACATAATTCCCAGATGTTCTGCAGGCCCTTGGAGAGCCGCCAGCCGAGTTTCAGTCGACTGAGAGCATGTGCGCTGTCCTCAACAGGGCTCGCACCTTCGAGGAGAGTCCCCAGCAGGAACTCCAGGTTCGGGGCCCAGAAGGCTTTTCGGACCAATGAGATATATTTCTGAGTTGCACTACCATGCGAAGACGATTTTCGATCGCGAGAAAAGCACGAAGTCTTTGGGAACCACGCAATATGGGAAACAATGGGTTCCGGACATAATGAGATCTAGAGTTGGCTGGGCCCACCGGCGGCCGCAAAATGCTGCTCAAGCTTTGAAACCGCCCCAAACCAAAACTGCCAGATGGGACTTCTCGGGATGCCCCGCGGAGTTGCTCTACTCGGGGGTGCGACGTCTGAATACAATCTGGGAATCAAAGCAGGCTCGCCATCCAAAGTTCCATAGAGATACCAAATCAGCATCCAAGCCCCCGAAGATCACCCCCAGCTTGCTCACGAGGGCCCTTGATGAGATCAGCCACGCCACCGTCGAGACATGAGACGGCATCCACTCGCGCCAATTCAGACTGCTGACGTTCGATCAGCAGACATTATGATGCAGGTTCCTCATGCGCGTGGAGCGCGTGAGCAGTATACCGCCTCAGCTTCACGCAGTTGTCACCACCCTTATCCCAAAGCACAAGACTTCTGGAGAGGGTCCGTCGTACCGAGGAATTCGTTGAATGCCTGCTGCGCATCGATCTTTGGAGTCGAATCCGAGCAAGAGTTGTTAGCCCGCCCAGCTGGGCGATCTACAGGCGAGGCAGGCAGAGAGCGGCGCCGCCCAACAGGAGCAGATCCACAATGCTTCGACCATGTGGGATTGACCAACATATGATGAACATGTCAAAAGGAGGTAAACTTCATCACAGAGCTTTACGCGCGGGCTTCAATGGAGCCCTCACGTCCATCATCCCCAATCACTACCAGAGCCAACGTACTACTGTTCGTATTAATCCAACATCGCATGCTGAATTCCCCATCAAGAAGGCCCTGCAGTTTGTAGTTTCGTCACCCTCTCAGTTCAGATGCGTTCAATCGAGGCGCTTGATATTGGGACGGGCAATGTAC
Source organism: Prorocentrum cordatum (assembly GCA_963575745.1). NCBI lineage: Eukaryota > Dinophyceae > Prorocentrales > Prorocentraceae > Prorocentrum > Prorocentrum cordatum. The sequence continues at coordinate 94,789 of CAUYUJ010001223.1, forward strand.
CCTTCCCACTGCACATTTTAATCGGTGACCTCCCCCTGCTCTACTCACACGCGCAAGGGCGCGCTCGCCACGGCCCTCGAGCACGCTGCCGCCAGCCTTTTTGAAGGCGACCAAATATGAGCTGGAGTGGGCCATCGCGATCAGTAAGCCAACAGTGTTGGCCTTTGAAGTTGATATACAACGTAGACTAGCTAAACTCATCTACGCTGTTTTGGATCAGCACCCCATCATGCAGCTAACTTAGGTGTTGATTTCCGAGCTGCCCGGAAACGTAGCAGAGGCATTACTAGCAGCAAACTTCGCTAGCGATATGCCAAACTAGAAGGACGACTAGCCAGAATATGAGCCGTTCGAAGAGCGGAAGCTAACCCGCTTAAGCATTATAACAAGGTCTTCGGACAGGCCCAGTTCTACGGAGCGGAGGTAGCGGGTATAGGCGATAAAGAACTCAAGCACGCTCGCAACCTATATCTCCAAAAAGCAGGCCAAGGCACGAGTGCGAGGTCCAGCACTCAGGCTATATGTTTGCTAGGAGATCATTGTTGAAGGCCTTGAGTAGGCCCTATCATCTTTTGGTCGGTGCTGGTCTGGCGCGCGACGACAGGACATCACTCGCCAGGCCACAGTTTGCCTCAGCTCCGCTCTTTGGCAGCAGCACCCCCGTAGAACACACCTCGAACGTGGAGCGAATGTCGTGGACATGTTGGAGGAGCTATTTCACGTGCACGGCGTGTGGGATAGAGATTTCAGGCCCCTTCAAGCTGATTGATCAGGATCTAACGACTCATAGTTTGACCCGACCTTTCCCTCGCTGCTCCGAGCCTAGATGAAGCAGGCCTGGGGCCACCAGTTGCGCGCGCTAGCCGACAAGAAACTCAGTTGGCAGGAAGCGCTCGACACGTCCACGGCTAGCCAAGTTCTAAAAGAAGTAGGATTCAAGGAATATGAGAAATCACTCTCCTGGCTGTCCTGGCCCAGTGCATTTGGACCCTTGCTTGTGTGAGAAAAGCTGGATGCCCCACGGAAACGGTTTGCCAGTGTGGACATCCGCCTGGCGATTTACGTCATATACTTGTGAGTTGCCCAGTAACTAACTACCCCCCCTCAGAGATTAATAATTTGTGAAAGGTGATGCTCAGGTCCTCAAGGACCAATGAAAAGTTCCGCTCCAAGCTGGTTTGTTGGAAGGTTTAGGGCGGTCCACGGGAGCCCCCGAGGACCTCGGCCGGGAGCAAAATGTCGTTTGGACCCGAGACAGTACCCCATCTCTGAGGCAGACACTATTTACACAGATGGATCGTGAGTGAAGCAGGGTCCTCAAGATTTACATGCAGGCCGGCAGATCGAGGTTCAGGCGAACTCCCATTGCGATGCCGAACTGCGCGTTGCTCAAGCCAAGGCACGCCTTCGTGGGGGCCTGCAGCCAGCCGCTTGCCCTGGGCCTTCCCGCTGAGCGCAGGGCGGCCGCCGCGGGCGGGCGATCTCCTGCCGCGAGGTCGGCGACCAGGCGGGCAGCCGCAGCAAGGGGGGCCGTAGCCAGTGCGTGCTGCGTTGCTGCCAGTCCTTCGTCGCCCACCTGGGCCATAGAGTCCCCCAGCGCCTCCTCCTCCTCCTCCTCCTCCTCCTCCTCCTCCTCCTCCTCCTCCTCCTCCTCCTATTCCTCCTCCTCCTTTTGTTCTTACTACTATTATTATTATTCCTCCTCCTCATCCTCCTCATCATCCTCTCCTCTCTCGTCCTCCTCCTCCTCTCCTCCTCTCCTCCCTCCTCCTCCTCCTCCTCCTCCTCCTCCGTCCTCCTCCTCCTCTCCTCCTCCTCCTCCTCCTTTTCCTCCTCCTCATCCTCCTCCTCCTCCTCCTCCTCCTCCTCCCCCTCCCTACCGCCCAAACGAAAACGATGTCGAAATCACGACCCCCACAAATGCAAACTACGGAATTGCGCCGTTCCTGCACTCAGCCTCCTGCCTGCTGCGTTGTTGCATAGGCGCGGTGGCTGGGTTTGCCGCAGGCAGCTGGATATTCCAAGAGCAGACGAACTTACCCCTGAAAAGGAGCACGTTCCTTGAGGGAATCCTGGAAGCAGTGGAAAGAAACTGGAGGCATATTCGTACCGAGCAGGGGTGGGGAGGGCAGGCACAGCTGGCATGAGGAACAAAAATGACAGCTTTGGAAACAGAGGGACCTGATCATGGGCCCCCCAATACCCCTTCAAGAGGTATGGCGGCCAACAACGTGACTAGCGACTCGCATCGATGATGGCGATGATTTTGAGGTTGAGGAGCTCAACGCAACGGAGATGGAGCACGCCAGGGAAGGTATGATCAACAAGCTGCATGATCGGAAATCAAGAGGCCCATCGAGAAGTCGATCGAACCCCTGGCAAGGAGCAAAGGCATCCTGGATGAGAAGTTCCCCAGTCATGCTGAGCTGGCCGCTAAGACCTGGTAGCAAGCTTCTGGCTGGTAAGAAAGACCAGCCCTCTAAGCTAAATGAGTCGGCTTCAAGTGCATCGGGAGAGCATCTGGTGAACATGATGGCCTTGCAATTCGAGCTTACAAGGGGGTGGTGCGCACGCTGGAGACCCTGCTGCTGTAGCAGGGCCAGGGGCAGGAAAGGGACGGACATAGGGAGGGCGGGGAGGAGCGGGCATGGGTGAGGGGAACATCGAGCTTGCATCGGCGATACATCGCCGATTCGACAGGCGCCCGATTGCAAAACCGCGGGTTCCCGGGCGGGGCTATCATGCCCCCCCCCCGTCAGCGATGAATGAGCGCTTGGGGGCCCGCCCTGGAGTTGCCACTTGGCTTTCAAGCCATACCTCAAGTCTCTGGCAGCTGTTCGGAACGATCGTGGCAACCCCAGAACGCCCTCGGCGAGGTGCAGCCGCTGGAACGCATCCCGAGGCTGGCAAACCAAAGGAAACCAACGAAAACCCCCCAAACCTCGAACCTCAAACGCTGACCCCTTGCCCGGACCGGCCGCCTGCTTCTCCAGGTCTGCGTGCCGCTGCTGTCCCTCCAGCGCGCCGCCCATCTGCTGCTTCAGCGCGCTCTGCCTGTCCTCCACGGCCTGGAGCTCCTGGCGCAGGTCGTCCAGCGTGGACTGCTCCTTGAGACAAGGGCCGGATGAAGATGAATCTGGATGAACAGGAATCGGACATCTCTGAGACCAAGAGCTCCGACGATATGAGTTGTTCATGCTGGGCGTTTTTCTTAGATTTCGGCCAACGGAGGCCGTTGACTGGCCCGAGGGCCATCAGAATGTTCCGGGACAAAAGATCTGGAATTCTGGGGCCACGGATTGAAAAAATGTATCGGCAGATGTCAGAGGATCTGGCGGGTCTGGAGGATGCGTCGGGCACCGCAGCAGCTTCAGAGCGATCCAGGACGCCCTGAGGGCGTTCCAGAGGGCCTGCCTGATTCGAAGAAATAGAGAAAGCGTCAGCATAAACTTTCAGAGTTCCGCGCGGATTTCTCGGGTCGACGCTGGACCCCCCTCCCCACACCCCTGGCGGGCCTGGGACGCCCCTCACGGAGCGCTCCGCGCACTCGGGAAAGGGTGTCGGGAGGGGGTCCATGGCCCAGCTTTCGGTAGCAGGATCACTGCACCAATGTCGACCAGTTCTTGCTTTCTGCCTCAGCTCGAGTCCCTCATGGGATAGCCGCCGTCTCAGTACACGTTGTGCTCGACTCTGCATGGTCAGATCTTCTCACTGACTCCGTACAAGATTCCCGAGCAAATGCCTCTGAAGAACCGCCACCGTGCCTGCAGCACGTAGTGGAGTGCCCGAAGGCTCATGCAGCCCTGAGCAGTTCAGAGTTGTAGGGTCTAATAAACTGGGCGCAGGGCGTGAAGCACGCCAGACTCACGGCGACCGTCGACCGTGAAATGTACACAATTACACTGGTCTACTGCTCAAATGCTAAGCGGCTTAACGCTGTTTGCGATCGTTGTGATAGTATCGAGGACAGCGGGGAAAGCAGGCCCAGGCCACTGGTTTCACAATGGTTCTTCGGGAACCAACAGATTTGCGGGGATTTCCGGGGATCCCCTGGGATTCCCCGTGCGTGTCGCGCGCATCCTCCGGTAGCGCAGCCGACAGAACATGAGCCCAAAAAGCGCCCAAGAGGGCCGAAAAAACCTCCGAGAAGGCCCAAGAGTGCTGCACTGCGCCCGACATCTCAACACATCCGAAAAGGCCCCGAAGACGTCCAAAGAGTGTTCCAGGAGGCGCCTCACGAAGGCCCCAAGAGGCAACAATCATTGATTCTCCTAGGTTTATGATGGTGTTTGGCCTTCTCGCCTTTTTGGCTTTCCAGCGGTCCACAACGGCTCACAACGCCCCCAGCATCGTCCCACGACGGCCGATGAGGAACCTGGACGAACATTTCGAGCCCTCGGTCCCGAGGGTCTTCCAGGAGGCCCCAAGAGGCCCCAAGAGGTTCCCAAGAGGCCCCGAAGAGAGTCCGCATGCGTCTCCCCCACCCAGCACAGTGTTTCGTGGCCCATAGGGAGCCCCACCCGAAGTGATTCCCCAAATTGCGGTATTCACAACTGCGTATGGTTGGGCCCTTCGACAGGCCAATTCTTACATAAGAACATTGTTCTCAAAACGGTCATCACGCGCGAGCGCGACCAATCGAGCCTCTCGCGCGCGCATCCGGAAATTATTCGAACGCCCTGCCCTTGCGCGCGCGCTGTCGCAAGAAACCCTTGCAGCCAAACAAACCACTGACGAACTGCGCGCGTGCGACGTCGCGCGTCGTCGCGCGCGCATGTCGAATTCCTTCCAAAACCTCGGGGCGCCGCAGGGATGTCAAACTCGACCGCCCCGAAAACAACTAAGAAAACACATGGTTTCGGAAACGGTGTGCGTTTTAAGCCTGCGTTCGCGTTCGTGCGAATTCTTGAGACGAACACAAGTGTTTCCATGTTTTCATCATGCGCGACAAAACGGGCCTTTCGCGCGCGAAAATCGGAATCCTTCGAACGCATTTTGCGTTTGTGGTAAGGGGGGGGCACGACCTCGGCCATGTAAAACCGCGCAAGACCCATCGCGCCCCTGGGCCGCGCGCGCGTCGAAATCTCGTCAGAACCTTCATCGCCGACGCGTGGGCAACATCGTCGCCATTTGCCTCGCCATCGTCATCGCCATCGCCGTTTCCAGCATCGCTGCTATCATCATCGCGTCTGCTGGCGCCGACGTCTCCATGAGACCGCGCCCTCCCGACCCAGCCATTCGCATTGATGCCCCCGAGCATCAGCGCGGTCCGTGAGGCGCGCTGGGGAGTTCCCAGCGGTCGGCGCCGCCCCGGCCGCGTCGGCCGCGCCAGACTAGCGGGCCGCTCTGAACGCGAGCCCGCGCGCGCTCGCGCGGCCGAAGCAACGCGCCAGCCAACGCCAAGTAGCCGTCGCAATCGCCGACGCATGGGTTTGCACAGGTAGTTGCGCGATGGGCGAGCGGGGCGCCCGCGCGAGCGCGGGAGGCGGCCGCGCGCGAGGAGCGCAACATCGATTCTCCTTTCTAGAACAAGAAAACACTCTACCCCCCCCCGCCCCCCCGGGGCTAACGGCCCCCACTGGGGCATTGCAAATCCATATTAACTCTGCACACTCGGCCGCTCTAAATATGAATTCGCACTATCCCAGCCAAGCCGGCATCGCCCACCCACCCCACCCCCACCCCGCCACCCCTGTCACATCATTCTTTGCGCGCGCACTTCTTCAACCCAAGAAAATAAATGCCAATGCTCCCTTGCCCCAAAAAAATACAGCAAAGTCTTCGCGCGCGCCCAGGTCAATATCGCACCAAACATTATGCTTACGCTATCATTTCGGCATTAAGATCTAGAAGCCCAAGGGTACGCAACAAATTCGACACATTTCCCAGCCGCGCGCCCATGCTAAAATCTTCACAAGTGTTTTTGCATTATATATATATATATATATATATATATATATATATATATATATATACATACATAAAGAAAAAAAGAAGGAAAGGCCACCTGCGCGCAACGCCGCGCACGCAGGATCAGTCCGAGGGATTAGTCGGACCCCCGCGCGCCCGAATTTCCTTTTCAACCTTGTCCGCATCGCCGCGATCACCTGCCTCATCGACAGATGGACATCAACATCGTCAACGCGCGTGCCACCATTGGCGCCGTTATCGTTCGTGCCGTCGCCCTCTTGAACATCGTCGTCGATGGTGCCATCTTCGCCATTGTCGCAGACGCTGCCGACGTCATCTCGTCATCACGGACGTCCGAGCATCGTCGATGTGATCACCTTCACCATCGACTCACGGCGACGAGCATCGGCAGTGAGGACGTCGTCATCGACGTCGTCATCGGCGGCCCCGCCGCCCCCCGCATCATGAGTTTTTCCAAACAAGTTGTGGGTGGGAGGGCGGGGTCTGTGCGCGAGCATTGGAGATGGCGCCATCAAGTTCAGCAGAGTGGATGGTACCGCATAGGTTGCACCGCAAGTCTAGCACACCACATGCGCTGCGCACCACATAAGTTTCACTGCGTGCATCGGACAACGCGGCGCACGCGATTGAAACTCTGGCCAACAAAAGAATCAGGATTTTCTCCCCGCGGGGCTGAGGTGATCCTCTCTGGGAAGAGAAATTTGCATGCGACTCTGCCCCGAAGTTCACTCATGTTTTGAATGCATACCATCCAAGCCAGGCCAATATCGACGCCCCTCTCACCCGCGTCAAATAATACTACGCGCGCGCACATACTTTTCAAGAACCATCCATTTGCACAGAACTCTTGCGGCACATCTGAAGGAACGCAGACGCGCGCTTCGTCGCGCGCGCACGCCGGAAACTTCCAGAACACTCGGGCCCCCACCTCGGAAAAAAAAAAAAAAAAAAAAAAAAAAAAAAAAAAAAAAAAAAAAAAAAAAAAAAAAAAAAAAAAAAAAAAAAAAAAAAAAAAAAAAAAAAACGAGCGGCCTGTTGCAAAATTTCTATTCCGATAACCAAAAAAACATGAAACAAATGTTCCACTGGTTAACGCAATGCGCACAGCCGGGCCTCTCGCGCGCGCACATCCGAATCACTCGAACGCCCTTGCGCGCGCGATGAAGGGGGGGCACAACCCCTGACAAGTAATGCCACGCGGTTCACTCGCGCCCGTCGGCCGCGGGCGCATGTTGAACATCGGCACATCATTGGCCTTTCCATTGTCATCGTGATCGTCGGCGCCGGCATCGCCGCTGTCATCCTCGGGTCCGCCGCTGTCGACAACGCCACGATACCACGCCCGCCAGAGCCGCCGACTCGCACGGAAGCGCCCGCGCTTCAGCGCGGTCTGCGAGACGCGCTGGGGAGGCCCCAGCAGTCAGCGCCACGGCGGGACCAGCTGGCCGCTCTGAACGCGAGCCCGCGCGCGCTCGCGCGGCTGAAGCGATGTATCCTCCAGCGCCAAGTAGCCGTCGCAATCGCCGACGCATGGGTTTTGCAAACGTAGTTGCGCGATGGGCGAGCGGGGCGCCCGCGCGAACATGGGGGGGCGGCCGCGCGCGAGGAAGCCAAAATAGATTGCACCGCATAGATTGCAAGAAAAATATTGCGCCACGCCGATTGCACCGCACGCGTTGCGCAGCACATAGGTTTCACTGCATGCATGGGGCAACATAGGGCGTACACGATAAAAACTCTGGTCAACAAAAGGTCTAGGATCTACTCCCCACGGGGCTGGGGTCACCCTCTCTGGGGATGCGAAATTTGCATGCGCTTCTGGCCCAGCGCCCATTCAAACATTGAACTCATGCCATCCAAGACAGGCCGGTATCGACGCCCCTCTCAGTAAGCGCGCACCTGTTCTTCAACAGCCATCCGTTCGCAAGAAACCTTCGCGGCAAATCTGAAGAAATGCACGCGCGCCCTACGTCGCGCGCGCATGCTGGAATCTTCCAAATTGAGCAGGTCACACAAAAAATCTACACACCGAGCGTCCCGAACGCATGTTGTTTTGAACAGGGTTCCGCACTTGGCGTTTAAAAGCGCGCAAAGAAAAGCACGCGGGCGGCCTGTTGCGTATATTCCGACAACCAAAGAACACACGCAACGAATGCTTTCACACGTTCATACCGTGCGCGCAACTGGGCCTCTCGCGCGCGCAAGTCCAAATCACTCGAACGCCCTTGCGCGCATGGGGGGCGCGATCCATGACAAGTAATGCCACGCAGGTCACTCGCGCCCGTCGGCCGCGTGCACATGTTGACACGCACCCACAGCCTTCATCGCCGACGGACACCATCATCGTCATCGGCATGATCAGCATCGGCACCGTCATTGGCCTTTCCATTGTCATCGCGATCGTCGGCGCCGGCATCGCTACCGCCACCCCCGCGCCCGCCGCTGTCGACGACGCCATGACACCACGCCCGCCGCGGCCACCGACTCGCGCGGAAGTGCCCGCGCTTCAGCGCGGCCTGCGGGGCGCGCTGTGGAAGTCCCAGCAGTCAGCGCCACAGCGGGACTAGCTGACCGCGCTGAACGCGAGCCTGCGCGCGCTCACGCGACCGAAGCGATGCACCAGCAAGCGCCAAGTAGCCGTCGCAATCGCCGACGCATGGTTTTTGCAAACATAGTTGCGCAAGGGGCGAGCGGGGTGTCTGCGCGACCATGGGGGGCGGTCGCGCGCGAGGAAGTTAAAAATATCTTGCGCCGCGTAGTTTGCACCATTCATGTTGCGCCACGCCGATTGCACCGCATGCGTTGCGCACCACATAGGTTTCACTGCATGTACAGGACAACATAGGGCGCACACGACAGAAACTCTGGTCCGCAGAAAGG
>CAUYUJ010001224.1:0-22500 GCA_963575745.1 Prorocentrum cordatum
AGGAGGAGGAGGAGGAGCATGAGGGGAGCGGGAGTGGGAGGCGCTGGTGCCAGGGGGCCCACCAAAGACGCACGCGGCCCAACCAGGCACATGAATACGGCCCCCCAGTCCGCGAGACCAGCCTCGTGATACGAACGTTCGCGCAGCGCGTGCTGTCGAAGCCAGCGTGGATTCACGCGCGCGTGCGTCCTTCTTTCCCTCCTGAGGTGCAGCCACCGCGCAGCGCTTCCCGGGCTCGTGCGCAGGCCCCGGGAGGAGCGCCGCGCTACTCTGTCCCCGTCCCCACTGGCGTGGCCTTGGCCAAACTGGGCGGCTTAACCGCCTGGGTGGGGATACATGCTGTTCCCCTGACGCTTCGTTGGGCATGTCCTCACCTCGGGGGGCGGGAGGAGTAGGGCCGAGATGCCCTGGCCTGACGGGGGATGGTAGAAGGAGAACAAATGGCATAAACATAATAAACTGTTGGCGCTCCGCGCGGGCTTCTTGGATCTGCGCTGGACCCCCCCCCTCCCTGGCGCGCGGAGCGCGCCAGGGGCGGCGCCGGAGGCGCTGCTGGGGGGGCCCAGCGCGGATCCAAGAAACCCGCGCGGAGCGCCAAGAGTTTATGTTCATGGCGCTGCATCTCCTTCGAGTGGGGCCGAGATGTCACGGCCTGGTGGGGATGGGGATCTGTTCAACGATGCCGATACGCAGCTCCTGCTGGGCAAGCTGCCGGGCAGCGCTCCCCCGGCTCGCGCGCCGGCCCCAGTGGCAGCTCCTGCGCAGGGCCTCGCGGGGCTACAGCTGCTGGGCATGTTTTCCACCACCACCACCATAAGTTGGAGAGGGAGGTGGTCCTCCTCCTCCTTCTCCTCCTCCTCCTCCTCCTCCTCCTCCTCGTCTTCCTCCTCCTTTCCCCCTCCAACTTATGGTGGTGGTGGTGGAAAACAAGCCCATCAACAGCTGCACGGTGGTGGAAAACAAGCCCATCAACAGCTGCACGGCGTGCCGGGGCAAGCGGCGCCGACGCTCCGACTGGCCAGCGTCCACCCCGCCCCCCCTCGCCCCCGCCCCCCTCTTCGCCGCCCGCTCCTCCCGCCGGCCTGGTTTGTTGCTGCTCTCCCTGGGCGCCTTCGTGGGGAGGGATCGGCAAACCGATTGAACGGGAGGTCGCGAGCCCTCCGTGAGGGTATCCCGGCAACTCCACGCGCCGGCAGCAGGGCTGAACAGGTCTTGATATTTCGCCTCTGGCATGCCTCCGGGATGCCCCAGTTTGGAGGCCCGAAACGGTGCGGTGACAGACCGTGCGGTGACCTCGGAACCCCAAGAGACCTCACCGCACGGTCCCCAGACCCCCGAGGTCATGATTTTTTGATTACGTCGACCCCAGGAGGTCTCGACCCATTCCCGTGGACCGGTTTTTCATCCTGAATCGTTTTTTGACGGTCCCGAGAACCCGGCGAGGGCCCCCCGAGACCGAAAATAGCGAAGCCTTCCGTCATGATTACCTAACAGCGAAGACTGATAGGTTTCTAGTGGGGTCAAAAGAGAGCATCATGACTCCTCAGGGGGGTCGGGGCGGGACCCGGGGCGGGACCCGGCGCGGCTGCCGTCGAAGCCCAAATCGCCTGGGACATCCTCGCAAAATCGCTCTTGGCGCTGCTAGAACTCCATTCCCGGCGTACATTTTGGATGCCCGGAGCCAACTGTAGGCCACTTCGTGGTCTTCGAGTTCCCAGAACTCCATTCCCGGGCCACATTTTGGGTGCCCGGAGCCAACTGTAGGCCACTTCGTGGTCTTCGAGTTCCCAGAACTCCATTCCCGGGCCACATTTTGAATGCCCGGAGCCAACTGTAGGCCACTTCGTGTTCTTCGAGCTCCCAGAACTCCATTCCTGGGCATGATTTTGAATGCCCGGAGCCAACTGTAGGCCACTTCGTGTTCTTCGAGTTCCCAGAATTCCATTCCCGGGCCACATTTTGAATGCTGAGACAGGCTGAGGCTGAGGCTGAAGCAGGCTGAGGCTGAGGCAGGCTGAGGCTGAGGCCGAGGCTGAAGGCAGACTGAGGCTGAGGCTGAAGCAGGCTGAGGCTGAGGCGGGCTGAGGCTGAGGCTGAGGCTGAGGCAGGCTGATGCTGAGGCAGGCTGAGGCTGAGGCTGAGGCTGATGCAGGCTGAGGCTGAGGCAGGCTGAGGCTGAGGCCGAGGCTGAAGGCAGACTGAGGCTGTGGCTGAAGCAGGCTGAGGCTGAGGCTGAGGCAGGCTGAGGCTGAGGCTGAGGCAGGCTGAGGCTGCGGCTGTGACTGCGACTGCCGTTGCCACTGCGACTGTCATCGCGAATGCGACTACGACTGCGAGAACAGCAGAATTCTACAACTGGATTCTCATCTGAATCGTAAGGGGAATGCTTCCAGATATGCTCCTACACATCGCTGTTAGGTTGCTTTGCCGGGATAATTTTTTCATTGCCCGAGGGGGTCTGGGTCTTGGGACCCTGGAGGCCCCTGTCGCCCAAGACATCCTCGGAGAGGGACTCGAGTCCCCAAACCGTGCGGTGACCCCGAATTCTGGCCGACTCACCACACGGAGCGGTCACCACCCCGTGTGGAGGCCCCCGGCCCAGGCCGGCTCCAAGAGTCCCCGGAGCCGCCCAGGGAACCTCCCCAGAGGCCATAATCCTCCACGCTCAGCTTTTAGAGGCTCACTCCCCAGACGTGCGACGTTCCGAGTTCTTCAGGGTCCCCGGAAGTCCCGACCCGTTCCCTGGGGCGGGCTCTTCATCCGGAGTCGTTGTGTGACGGTCCCGAGGCCCGGCGAGGGCCTCCCGAGGCTGAAAATCGCCCAAAACCCCCCGTCCTGATTTTTTTACGTGCGATCATGTCCTCATCGAAAACTATTGTATAGCGTTCCAGAACACTCTCAGAACGGACTCGCCGTCCGACGCGCAAAGCAAGCGCTCCCAACTCCAAACGGGGAGGCCACGACACGCCAAATGCGCGCCGAAACCAGCTGTCAGAAGCTCACCGGAAAGCGCGGCCGAAACTCCCGCCACCGATTGGGGCAAGGAGGAGGAGGAGGAGGAGAAGGAGGAGGAGGAGGGAGGAGCGATCATGTCTGGGTCCGCTCCGCCTGAAGTCCGTGCGTCGCCCACGGGGAACGGGGTGGCCCGGGGGAGCTCGGGAGCAGGAAGGGCAAGAGGAGCCGTGCGCTGGGCGAGAGGGCGACGCCTCCTCCTCCTCCTCCTCCTCCTCCTCCTCCTCCTCTTCCTCCTCTTCCTCCTCCTCGTCCTCCTCGTCCTTATCCTCCCCCTCCCCCTGCTCCTCCTCCCTGTCGCAACAATTGGCCTTGCTGCCCCTCCTGGGGCCCTGTCCGAAGCATGCGCGGGGAGCGTCGCTGCGAGACAGCATCCCTGACAGGAGCGGCTTCCGAGAAGCACATCTGCAGACGGCACCTCTGAGCTGGAATCATGAGAGGGATGAGGCAGGGGGGCTGGGGAGCAAGATTGAAGAGACGAGGGATTCTCCTCCTCCTCCTCCTCCTCCTGGTGCTCTGGTTGCTGTTCCACCTCCCTGCTTTCTCCTCTGCCTCCGCCTACGCGGGAAAGTCCTGCCGTTTCTTCCACCGCTTTAAAACCCACCCCACCCATCGCGGCTATAGCTGGGCCCCCATTCAAAACCTCCCAGGGCCACGATTGAACAATCCCAGACTCCACGGGCTCTCGTGGGGCCGCCTCGGGATGTCTTATTGCAGCTGGCCTGTTGTGCCCACTGCGCGAGCGTGCTGGTCTCCGTGAAAGCCTTCCTGGGCCGTGTCAGGTTCCCTCGGAAGACCTCCTCCCAGCGTGCATCCCCTCCCAGCCACGGGGCCTCTGTTGGAGCCCTCCTGGGCGTCTTCTTCTCCTCTTGGGCTGCGCTGTGCTTCTACTGGGCCGTTCGGTGGCGTCGTGGGGCGATGCTGGGCTCCTGGAGGCTGCGGAACCCGAACAAATCATCACACCAACTACCTTCGGGGAGACGTAAGACTCGGGTACGGGGGACTCAGGTTGGCCTGACAGGGCCATCAAACAAATGACGAGACCGAATCAGAAATTTGACGCGAACTCCCGCTGCAAACATCCCACGGAAACTGGACCGTCAAAATCCAGGACGCGCTCGTCAAAAAACGTCGGCAAACCCGAGTTCCGGCTTACGCGAGTCTTACGTTTCCCCGATACCTGCGACACCTACAGTGGGGGCTCGGCCACAAGAAAACAACGCAAGAAACCCAACCCTGAAGTCCGCGATTTGTTCAGTGAGAATCCAAATTTGTCGATCGAACATCGTCAAGATCTTTTTGAGGGGCCCATCGAAATCCAAGAAACCCAGGGCACCCTGGCAGAATCCAGCTGGTTTCTTGGCACGCGCCCCCACGTATGTGTGTTTGGTTCATAGGGGGGCAAACAAACCTACCTCGCTTTGGACCACCCTCGCTTCCAAGAGATACCACACGATGCCAAACGACGGCCTGTGCTGGTCGGGCCGCTTGACGAGGAGGCCCGTGGTATGACCTGGTTTTTGCCTGGAAGCGAAGGCGGGGTATAGGTAACTCACGCTCTGCGTTCAACGACTTCGGCCACGTGGGTGCGTGCGCGTTCGGACCCCCCGTGGGCAGCGCCGGGGGCCTCGCGGGCCAGCGAGGGAGGCCAGCGGGGCGTAGGCACGTGCTGGCGCACGGGAAGTCGCTGGGCTTCCTGGGGCAATGCGGGATGACGATGACTAAAAAGAATGGGAGAGAACGATTAAACAAATAGTGTTTTCCTGCTATTCCTGCACAACTTTCTGACTGGAGGAGAACGGTTAAAAAAAAAAAAGTTTTCCAGCCCGCGGCCGGTTTTTTCTAATCGTCATCCCGGGCGCCGCCGCGTGAACACGACCCCGGGTCATTTATTAATCGTCATCCTCCATTGTTCTTGGGTCGGCTCGGGTGCGACGTGTGGGCGGCCGTGCCGTGCGTGAGGGCATCCTGCGTGCTCTCCGACGTCCTCGCACTGCACTGGAGGCTCTTAAGGCCGTCGTGGGCGCCCGTCGGCCGTCTCGGGGCCATCCTGGTCGTCCCGGAAGACTCGGGGGCATGTCGAGCCGTCCTGGGCCTACCCTGGGAGCCTCTTGGGCGGTCGTGGAGCGCTGACGCGCTGGAGGCCCGAAGAGGCGGGAGCGCTGAGATCCCTGCTGCAACTACCGGGGATCTGGCGTCGTTGCGCTGAGGGGCCCTTTTGGGGGGTCGTCTTGGGGCCCTCTTGGGGGCTTCTCGGGGGCCTCTGGGGACGTCGGCGCCACATCGCATGCACACCTCTGCTGGGTGAGCCTCCCTCCGCCCCCCCCCCCCACCCCATGCCCACCCCTTCCGACCGCTCCTCCATCCAAGAAAGGACCACTCTCACGACTCACGCTGCCCCTGTGGTGTTCGCTGGCCGACCACACAACGAACCAGGCGCTAAAAAAGACCGCCCCTCACCAAGGGGTGACCATCTGGACTCGCCCCCCTCCAAGGAACATGGCGAGCGCGCCCGATCTAAAGTAAAGGGGCACATCACTCAATTATTGAGAAGCCGACTCGGGTGTATCGACGGACTCTCCAATATTGCCCACCAAGCTTCCGCACCATACCCAGAAGGTGTCCAAACATCCACCACCTCCTGCTCATGTATGCTAAACCAAAAAGTTCAAACTGCAAATTAGGCGAGCGACCGTCGTCCGTCTCCAAGGACTCTGACGACGTCTGACGAGCCCGAGCATTACCCCTCCACTCTTGCCCAACCAGTTCCCGCATCAGGCTCAGCAGGTGCACAAACATCCATAACCTCCAGCTTGTGTGCGCAACACAGAATTCAAACTGCAAGGATGCGAGTCCTGCTAGCGACTGTCCCTCTCCCAGGGACCTGACGAGCGCGCCCTATCTAACCGAAGAGGCACAGAACTACGCAATTGACTAACAGGCTGCCGCACCATACCCAGAATGCATTCAAACATCCATCACATCCCGCTTAGGTGCGCAGGGCCAAAAAGTTCAAACTGCAAGGTCTGCAAGTCGGGCCAGCGGCCGCCCCTCTCCAAGGAACGTGACGAACTCCAAAGCATGAGGAGCGTGCGGCCTCTCCCGCTCTCAAAGGCAGCTGTACCGAACCAAATCATTGTCCAACTGGACAAAGAGTCCGCTCTCGTGTCTTGGCGGGCTCCTCCTCATTGCCTAACCATCCTTCGTAAACTGCAGTGTGGGTGGCAGACATGCTGTCCTGCTTGTCCGAGCTTGAAACTAGAACGGGAAGGCTTCAAATCCGGCCAGCGGCCGATAGCGGAAGTGGGCGCGGTGGCGGGTCCAGCTCAAATACGAGAACAGGCACACACCGCTGGCGCAGCACATGCGGCGAGGGGTTGGGGCAGTGGGGGTGCGGGGCGGTCCGCACCCCCGCCCTACCACCAGAGGGGGGAGGGTGCCAACGTCACTGCGTGCGGGACGGGTCCCCCCTGCGTCGCCCTCGCTTTTATCACACTCCCTGCGGCCGCCCGCTCTGTCCCTCATCCTCCTCCCTCCTCCTCCTCCTCCTCCGCCTCCCCCTCCTCCTCCTCCTCCTCCTCCTCCTCCTCCTCCTCTTCCCTCCTCCTCCTCCTCCCTCCTCCTCCTCCTCCTCCTCCTCCCTCCTCCTTCTCCTCCTCCTCCTCTCCTCCCTCCTCCTCCTCCTCCTCCTCCTCCTCCTCCTCCTCGCCCTCCTCCTCTTCCTCCTCCTCCTCCTCCTCCCTCTCCTCCTCCTCCTCCTCCTCCTCCTGTTCTCCTCCTCCCCCTCCCTCCCTCCGCTTGGGCTCTCTGGGCCGCGCGCCGCTGGCTGCTTGCAGGGCGCCTGCAGGGCTTCAACTGTGTCCCAAGCAGCGCGAGCAGTGGGCGCCACATCGCATGCACACCTCTGCTGGGTGAGCCTCCCTCCGCCCCCCCCCCACCCACCCCATGCCCACCCCTTCCGACCGCTCCTCCAAGAAAGGACCACTTTCACGACTCACGCTGCCCCTGTGGTGTTCGCTGGCCGACCACACAACGAACCAGGCGCTAAAAAAGACCGCC
Organism: Prorocentrum cordatum; assembly: GCA_963575745.1. Taxonomy (NCBI): domain Eukaryota; class Dinophyceae; order Prorocentrales; family Prorocentraceae; genus Prorocentrum; species Prorocentrum cordatum. Next base: position 7,072 of record CAUYUJ010001224.1, read on the forward strand.
CCTCACCAAGTGGTGACCATCTGGACTCGCCCCTCTCCAAGGAACATGGCGAGCGCGCCCGATCTAAAGTAAAGAGGCACATTACTCAATTATTGAGAAGCCGACTCGGGTGTATCGACGGACTCTCCAATATTGCCCACCAAGCTTCCGCACCATACCCAGAAGGTGTCCAAACATCCACCACCTCCTGCTCATGTATGCTAAACCAAAAAGTTCAAACTGCAAATTAGGCGAGCGACCGTCGTCCGTCTCCAAGGACTCTGACGACGTCTGACGAGCCCGAGCATTACCCCTCCACTCTTGCCCAACCAGTTCCCGCATCAGGCTCAGCAGGTGCACAAACATCCATAACCTCCAGCTTGTGTGCGCAACACAGAATTCAAACTGCAAGGATGCGAGTCCTGCTAGCGACTGTCCCTCTCCCAGGGACCTGACGAGCGCGCCCTATCTAACCGAAGAGGCACAGAACTACGCAATTGACTAACAGGCTGCCGCACCATACCCAGAATGCATTCAAACATCCATCACATCCCGCTTAGGTGCGCAGGGCCAAAAAGTTCAAACTGCAAGGTCTGCAAGTCGGGCCAGCGGCCGCCCCTCTCCAAGGAACGTGACGAACTCCAAAGCATGAGGAGCGTGCGGCCTCTCCCGCTCTTATAGGCAGCTGTACCGAACCAAATCATTGTCCAACTGGACAAAGAGTCCGCTCTCGTGTCTTGGCGGGCTCCTCCTCATTGCCTAACCATCCTTCGTAAACTGCAGTGTGGGTGGCAGACATGCTGTCCTGCTTGTCCGAGCTTGAAACTAGAACGGGAAGGCTTCAAATCCGGCCAGCGGCCGATAGCGGAAGTGGGCGCGGTGGCGGGCCCAGCTCACATACGAGAACAGGCACACGCTCAACCACACACAAACGAGCAAAACTCTGACACACACTGACACACTCACACACCCACTTTTTCCGTCAGCGGCGAGGCGGCGAACCCCGCTCCAGCGAGAAGCTCGAAAGGGGCACTAACGAGCGAATTGGCCGGCGGGCAAAGGAGGGGGGGAGGGACGGCCGAGAGGAAGAAAGGACGACACACAGACACAGGGACACGCGCACTCACACCCACCCCCACACACACACACACACACAAAAAAAAACGCGCCGAATCCATCAATCAGAACGTGGTATAGTACACGGCATGCCGGACTACGCGGCATGCCTGTCCACGAAGGCGCCGCGCGATGCTGAGCAAATCCGACATTTAAGCGTGTGAGTCTGTGCTGCCAGTCACAGGTTGCCTCGCCTCCTCGGAGCTCACATGCTGACACGGAGTTGCGGGTGGAACCTGAGCCCGCCTGCAGACTGGGCACTTGAGCGTGGCATCGTCCGTCTGCAGCCACCAGCCATCGATGCAGTCGGGATGAAACATATGCCCGCAGCCCAGGCGGCGACACGGCTCGGAGCGCCCCACGGGCATCAAGCAGACGACGCACATGGGCTCGTCTGCGACCGCCGCCGGCAAAAACAACTTGTCGAACAACTCCCGCCCGAGGGGCATCCCCAACACCGTCGGGCTCGCCTTGGGTACGCCCTCCGCGGGGCCGGCCCCTCCGCGCGCGGCTGCACCCCTGTTGCACACGCCGCTCGCGTAGGTCACGTACAGGCCAAGCGCCACGAACGCCAGCATGCCCGCCGCGCAGGAGATGTCCAGGGCCATGCTGCTGCCATTCGAGGAAACCTGCCCCTCACCACGGAGCGAGCTCGCTGCTGCCACGGAGGCAAGAGCCGCCGCTCGCAGACAAAGCAGGGCGACCATCGCGCCCGCCGTCCTGACGTCTGCTGCGTCTGCTGGAAAGTGCGAGCCGGTGGCCCTCAGCCGAAACAGAACTTGAGCAAAATGGCTACGGATTTAAACTTCTTGGTGGCGCCTTTGGATGTTCTTGGCCGGTGTAAGGGCTTTCTGGGGAGGGCTTGGGTGTGTGTGTGTGTGTGTGTCGGCGAGATGGCCCTCCAAAAGATCTCGCGGGGTGTTGCCCGAATGTGGTAGAGGATGAATGGATACATATATATATACATGTATATATATATATATATGTATATATGTATATATCCCTCGTGGCTCGAATCTCTCTCTCTACATATATATATGTGTATACATATGATACGCTTGTGTAAACATGCATGCGTACGTACATATATACATGCGTACATACATGCATACACGTATATACACATGCACACATCCTTCAAGCGCGTGGACGTACTGTGTACATGTATGGGACATATAGGTGTTGCCCTCTCGCCTTTGTGCTTCCGGTGGGCATCTTAGCTCCGGTGACCCGAAGGTTAAAACAGGGCTAGGATCGGGATAAATCGCTCCAGAGCGTTCCGGAGCGCTCTCAGAGCGTTCCGGAACGCTCTGGAGCGGCCGCGGCGCCCAATACATCCTCCAAACCCGCCGATTCTCAGAGATTTCCAGTTATCCCGATCCGATTTTGTCCCGATCTTCGTGTCGTTTTAAAGGTGGCTCAAGAGAGCCCACCGACAAGCCCAGACGGGCCCCAAGACCGCGCGAGGCGCGCAGGAGGCCCAGAGAAGCGCCCCAAGAGCACCCAGAGGGCCCACAGATCTCCCCCCCCCCCCCCCAAAGGCCCCAAGAGTGTACCAAACTGCTCCCAGGAAGGCCCCAACATGGCTCCAAGACGCCTCCACGAGGCTCCGAGAACAAACCTGGGAGGCATGCCTCTTCTCATCTTCCTCCTAATTCTCCTCCTCCTCCTCCTCCTCCTCCTCCTCCTCCTCCTCCTCCTCCTCCTCCCTCTTTCCCTCAGCGCGGCTAAGATTTGCAAGACGTCGTCCGACAATACGGTTGCGAACAGCAGCACGAGTGTTACTGGCCCGACTGAGGCTAGCAACACTTCGGTTATCAGTACGAGTGCGAGCGGCAAAACGAAATCCTCCGACACATTTGGGACTATAAATTCGTCGGCGCGCACGGGTCTTACCAATACGACTCGGACTAGCAATACGTCGGTGGGCAATGCGAGTGAGTGCGAACGGCAATTCAAACTTATCCGGCACGATTGGGACTAGCAATACGCCAGTGAGCCGTACGAGTACGAACGGCAGTACGACTGTATCCGGCTCGATTGGGACTAGCAATACGTTGGTGTCCACTACAGAGGCGAACTACAAACCGAATGCTACCGACACGATCGGGACGTTTCGGTATGTCGGTGAGCAGTATGCTTGCGATCAGCATCTTGAGGTGCTGACCTTGGGCGGTGGGGACTTTGTGCTCCTTGGGGCGTGAAGGCTTGAGCCACTTGGACGCACTGCGGCAGTGCCGTGGACGCAGGGGGGTGTGGGGGAGCGTTGCGCTACGGGGGGGAGGGAGGAGGGGAGAAGGGAGGGGGGGAAGAGGAGGAGGAGGAGGAGGATGAAGGGGAGGAGTTGGAGGAGGAGGGGGAGGAGGAGGAGGAGGAGGAAGAGCGAGAAGGAGAGGAGGAGAAGGAGGAGGAGGAGGAGGAGGGAAGGAGGAGGCGAAGGAGGAGGAGGAGGAGGAGGAGGAGTGCACGCAGCCGAGGGGGCGCGTCCACAAGCTCAGGCGACGGCCGCGGAGGGGCGCGCCGCACGCGACCGAGCCCTCAGGCCCGCCGCCGGTGAAGTCGCAGTCGATGGTGCCAGCGCGCCGGCGGGGCCGCCACGGCCGCTGTCAAGGCCCCTTTGGGCCTCCTGCGAGCGCTCCAGGGCGCCCTCCGCACCCGCGCCCAGGGCGCCTTCCAGAGGTAACGTTTTTGTCTTGTGCACGCTGGGGCCGCTGCCAGAGCCGCCGGGTCTGGGCGGCGCGTCGCGCTGGGCAGGCGGCTGGGGGGCAGCCGCAGCCGAGGACGACTGCGCCGACGCCGCAGCGGGCACTCGGCGGTCGCGGAGTCGACGTAGGGCCGCGAGCCGGATCCCCGAAGCCGCGTCGAAGGGGACGACACGGCCGTGCTTGTCAAAGAACTTCTTGTGCAGGTGGTAGATGTGGAAAGCCAGCACGACCCCCCGAAGGGCAGTCCCCCGGGACCATTCGCCCGCATGCTCGGCCGCACTGCCAAGCCCGAGGCGGCCAAGCGGCCCCGGCAGGAAGGAGCGCGGCAGGGCCACCCAGTGCCATAGCCGCCTGCACGCGAGGTAGTGCCTGATGTCGTCCGCCGCGCACTCGCAGCCGAACAGGCAGGGCCGGGGCGTCATGATATGTATGCGGCCAGCCGTCGTCCACCCACCTCCCAGCGTTTTGAGAGCCGCCCATTGCCACGACGGCGGCGCCCGCACCAGCACGGCTCGCAGCGCGGACCGGCGAGCCTCCAGGGCGGGAGGCGCGCCAAGGCCCCAGGCGCGGAGCCGCTTCCGCAGGGTCGTCACCAAGGACTCAGGGAAGAGCGACGCAGTGAGAGAGCGGCAGAAACACGTCTGGAGCTTGGGTTTCCGCATCATCATCGCAGCCGTCCGCTTCTCCGCCTCCGCCGCGGCGATGGCTGTCTGGAGCCGCCGCGCGGGAACTTGCAACTGCGCCTCCCCCGCCACCAAGCTCGCGCATTCCTGCGCAATTGCGCGCGGAAGAGCCCAGAAAGGCGGGGAGAAGTCGCCCGCCCGCCATCTCGTCACCGGGAATTGCTCTTCGGCCTCGGCGGCGAGCCTCTGCAGGGCCGCCCGCCATCCTGTGACCGTGGCTGTGGCCGCGCGCCAGCGGACGGACAGCGCATACGCCTGGGGCGCTGCAGGCGCCGGAGACTGCAGCCAGTTCGTCAGGGCCAGCAGGTCCGCCTTGCGAGAAGTGGAGGGCGGGAGGCGCAGGACCTTGTGCAGCAGCAGATGCTCGCGCCTGAGGGCCGCAGGGAGCATGGGGAAGAGTTGCGCCACGTACGACAGGGAGCTGATGCTGGCGGTGTTGCAAGCCCGCACCGAGAGGCTCGAGGGCGAGCCCGATGCGCCGATGGCGTGGCTGCGGCGCCACCACTTCATGCAGGGCAGCTCCCAGACCAAGTCGAGGGACACTGCTGGCCCGATAAAGGCCCCGAGGAACTTGGCCTTGCCGTCAATCTGGAAGAAATCCCAGCCGCTCCGCACCTCAGCCAGCCTCGCGCGCAGCGCCTGCGCCAGCGCCGCGTCGGAGGCGGCCCAGAGGGGGACCATGACGCACTTTTTGACCGCCAGTGTGAGCTTCGCGAGCTTCTGCACCAGGGTGAAGACCTCCGCCACCTGGGCCATCCTCGCCAGCCGCAGCAGCAGCATGCCCACGTCGTCCGCGCAGGCGGACAGCAAACCCTCGTCGCCGACCGCGACCAGCAGGGCCCTCACGACCGGGTCCAAGGAGACGCACCAGAGCGTACCGCTGAGGGGGCAGCCCTGCATCACGCCGCCGAGAAGCGCGAACAAGAAGCAGAAGGCACCGCTCTCAGCCGGCCCGCAGCACGTGGCCAGCGCAACGCAATTCATGTACAAGGCGCTGATGATGTTGATGTAGCCGCGTGGGATCCCGTAGCGCGGGAGGCAGCGTTCAATCCATCGCTGGAAGAGCGACGGGAATGCCGCCTTGAAGTCGAAGGAGGCGAAGGTGGGCCACCGCGAGAGCGCCGAAGGGGCCAGGCCCGCGCGTCGGCACTCGGCGTCCATGGTCGGGATGTGGTCCACAAAGTTCCGGCCTGGCGCGAATCCCTTCTGGATCCTCGTGGGTCAGGGTCGCCACGTGCCGCTGCAGTATCTTGTCCGCGCAGCTGGCGATCAGCTTGGCGTCAGTATTCTTCAAGGAGAGAGGCCTCAAGTTGCCCGCCTCGCGCACGCAGGAGTCGATCTGGCCCTCGGGCCCCGAGCCCTTCGGAACCGTCACGAAGATGCTGTAGTTGAAATCGTGCGGGGCGACTCCGGTCATGAACATGTGGGACATCAGGTTGAAGAGAACGACGGTGGCGCCACGGCTGCGCCTCCACGCCGCGTAAAGGATCCTGTCTGGGCCAGGCGCGCTGTGGGAAGCCCGCGCCGCCGCTCTGCCCAGCGCCTCCAGGCTCGGCATCGGGGGGTCCGCCGGGGGCGCAGCCGGCGAGTGCGAGTCCAGGAACGCGTCGATCCCAGCATCGTCGGCGGATTGAGAGGCGAAAACTGGACCCCAGAACTCCCTGACCTCACGGGTCATGCCAGCAGCGTCAGAGACGACGCGGGCCTCGTGAGGGGCCTCGGCAGGGCCCGAAGCCGCCGGGGACGAAATCTTGATTCCCGAAAGCTTCATGCGGCGCCGCCAGGGCACCCAGAGCAGAGCCTGACGCTCCGCTGCCCTCTCAATCCGCTTCCACCTAGGGCCCTCGCGCGCGGGGGCCTGGCGGGCCAGGCGGGCGGCAGCCGCCTTCCTCCGCTCCAGCGTGGTGGACGCGGTATCGTTGAACTCCCTCTCGAAGGCAACCGAGTCGCGGAGCCGCACCTCCTCGTCGACGACCTCGAGATGGTTCCTGCCGACGGACGTCGCGGTGATCAGCCGCGAGGCCAACGCCGCATCCTGCCGCCAGATCGAGCGGGCCACGCTCTTCATGGCCATGAATTTGGCCTCCGAGATGTGGTACGTCGCCTTTTCGGGGTCCAGGTTGGACCGCAGGAGCTCGTCCCGCACCGCCAGCGCCGCCAGCCGCATGCAATGTTTGGCACCTCGCCACGCCGCCTCGGGGGAGCGGCCCAGCAGCATGAAAGTGCTGTGCCCGATCATGTTGTCATAGTGGTGCGGGTACCTGGCGCGCTCGAAGAGCAAGGCAGGCAGCGGCATCTCGTCGCTCTGACGCGGATGCCTTGGGGCAATCTGCAGGGCCAGCAGGGCGTGATCACTGAGCTGCTAGTCCGAGAGGTCTGCAGCGTCGTGCAGCGGGCGCAACAGCACTGCTGCATTGAGCATGGCGTGGGCGGGGCCCGACACGAAGACGCGATCGATGCTCGTCATGACGTGCGTGCGCTTGTCGAATCGCGTGGGCCAGTCCGCCTCGATCTCAATCGCGAGGCCGAAGAGCTGGCGCCAAGCTCCCTGTCGCTGCCGTTGTCGTCGCTCCAGGCGCAGCGCGAGCCTCTGCGATACCGGGCGGCGGTGCGACATCGGGGGCAGGTCCGAGACGTTGAAATCCCCGAGCGCGACGAACACTCTATGTCTTGCGTCCGCCTCCGCCCACCTGTTGCGGCTCTGCCACAGCCGTTGAACCCGCTGGAAATCCTCCAGCGTGAGGTCGTGGTTATGGACATTGAGCAGCTCCATGTGGTGCCCGCCGTCGGCGCTCGAGATGCGGAGCGACGCCACCCGCCCCCGCACTACGCGCGAGAAGTCGTAGGCCGGCTGCGGGTGAGCTGGCAGCGTCTCGGGCACAAGGAAGGCCACGCCGCCAACGCCCGCCGACGGGCCAGGATAGTGAAAGACCTTGTAGGGCTCGGGCTGGGCCCGCACCAGGACGCGCAAGGCCGCCTTCGAGCCGTGAACTTTTTGGAGTACGATGAGAGAACGTGCGCGGAGATGCGGCCGGAGGAGGTCCAGCGTGCGCTGGCGACGTGTAGGGTCCGAGTGGACCAGGCCGCGGGCGTTCCACAGGACCACCTTCATGCCGCGATCGCTGTCCGACGGCATGAGCCAGGGGGCCCACCGCGGACGGGTGCTAAAGCCACTCCGTGTTGGCCAGGTGGGAGGCCGTCGCCTCCCGGAAGCGCCTGGCCACATCGTCCCGGTCGAGCACGATCTGTGCCAATGCTGGCGGATGCCACTGGATCTTGGTGTCCTCCGTGGTGGTCTCGCCGACCACCAGGCGCGCGAGCGGAGCCGCATCGGCCGTAACGATGCCTCGGGGACGCTGGCCACGGATGGCCACGCCCTGACCCACCATCTCGCCCAGGATTTTGACAAGCTTCCTGGTCTGGAGCTCGCACCGGACCTGCTGGCCGTTCTTGTCAGGCGACACGTAGAGCGGGACCTGGTGTCCGTTGGTGGACACGCCGGCGAGGGCACGCCAGCCGTTCGGCGAGGCCGTGTCGCGCAGGCTCCGGGACAGCGCCAACGCCCTCGGGTGGGCCACCTGGGGGCCGCCGCGGACCCGCAGCACAAAGCGGCGCGCGGGGACCTCGCCCATGAGCATGATCTGGTCGGGCTGAACCTGGGCGGCCTGCAGCCAGGGGGCGAGCCCCGCCAGCACCTCGCGCGGGCCCATGAGCTCGGGGATCCCCACCGTGAAGACCGCAGGGTCGGGGTCCCTGCAGGTCCAGTCCTCACGCGCCTGCAGGTCGATGATGGGCACCTGGGCCTCGGCGAGGGCCAACGCGCGCTCGATCTCCCGGATCCGCTCCCATTGCATAGCCTGCTCGGTTTCCAGGTGATCCGTCCGCTTGCTGACTTCCCCAAGCTCCCGCGCCTGGACCTCGAGGACGCCCGAGACCTGGCGCTGGTGGGCCTGGATGAGGCCCGCGAGCGCAGCCTGCGTGTTAGCCAGCTGCGTCGCGGCGGTTTCTTGCAGCGCCTGCTGTGCACTGGCGACCGCGGTGTTGAGCACGGCCTGCAGCGCGGCGTCGAGCTGCGGCGCCTGGGCGCCGCCCGGGGGCACAGCGGGGACGCCTGGAGGCACGGCAGGGCCGCGCGGAATGCCACCTCGCGCAGGGTCAGGTCCCAGTCCACCCGGAAGACGCGCTGCTGCAGACGCCCACGGGTCTGGCGGCAGTGGGCCGGGCGGCGCGGCAGCACCTGGGGCTGGCGCGGCAGGGGCTGCGCCGCGGAGCTCCTGGGAGGGGAACGTTGCCATCGCCTCGATGTCGCGGGCCTCTTGCGAGGCGGAGGCCCCAGCGGGTGGGCCCACAGCGAGGTCCAAGGGGGCGGCCGCACCGGCCGCACGACCCGCCTGCGGCTCGCGGGCCGCCCGCGGCTCGTCGCGGCGGCCGTGGCGGCGGCCTTGGCGGCGGCGTCCGCCCCGCAGGTCACGGTCGCTGCGGCTGAGTTCGCGGGAGGAGGAGCTGCTTCCGCCGCTGCTGTCCGCGCCGCGGGCCTCCGCAGGGCGGCCATCGGCGCCGGGCATGTGGCAACCTCACTGCGCGGTGAGGCCGAACGTGGAGGTGCTCCGACAGGAGCTCACAGAATGGCTGGAAAGCACGGGGGCTTTGAGCCCAAGCTTGAGCCAAAATGGCTACGGAGGAGGAGGAGGAGGAGGAGGGGGAGGAGGGAAAGGGAGGAATTGCCTTTCTAACAGATCCCGGCCACCGCTGGCGCAGCACATGCGGCGAGGGGTTGGGGCAGTGGGGGTGCGGGGCGGTCCGCACCCCCGCCCTACCACCAGAGGGGGGACGGTGCCAACGTCACTGCGTGCGGGACGGGTCCCCCCTGCGTCGCCCTCGCTTTTGTCACACTCCCTGCGGCCGCCCGCTCTGTTCCTCCCTGCCTCCTCCTCCTCCTCCTCCTCCTCCCTCCTCCTCCTCCTCCCTCCTCCTCCTCCCTCCTCCCTCCTCCCCTCCTCCTCCTCCTCCTCCTCCTCCTCCTCCTCCTCTCTCCTCCTCCTCCTCCTCCTCCTCCTCCTCCTCCTCCCTCCTCCTCCCCTCCTCCTCCTCCTCCCTCCTCCTCTCCTCCTCCTCCTCCTCCTCCTCCTCCTCCTCCTCCTCCTCCTCCTCCTCCTCCTTCCTCCTCCTCCTCCTCCTCCTCCTCCTCCTCCTCCTCCTCCTCTCCTCCTCCTCCCTCCTCCTCCTCCTCCTCCTCCTCCTCCTTCTCCTTCTCCCCCTCCCTCCTCCTGTTCCTCCTCCTGCTCCTCCTCTCCTCCTCTCCTCCTCCTCATCCTCCTCCACCTCCTCCTCATCCTCATCCCTCCTCCCTTCCTCCTCCTCCTCCCCTCCTCCTCTCTCCTCCTCTCCTCCTCCTCCCCTTCATCCCCCTCCTCCACCTCCCCCTCCTCCTCATCCGCCTCCTTCTCCTCCTCCTCCTCCTCCTCCTTCTCCTCCTCCCCCTTTTGCTTGCTGGCCAATTCGTTTCAACGGTGTCCCTGCTCAGTTAGGTCCTTCCGCCAGCGCAGACGACCTCTGCCGGGCCGCTGACGCAAAAACGTGCGGGATGGGGTGGGCACGGAGGGACACCACAGGTCACTCCAACGTTCAAGGTCTGGACAGCGAATCGCCTGGCCGACACTTCAAGGGAGGTGCCACGCGCCTCCCCGCCAATGTTGCGTCACACATTACATGTATTGCTGTGTGAACTCATAGACTGCAGGGCTTCCGCCTCCTCCTCCTCCTCCTCCACGTCCTCCTCGTCCTTCAGGGATGGCTCCAGGAAGCCTCTACGAACCTCGAACGGCATCTCGCCTGGGCATCGGATCTGGACGGGCGTGTGGGGCTACGCGGACCGAAAGTACTTTCGGTTCTGGTGACACTGGTGGTTGGTGGCACATGGAAGCGCAGACGAAAGTAAACACACTGCGGTGCAATGCAATGCATCGCAATGGACAGCTACCTTCCTTTCTCTAAACAACGCTCCGCACTGCGCCCATAGGGAAAGCAAGAGCAGCGCAAACATCAGCACCAACCAACCCGACAACAACGCCAAGAAACGTACGCCCCAAAACACGAAAACGACGCACAGCAGAGACAGCTCTGCGAGAACATAACCTTGCTCCGTTATGTATGCGTCAGGATATTTCTGCACTGGGATTACTATTCAAAGTTGCTGCAGGCCTTGATCCCCCCTCTCTTTCGGCGTTGTTCCGCCCAGCTGTTGGCAATCTGGACTATTTTGGCTTCGCAGCAGCTGAGACAGTTCACGACACGGCGTTGTTTGATCCTGTTGAACCAGGTCGCCCGGCCATTATGCGGCGCTCCATTTTCGGCAGGATACGAATGTTCGACAGGTTGCCAAACGACATCGCGAGTAGCCGTACTGTCCAGAATGTTCAAAAAGAACTTCAGCACAGGGCCAAGCCCTCGGCCGGCCTGCCGAGCTGGCAGGAGACGCTCCGCGCAGGCGTGTACATCTGAATGTGCTCTTTCGTGTCGAGCTGTTGTGAGGGTTTTGTTGCAGAAAACGCAAGATGGACATGCAACAACAGCGCGAACACACTGCAACGTAAAACACAACACACACACACACACACACACACGCGCGCGCGCACACACACACTCACACACGCACACACACACACACACACACACACACACACACACACACACACACACACACACACACACACGCGCGCGCACACACACACACACGCCGCCGAACTCACGCGACGGCAACGCAAAGCTCTAAGAAACCTTTCGCGAATCTCCGGGACCCTTGGAATAAGCCTGCCGAATGCCTCCTGTCAACATCGAAGAATCATCGAGGCAAACTCTTACGAACCATTCAGAAGCCAATCGGAAATCCGTGGGACACGTCTCTCAGGCAACTTCTCGGAATCCTTGAAGACACCTCGGACGCAGCTCGGGACCTACTGGAAGAATGTTGGAAACCTGTCCGAAACCGTTCGGGCGCCTCGGGGAATCCAGCGGAATATGGAGAACCCCGAAGAGAACAAAAGGATTCTCGGGGATCATAAGGCACCCTCAGAGACTCGCAAGGCTTCCAGTATAATTCTGTGATGTTCCCTGGCATCCTACAGAGGTCCTCTGGATTTCCGAGAAGGATTCATGAGAGTTTCCTGCTAAGTTATGCAGACATGTCAAGACATGTGTCAGGAACCGTCGGGCTCCCCTGGAAGCATGATATTTAACCGCATCAGGAAGCAAGCCTGTTTCCTCTAGAATCACGAGGGTGCCCTCCCTTATTCGTAAACATTCATACGGATGTCCTGAATCATCGCGCGAATTCCATCAGGCTCATGCGGATTCCCAACGGAGCACAAAGGTGTCCGAAGGCTTTCCTCAGGCAAGTTCCATGCGAGTTCTAAGACCCAAGTGACGTCGACAGGATTCATACATATGCCGTACTCTGTTCCTAAACAATCATGCGGATGTCCTGCGGGATAACCAGGGATACCTGAACGAGTATCCTGGCAAAGCAACCTGAAAGCGATGTGTATAAGCATATCTGGAAGCATCCCCCTTACGATTCAGGTGAGAATCCAGTTGTAGAATTCTGCTGTTCTTGCAGTCGCAGTCGCATTCGCAATGACAGTCGCAGTGGCAACGGCCTCAGGACCCAATGGAATCCTAAAGATTCCTAAGTATTCCTAAGGATGCCATGGATTCCTACGGATGCCTCAGCCTGCCTCAGTTTCAGCCTCAGCCTCGGCTTGCCTCGGCCTCAGCCTCAGCCTGCCTCGGCCTCAGCCTCAGCCTGCCTCAGCCTCAGCCTCAGCCTGCCTCGGCCTCAGCCTGCGTCAGCCTCAGCCTCAGCCTGCCTCAGCCTCAGCCTGCCCCAGCCTCAGCGTCAGCCTCAGCCTCAGCCTCAGCCTCCTCGACCTCAGCCTGCCTCGGCCTCAGCCTGCCTCGGCCTCAGCCTGCCTCCTCGCCTCCTCCCCCCCTCCCCCCCCCCTTCCCCCCCCCCCTCCCCCCCCCATTCAGCCTCACCTTGTCTCAGCTTCGGCCTGCCTCGGCCTCATCCTCAGCCTCAGCCTCAGTCTCAGCCTCAGCCTGTCTCGGCCTGAGCCTGCCTCGGCCTCAGCCTCAGCCTGCCTCAGCCTGCCTCAGCCTCAGCCTCAGCCTGTCTCAGCCTCAGCCTGCTCAGCATCAGCATCAGCCTCAGCCTCAGCCTCAGCCTGCCTCAGCCTCAGCCTCAGCCTGCCTCAGCCTCAGCCTCAGCCTCAGCCTCAGCCTCAGCCAGCCTCCTCAGCCTCAGCCTCAGCCTCAGCCTCAGCCTCAGCCTCAGGCCTCAGCCTCAGCCTGCATCAGCCTCAGCCTCAGCCTGCAGCCAGCCTGCCTCAGCCTCAGCCTCAGCCTCAGCCTGCCTCAGCCTCAGCCTCAGCCTGCCTCAGCCTCAGCCTCAGCCCTCGGCCTCAGCCTCAGCCTGCCTCAGCCTCAGCCTCAGCCTGCCTCAGCCTGCGTCAGCCTCAGCCTCAGCCTGCCTCAGCCTCAGCCTGCCTCAGCCCCAGCCTCAGCCTGCCTCGGCGTGCCTCAGCCTCAGCCTCAGCCTGCCTCGGCCTCAGCCTGCCTCGGCCTCAGCCTGCCTCGGCCTCAGCCTGCCTCAGCTCGGGCATTCAAAATATGACACAGGACTGGTGTTCTGGGAACACGAAGATCACGAAGTTGTCCACAGTTGGCTCGGGGCAATCAAAATATGGTACAGGAATGGTTTTCTGGGAAGACGAAGAACACGACGTGGCTCTCAGTTGGCTCCGGGCATTCAAAATGTGGCCTGGGAGCGGTGTTTTGGGAACACGAAGAACACGACGTGGCCTACAGTTGGCTCCGGGCATTCAAAATGTGGCCTGGGAATTGTTCTGGGAGCACGAAGAACACGAAGTGGCCTACAGTTGGCTCCGGGCATTCAAAATGTGGCCTGGGAATGGTGTTCTGGGAGCACGAAGAACACGAAGTGGCCTACAGTTGGCTCCGGGCATTCAAAATGTGGCCTGGGAATGGTGTTCTGTTGGCTCCGGGCAGTCAAAATGTGGTTCGTAGCAATCAAAATGGGGAGTCCCCGGTTTTCCCCGGCATCCCCCGGATCCTGCCCAGACCCCCCTGGGGAATCAGGATGCTTTCTTTTGACCCCACTAGAAACCTATCAGTCTTCGCTGTTAGGTAATCAGAGAAACTTCCTACGTTCTCATCCAGACTTCATGAGCTCCGTAAAGGGACCTTGCAGAAACCAACTAGAAAAAACACGATTGCCCAATATAGGACACTTCTGAGATAGTTGGGTCCACGCAGCCGGACAACACAACGCCAAATCCTCAGGTGCAGGTCAACTTCAGACTCTCATTCTCATTATCACGCGCAAGATGACCGACCTTTCGAGGTTGGGACCGGTACAATCTGTTCGGGCTCTGCTCCAAAATGGCCAGGAGAACCCACAATCGAATTGATAAGTCGGATCGGCGATCGACATGAATCGGATCGGCGGAATTCGGCAGCCGAGTCGGAAAAAAGTCGAATCGGCGGAAATCGTCAGGCTTGTATGCTTCAAGTGAAAAATCAGAACCCAAATTGGAATCCCAGGTCGAATCGGAATCGGAATCGGAATCCATCGAAATCGAATCGAACCGAATCAGGGGAATCGGCATGAGCCCTGAATGGGTTGGATTCGTCCGAGTTGGTTGGCATCGGAGGAGGGGGAAGAGGAGAAGGAGGAGGAGGAGGAGGAGGAGGAGGACTAGGAAGAGTTCGGGGAGGAGGAGGAGAACGAAGAGAAAGAGAAGGGGGAGCATGAGGAGGAGTAGGAAGAGGAGGAGGAGGACGAGGAGGAGAAGGAGAAGGAGGAGGATGGGGAGAAGGAAGAGGAGAAGGAGGAGGAGGGGGAGAATGATGATGATGATGGTGATGATGTATGCTGACGATTATGATGATGATGATGATGGTGTTGATGATGATGATGATGATGATGATGATGATGATGATGCTAATGATAATGATGATGATAATGATAATGATAATAATGATGATAAGGATGATGATGATGATGCTGATGATTATGATGAAGATGATGGTGATGACGATGATGATGATGATGATGATGATGATGATGATGATGGTGGTGATGATGATGATGATGATGATGATGATGATGATGATGATGATCAGAAGGAGGAGGATGACGGGGAGGGGGAGGAGAGGAGGAGGAGGAGGAGGAGGAGGAGGAGAAGGAGGAGGAGAAAGGGGGAGGGGCAGAGACAGAGAGACGACCGCACTTGTGCACCGCAAGCTTCCGAATGCATCGATGATGGGTGCCAAGCTGAGGAGCGGGGAGAGACGAAGGTAAGGAGGATGAGCGGGGAAGGTGGAGGGGAGGGGAGAAAGCTTTGTAAGGGCGCGGAGACAGGAGGATAAGGATGAGGAGGAGTGCCAGCAGTAGCGACAGGAGAGGCGATGGGGAAAGACTTTGAGAATGGCGCGAAAAGACGGGCAGGATAATGAGGATGAGGAGGAGGACCAGCAGTAGCGGCATGAGCGGCGGGGGCAGGCGGCGGAGAATGCGCAGGGCACGACTTTCCAGCCCCCAGATCAACCAGGGGACGTCGACAGTCTGCTGTACCCTCTGGTGGCATCCTCTAGCCGGACGTTGACGTAGCTCCAGCAGGTCAGCAGGCCGAAGCTCGACAGCACCGTGACTATGAGGGTCCACTGGAACAGCCACACGCTGAGGGTTCCGCAGTCCCCGGAGAGCTGCGGCACCTCGCTGAGCTGCGCCGGCGCCCCGCGGGGTCCACCGTCGGAGCCCGTGCCCTCCATGGGGGAGCACACGGTTCCCACCTTGACCAGGTTCAGCGCCGTGCTCGCCGACACCTGCAGCATCGTGAGCAGCAGCCAGGCGTACTCCACGAGCC
>CAUYUJ010001224.1:27500-65000 GCA_963575745.1 Prorocentrum cordatum
CGGCGGGACTTCTCAGAAACCCTCGCTCATACTGAGAGGCTTGTTCTGTCCTCGGGGGAGGATCCGCAAACGCCTCAGAAGGCTGGGGTACTTCGGAACCTTCTGAGAAGGTCTTCTCCTTCTGACTTCCCCCCCGCGCCGAGAAATGCGTTTAGGCCGGGCCTGTCCCCCTACAAGAGGATTTTGCAAGAAGAACAAACACATTCAAAAGTAGTCAAGGATGGTAGGAAAATGGTCCCTGGACTAGTAGAGGGACAGGCTCGACTCAAAAATGGGTACAGAAAACATTGCTACAATGCCCAACACTTTGAGCAGGGACCGACCGTCCCGGCATTCCTACAGGCCTACCACGACATGTTCTTCGAACCAAAAAATGTACGAATCACACAAACAATATGCTCAGAGCAGAAAGCCCGACGTGTTGAAACAATACGGTCTCGGCCACAAACGTCCTGACACAATTTCTCATAACATTGTCAGATAAGCGAGCCAGGACGCCTCGCCACCGTTTGAACAATAGAACGCTGTCCAGGGCCCGCAACACGGCCGCTGCCTGGGCAGGCGGCCTCTCCTGTCGCGAGGAGGGGGAGGAGGAGGAGGAGGAGGAGGAGGAGGAGGAGGAAAAGAAGGAGTAGAAGAAGGAGGAGGAGGAGGAGGCGGAGGAGAAGGAGAAGAAGGAGGAGGAGGACGAGGAGGAGGAGGAGGAGGAGGAGAAGGAGGAGGAGGAGGAGAAGGAGAAGAAGAAGGAGGAGGAGGACGAGGAGGAGGACGAGGAGGAGGAGGAGGAGGAGGAGGAGGAGGAGAGCTGGACGGGCGGCCACGGCGCCTCGCCAGCAACGAAGCCCTGCTCAGGAAGAGCAAGAGCTGCTGTTGGACCTCGCGTCCGTGGCCGACTGCCTGCCAGACCACCCCAACCCAACACGGCCGCCGCCTGGGCAGGCAGCCTCTCCTGTCGCGAGGAGGAGGAGGAGGAGGAGGAGAAGGAGGAAAAGAAGGAGGAGGAGGACGAGGAGGAGGAGGACGAGGACGAGGAGGAGGAGGAGGAGGAGGAGGAGGAGGAGGAGAAGAAGAGTTGCTCAGGAACAGCTGCTATTGGACCTTGTGTCCATGGCCGTCTGCCTGCCAGACCACCCCAACCCAACTTGAAGGCCCGAATCTGACCCGCATTTCGGGTTGGGGGGGGGGGGGTACGGGCTTCATATGTGTTTTCTCCTTGTTCCCCGACCCCCACCCCCACCACTGGGAGATGGAGGGCAGATCGGGGCCTTCGGGTTGGGTCGGGATGGTTTGGTGGGCGGTGATGGTTTCCGTGCCATTTTTGATCGTGCCGGCTCGAGGCCGAACTCGTGGTGTTGAAAGCCCGGGTAGCAAGACTGCTGGAAAGTGCTTCGAGGAAGCTCTGGAACCTCTGGGAAAGAGCTTCTGGAGAGCTTCAGGGCACCTGCTGTTGGACACTGTGCCCATACAGTCATCGGCCTGACCTAAGGAACGATGAGTTCGGAACGAAGCCCCTTTTTTCCCAGGAGCACCGCACCGCATAGGGAGCGATAAATAAGACATGACGCACAAGGAACGACGAACAACGCATGCAAACCTAAGGAAGGAACGAGCCTCTTTTGAAAAGCAAATGGTCCTCATTCAAGCCGCTCGCTGTAGTTTCCGTACTGATTTCGATCGTGCCGGCTCGGAACCGAACCTGTGGGCCCCAACCCGGGTGGCAAGACGGCAGGAGCCTCTGGAGAAGGTCCTGCGAGAAAGCTCTGGAACCTCTGGGAGAGAGCTTCTGGAGAGCTTCAGGGCACTCGTATACTGGCAAGCAGTCAGGCAAGGCCTGCCAGAGCACGCTGCAAGTTCGCAGGAGTCGCAGCGAGGATTCCTGCCGCAAGCCGAAACGAGCCTCGGGGCCACCCTGCGGTTCCCGCCTCTCATCTGCAACCCTCTTACCTCTCAGAGACCTCTCCGGGAATTTACGGTCGGTTCGTGCAGCGTCGGCGCGCGCAAAAGTTTTGCACGCCGCGTCGATCCAACCGTGAGCCAATCGCAACCCCGATCGTGCAAGATTGAATTCCGTCGGGTCGTGTGGCGCTATCGTATCCCTCGGCTGTTCCCCGTCGTTCTATCCTGCGGAATTCAAGCTTTAGTGCCTTCGCCGACGTCGCCGGCGCACCATCGCCGCATGAACCTACCGTGAGTCGGATCTACGTCGGGCTCACGTCGGATTACGTGGGGTTCACGTCGGAATCACGTCGGATTCACGTCGGACTCACGTCGCAGCATCGCCGCGCGAGCGTCTATACCCATATCTCACGAAGCGGACGTCTGGACTAGAGGATACAACTACAGACGGCAAGCATCATGAGGATGCGCGAGAAGGATGCAAATGGCCTTGGAGGCTCATTGCGAAGCTTGTCGAGTGGGGCGCGGCCAGCGAAAGTAGCCAAGGATAGACCGAGGAGGCAAGGATGCAAGGGCACCCTTGGGAAGGTCGCCCATCCTTACTGTGCCGGTTAACTGTAGATGATGCAAGTACTGCGCGCCGCGCAAGGCCTCTCCAAGATTTCCCTCGTAGGGTTATCGTCTGTAAGACCGCTCTGCACCGTCGACACTGGCTCCTCGTCCTCCGAAAACGGGCAACTCTGGCAGCCGCCGGCCGGCTGGCAGCAGCCCATCGTCACGGGCGCCCTGGGCGCGCTGGGCACAGAGTAGCGTTGAGACTGGGAGGAACTTGAGCCTTCGGTCGGCCATATTCTCGTACAGGCGGATTTCGGAAGAAAGATAAAACATTGTCAAAACAATATTCTCAACACACTCAGAATTAGCCTTGCGAAAGACACAACCATATGCAATTGTGAGCACCGTCGCTGTATGCACCGCATCCGGAGGAGCTCCCTATAGGGCCACGAAACGTATGAGGGCTGTGCCAAAATTTGTCCGGTGGGCGCATGCGAAAGCAGCCACTGGGCCGTCGGTGGAGCTCCAATAGGGCCACGAAGCGCGTGAGGGGTGTGACGAAATGAGTGCGGTGGGCTTATGCACACGCAGCCACTGGCGCCTTCGGTGGAGCCACGAAACTTGTGAGGGGTGTGCCGAAATGGGCGTGGGTGACGCATATTGGCGGTGGCACTGGGGCGGTGGGCCACAAAACGTGCGAAGGGTGCCGGTCCTGGGGAAGCGGTCGGGAGGTCGAGGACCCGTGTCTCGAAAAAACGAGACGTCGGATGTCTGGGTTCCCCGAAGACACATAACACCTCTCAGAAGGCGCGAGGGCTTCCTGGAAGTCCCGCTGTTTTTTGAGAAGGCCGTCACCGTCTCACTTCCCTCCCTCGCTCCCCGCCGATTAAAGTTTTTGGGTCATATCTCGGGTCTCCGGCGACAGTTCGGGACGATCCAGGCACCCCCGAAACGCTCTATCGACGAGGCGCAGCCGCTGGAACGCATCCCGAGGCTGGAAAACCGCCGAGAACCGACAAAACGTCTCCTTTACCCACTTCCCCCCATCGCTCGCCGCCGATATAGACCTCGGTCCGACAGTACGCGCCCTATCCGTGAGGGGCAACGATAGGGGGAGACATCGACCTGGAATCAGCAATACATCGCCGATAGATCGGCGATATGCACCCGATAGTGAATTCGCACCTTCCTGGGCGGGGTGGGGCTATCGGGCCCCTATCGTCGAACCAATGGGCGATTAGAGGTCGATGCATCCCCCCCTATGCCTATCCTTGAGCAGGGACCGACCGCGAAATATTCTTGCAGGCTTACACGACATGTTCTTAGAATCTAAACATGTTCTGAGAACAAGCACGATGATCGTAGAACTCAAGCCCGCTGTGCTACAACAGGACAGTCTGATCAGCCAGCAAGGTTCTGAGAACATTTCGTGCAGACCACAAAAGGTTCTTAGAACATTCCTTAGTGGGCCTACAACTAGGTCGGGCATGGCCGCCTACAGGCGAATTTTGAACGAAAAATAACAAGTACCCCAACAATATTCAACAACAAGCAAAAGCATGCTAAGAACATCGTCCCCCGACACGATGTTTTGACTATTTTTGAGTGTTTCCTCCTGTAGAGGGACCAAGGGCTCCCAGCTTCGCGCTTCGCGCTGCGCGAAGCGCGAAGAACTTCGCGCTCTCGCGACGCCTCCCCGGGGAGAAGAAGAGGAAGAGGAGGAATCGGAGCCGAACCGCGAAGCGCGAAGAGCTCCGCGCCCTCGAAGGCGCCCTTGGGGACAGGCCCGACCTAAGCCGCTAAAACAGGGCTAGGATCGGGATAAATCGCTCCAGCGTTCCGGAGCGCTCTCAGAGCGTTCCGGAACGCTCTGGAGCGGCCGCAGCGCCCAATACATCCTCCAAACCCGCCGATTCTCAGAGACTTCGAGCTATCCCGATCCGATTTTGTCCCGATCTTCGTGTCGTTTTATAAGCCCACAGGGACCGCCGGGGCGCCCCGCCCCTGCTCGGCAAATCCCCCCCGCGCGTACCGCTGCACCCGCGCAAGAGGGGGGCCCGGGGCAGGGGCGGCCTCTCGCTCCCGCGCGGCCTGGGCTCGGCGATCGGCACGTCTGCTCGCAGGTCGGGCGTAACGAACGAACGAACGAACGCCACTACAGCGAGAGCTGTGCCAACTACGGGGATGGGCGTGTAGCGCCGCAGCGCTCAGAGCGTGTTCTCGTAGGTCGGGCGCGTTCCCCTAAAGTAAAAGCAATGCGAATACTAACAGAAGGACCCCAAACTTGTCAAACATACTAACACAAAAGTCCCCCTGAAATAGAAAAGCAAAACGAATACTAGCAAAAAGGCCCCCCAGAATGGTCAAACGTACTAACAAAACAAGCCCCCGAAAGGGTCGAACAATACTCCGAAATGCTCGGCGATCGACACGCCTGCTCGTAGGTCGGGCGCGTCCCCCTAAAATAAAAAAGCAAAACGAAGACTAGCAAAACGAGCCCCCCAAGAGGCCCAAGGGGGCCCCAAGACGCCGCCAAGGAGCCCCAAGAGACCCCCAAGAGGCCCCTAGGAGGCCCCAAAGAGGCCCCCAAGAGGCCCCCAAGAGGCTTCAAAGAGGCCCCACAGAGCGCTCGAGGGCCGGCGGAATGAGCGAAGCGATTAAATAAAAGCAAAACGAATACTAACAAAAAGACCCCCCAAATGGTCAAACGTACTAACAAAACAAGCCCCCAAAATGGTCAACCAATCCTCCCAAATGCTCGGCGATCGACACGCCTCCTCGCAAATGGCCTGGGTCCCCCGCGGAGCATCTACGAGAATGAAGGGGCCCAAGGACACACACACACACATAAACACACACACAGAAAGAACAGGATTCCCCATATTTTCCCATATTTGTTCTGGGTTTCTGTCTCTTATTTCCCATATCTCACCAGATTTTCCAACATTTGTCGGCGATCGGCACGCCTACTCTCAAGTCCGGCCTGTCCCCCTACAGGGGGATTTTCGACGAAAAATACAACAAAGGCTCCCAAATGGTCAGACAAATACTCAAAAAATAGTCCCTGTATTATGTTTTCGACTATTGTTGAACATTCCCCCTGTAGAGGGACACGCCCGACTTAAGCCTACTCGCAAATGGCCTGGATCCCCCGCGGAGGATGTACGATAAAATTACATCAAAGCAGACATGTGTTGTTTCGGACGTTTGCGAGTAGGCACTTTGCGAGTAGTGGAACGCGCTCGGTGAATTGAAGGGTCGGATCCCAAATCGGTCTCCCAAGTCGAATCGAATCGGACTCGGGATCCACCGAAATCGAATCGAAGCGTCGGCGGTGGGCAAACCTCCCTTTCGCAAACCTCCCCTTCGTGAAAACGGCCGATTGGACCGAAACCGACAGGCCTGGACCCGCAAACGTGAGGGCCGCGACGCCCTCTCGCGAACCGAAAACGGCCAATTCGCTAATCGACGCGTCAGGGTAGGATTAAGTCGGGCGTGTCCCCCTACAGGGGGATTTTGGACGACAAATTAGAAAACACTTAAAGCAAAACTCCAAAGTGGTCAAAAAATACTCCAAAAACAATTCCTGGACTATGTTTTGACTCTTTTTGAACATTCCCCCTGTAGAGGGACAGGCCCGACGTAAGAGCAGGAGGTCTGTCCACCCCCGAAAGAGGGAGGACCCAGGTCTGTCCCCCTACAGGCCGATGTTGGACCACATTTTTTCTTTTAAAAAACAAAAAAAACATGCAGAAACATGCCCCCTAAATGTTCGAAAATTGTCAAACAAAAATGCTCCAAACATAATCCCCAGAGTATTTTTTGACTGTTTTTGAACATCCCCCCTGTAGAGGGACAGGCCCGACTTCAGGGCAGGAGGTCTGCCCACCCCCGAAAAACGGAGGACCCAGGTCTGTCGACCTCCGATGCCGGCGGCATGTGCGCGGCCCAGCGGGGGGGCCAGGGACGCAATTAAATAAGAAGAGGCGCCATGAAATCTGGGAAAACATCATGGCCCACGCCATGATATCCACCCCCCCCCTTTGCCGCCCCCGACATCTCGCTAATCGACGCGTCAGGGCAGGAGGTCTGTCCACGCTCCCTGGTGCCTTCACGCAAAAGGGGGGGGGGTAAGGACCCCCAGGGTAGTTGAGTGGCCCTGCCCCCTCCTCCAACCGCGGCTGTTCCTCCTCCCTCCTCCCTCCTCCTCCCTCCCCCCTCCCTCCTCCTCCTCCTCCTCCTCCTCCTCCTCCCCCCTCCCTCCCTCCTCCTCCTCCTCCTCCTCCTCCTCCTCCTCCTCCGACCTCCGAGAGCGGAGGCATCGCAAAACCATGCCCTGGCGCGCATGGGGCGGCCTCGCTCCGGCGCGGCGGTGGCCCAGGGGCTCGCCGCGGCCGCCCCGGCGGGGCGGCCCGCTGGCCCGGGATGGGGCGCCGCCGCCTGGCGGGGGGGCGAGGGCGACGCCGCCAGAGGTCCGTCGGGCCTGCCCCCTACAGGCGGGGAGACGTAAAACCCGGGTACGGGGGACTCGGAAATCCCCGACGAGGTCGCCAAAAAAATGACGAGGCCGAGCCTGCATTTTGACGAGGCCTCCCGCTGCAGACATCCCACGAAACTCCTCCTCGTCAAAATCCGAGTCGCGGTCGTCAAAAAACGATGGCGAACCCGAGTCCCGGCAAACCCGGGTCTTACGCTCCCCCGATACAGGCCGATCTTGGACGAGGAACGGAAAAAAAACTCCAAAAAAAAATACCCCCCAAGTGCTCCAACACGGTCCACAGAAATACCCCCCCCAAGGCTCAAAAGGTACTCAAACATGCCCCCCGAATTAAGTCGGGCGTGTCCCCCTACAGGGGGATTTGGTACGAAAAATTAAAAATACCCAGAAAATATTCTAAAATGGAAAAAAAATCAAAGCATAGTCCCCAGACTATTTGTTTTCGACAATTTTTAAACATATCTCCCTGTAGAGGGACGGGCCCGACTTAACGCTAGAAGTCAAAACATCCGCCCCGTGAGAACCACCCCGACGCGCGAGGTCGCTGCGCAAGCGCGCCCCAACAGAGGAATCGGACAGGGCAGGGCTGTTGAGTCGACGCTCAAGGCCGTGTAGTAAACGCCACCTGTCTGGTGCGGGTGGTGTTTCCTCCCTTGAGTCGTGGCCATCGGCGGCGAACCCAGACCTCCTCGCGCTGTGAAAAAAATGTTGGGTGGTCCAGAGTTGTGTTGCTCCCATCGTACTTATGGACCACATCCCAGAAGTAATTTCGAGCACCCAGAAAACTGTCGAAACAGTGTCGAACGAGTATCGCCTCCCAGGGCCTGAAAACCCTCCAGTTTCGGTACTTTCCTGGTGCTCGAGATCCTTTCTGGTGATCGATGCTAAAGTAGGTTCGAACATCATAAGCCCAGAGGGGGATCCAGCTGAAAGGGGAGGGTGCAATATATTTGGGGCGATTGTACTGCAAATGTGCTGCGCCGGAGAGTTGTGTTGCACTGTGTTGCAAGTAATGTGTTGCACGCGAAACTCCAGCAGTACAGCTGCGCCCCGGAATGTGTAGCACGCCCCAGATTTGCTGCAACCCCACAAATCGAGTGCACCAAATCTATTGCACCACCTCCGTGTCGCTGGCCCCCCTTTTGGGACAACCCGAAAAAATCACGACGAAAAGTGTTTCCCAATTTTCGGCCTCCGGTGGCCCTTACCGGGCCTCGGGGCCGTCAAAAACGACTCAGGATGAGAGACCGGTCCAGGGGAAGGGGTCCAGACCTCTGGGGGGCTACTCTCGGGAGCCTGCCATACCATCTTGCCGGCTCTGGCGAATCGACGCCAGTCGACGCCAAATCGAAGCTGACCGAGGTTAAAGCGACGCCAATGATGCAAACCGACGCCAGATCGGCGCTGCATCTCCCGACTCCAGGCGCGAATCGACGATAGTCGACGCCAAAGGTGGGGTCCGAGCAGATGGGGTCGGAGGATCGCGCCACGTCGCCGACGCCTCGGCGCTGCGGCTCGATGTGAGGCCAGACCCCTCTCCACGCCAGGCCCTTACCGGGCCCCGGGGCCGTCAAAAAACGGAATCGGGAGGAACAACCGGTCCAGGGAAGCGGGTCGGGACTTCCAGGGGCCCCGCGTTGAAAAGATCATGACGTCGCACGTCTGGGATCTGCGCTGGGCCCCCCTCCCTGGCGCGCGGAGCGTGCCAGGGGCGCCCGGCGCGGAGCCAAGAAATCCGCGCAGAGCGCCAGAAGTGTATGCTTATGCAAGTTCTCTTCTCCGAAAGATTGGCTTGTTTTCATCCCCCCCCCCAGAGATCCGACGCTCCAAACAATTTGGAGCGGCCGGTTGTTGGCCGTTTTCGGCCTCCGCGGGCCCTCGCCAGGCTTCGGGACCTTCAAAAAACGACTCAGGACGAAAACGGGCCCTGGGGAATTTAGAATGATGAGGGGGAGGAGGGAGATAAATGAAGAGGACAGAAAAGACGACGAGGAGGGCGGAGGGAGAATGAGGCAGAGGATGGGGTTGGGGAAAGGAGGAAGACGAGGGATGAAGACGAGAAGGAACAAGGATGAGCAAGAGGAAGAGGGAGAGAGGGAGGGAAGGCGTTCGGAAGATGGCGAGGACAGCAGGTGGGAAGGAGGAGGGGGAGAAGCGGCCAGCAGGCGTTCGCAAGATGGCGAGGACAGCAGGTGGGAAGGAGGAGGGGGAGAAAGAGGAGGAGGAGGAGGAGGAGGAGGAGGAGAAGGAGGAGGACGAGAAGAAGGAGAAAGAGAAGAAGGAGAAAGAGGAGGATGAGGAGGAGGAGGAGGAGAAAGAGGAGGAGAAAGAGGAGGAGGAGGAGGAGGAGGAGGAGGAGGAGGAGGAGGAGAAGGAGGAGAGGGAGAGAGAGCAGTAGATGGGTCGTGGCGGAAGCCCTAATGATCATCCTCGGCGGAGGGCCCGCAGAAGTAAAGCCGAGGGCGGCGCCGCTGGCGGAAGTCAAGCATGCGCCCACAAGAGAGGTCAACCTATCGATTCCTCGAGCGAGAGTTCCTTTTCTGGGGGGGGGGGCCCTCGCGCTCGAAACCGCTGTGGCGCCTCCGTCGCGCTGGCCGAGTGCCTTCTCCAGCCGCCGTCGCCGCCGTCGGCCGGCTCGTGCAGCACATCGGCGGTGTGCCGTCTCCTGTCGAGGGGCCCCACGCCGGCTGGGAGCGGAAGGGAAGCCGGCTGCCAGCCCGCTCCATTTAGGGGGGGGAGTAAGGCAGAGGAAGGGGGAGGGCAAAGCACGGAAGAGTAAGGAGAGGAAGGTAAGGAAGAGGAAGGAAGAGGAAGAGGAAGGAAGAGGAAGAGGAAGAGGAAGAGAAGAGGAAGAGGAAGGAAGAGGAAGAGGACGATGCGGGGAGGGGTGGAGGCTGTGGCACGACTTCTGTGCGACTGGGTGTCCGGATAGCGACAGCTGAGCGTGTCCACCGCTTCAACGCTCGAGGGCGGTACGCTGGAGGCGGGAAGTGGAGGCCAGTGCAGGAGGCCTCTACGAGCCTCTGCATTTGCGAAGTCCTTGGACCGCATCTCCCCAACGCGTGAGAGTCCCACCAGCCCTTTGGGCTCAGGCGGTCTGGCGAGAGTTTTCTTTCCTCTCCCGAACCCCTCTTCCCTGCGGGGATGGGTACCCTCCCTCCTCTCCCTGAGGATTTTGTGTTGGGCGGGCCGCGATGTGTTAGAGGGCCTTGTTCGCCCAATCTAGCTCCAAGAGGGCCTCCGATGCTCCAAGATGGCCTCCATGAAGACTCAAGATAGTCGACGAAGGCTCATGATAGCTTCCGACATGCTTCCAGCAGGCCCGGCGAGGGCCACGAGATGGCTCAAAATGCTCTCGGAGCCCTCATCGGAAACCCCAGATATGCCCAAATCCTTCAAACATGCAGTGCAAATCAATGGTTTTTGCCTTCTCGCCTTTTCGCTTCTGATGCGCGTGTTGATACCAAGATGGCCCAAAAGCGGCCCAAGAGGCCCCCCAAAACGGCGCCCAAAGCGCCTAAGATCGCCCCAAGGGAGGGAGGCAAATCGAGGACCTCCATTCCTTTGATCGATAGCCACTGGTGGGCCACTTCTGTTTTTCATGCGGAAAAACAGGGAGCGGAAAGGATGCTTCTACAACTGGCGCAGAAATGCGGCAAGCCAACCTGCCATAAGCGAGCAATTGCGCGAAACTAGGGAAACGGGACGCTGGCAAAACTGCATAACTGTACAACTACATGGACCGAAGATCCGTGAATGACCGCGTCAACTTGAATTCCAACATGTACAGTACAACGGAGGGGAGAGGAGGAGGATGAGGAGGAGAAAGGAAGAGAGGAAGAGGAAGAGAAAAGCAAAACACATGTACGAATTCCCCGTCGTATCTAATCGGCCCAAAGGCGACTGGCCTTAGGCCTGAATGCGCGACCAGAGGTGGTGCGCAGAGACTGAAAGGCACTTGATATCAACGAGGACCTGGCCTGGCCCACGCGACCGAGGAACCTGGAGCGGACAAGAGGGCGAGGAGGAGGAAGGGGGAAGCGATGGCATGGGGGAGGAACGCTGCCACAACGCCCGCGGTGGGCGCCCGTGCACGGCCCCGCACGCCCCGACGGGACAAGAAGGACACCAAGAAGCCACACATCGACTGACCACATCGCAAGAGCTCGGCCATCGGCACCCGCACGTCGGAGGGCCACGGACCACGCTTGTGGCGTGGGGGGGGCGGCCCGCGGCTGGGGCGGCCGAGACTCGGCACCGAGATGCACGAGCACGGCCTGAGCTCCTCCGCTGCCGCCGCTCGCAGCTCGATCGGCCGAGCCCGAGGCCGGGGCTGTTGCTTGAATGTCCCGACTCTGGTGGCCAAGTTCTGGATGGATTATATATCACAGCAAAAAACGCCCAAACAACTGCACACACACACACACACCGCACGTCAGGAGCAACTCCAAGACGCGCCACTGGCGAAGCGAGCCGTTCCAGAAGAAGGGGCCGTGAGGCCAGGGGCCCGGGAACCAGACACACGCCAGACACACCTTGGACACACCCTGGGCACACCCTGGGCACCACCTGGGCACACTCACACAGACGCCAGACACAACAATGCACACGCCAGTCACACGCCAGAAACACCTAGACACGCGCCAGACACACGCCAGATACATGCCAGACAGACGCCAGGCACACACCAGACACGCGGAAGACACGCGCCAGACACGAGCCAGACACACGTCAGACACACAGCAGACATACACCGGACACACGCCAGACACAAGCCAGACACGCGCTAGACACACTCCAGACAGACACAATAACCACGCCAGACACACCCAGACATACCCCGACACACCCCAGAATGACGACGACGACGAGAACTGCAACGACTGTCAATGCGACGTCCACATCTCCAACTCTGACGACTCCGACGCCGGCGACGACTCCGGCTCCGACGACTCCGACGACGATGATCCTTTGACCTCACTTGCATGCCTCACCCCGTATGCTCTCTACAGCCGAAACTTCGGAGGCGAAATACCCTCAAGAAATTTCACAGTGGTTACCGCAATAGAGACGGTGTAGACCCATACAAACACATGTCCACTGCAACAAAGATTTTCCTACACGCACCCTGGTTGTGTCTAGCCCTCCTCAAACATTGTTTTTGCGTACGCTGGCGAATGCTTTGGAACGTATCCTGGCCTCGAAATTGCATGTCTCGAGGTCCGGTTGCTGTGCGTAAGACCACACGCACACATCAACACACTCTGGTTTGGGAAATGTTCAAACAGCGCAAACGTGTTTAGAGGACCGCGCGCAACAGACACCCCAGACACAGTCACACAAATACATGTACACCCCAGACACACACACACCTCAGACACAACGCGGCACGCAATCCACGCGCACGCCAAGCACACGCCAGACACACGCCAGACCCACACGCCAGACACACAAGCCGGACACACGCCAGACACACGCCAAACACACACACAAGACACACGCCACACACACGCCAGACACACGCCAACACACACGCCCGACAAGCCCCATACGTACGATAGACACACGCCAAGCACACCCAGACACACGCCAGACGCACGCCAGACACGCGCCAGACACACGCCAGACTCACCAAGAGACATGCCAGACACACATCAGACACACGTCGGACATACGCCAGAAACATACCAGACACACCGTGGAGACACACCCCAGACCCACCCAGACACGCACCAGACACACTCCAGACACACTCCAGACATACGTCAGACACACGCCAGACACGAACCAGACACACGCCACACACACACGCCAGACACACGCCCAGCACATACCAGACACACGCCAGACTCACCAAGAGACATGCCAGACGCACATCAGGCACACGTCGGACACACATCGGACACACGCCAGAAACATACCAGACACACCGTGGAGAAACACCCCACACGCCAGACATACGGCGGACACACGCCAGACACGCACCAGACACACTCCAGACACACTCCAGGCACACTCCAGACATACGTCAGACACACGCCAGACACGAACCAGACACACGCCACTCACTCACACACACACACACACACACACACGCCAGGCACATACCAGGCACATACCAGACACACCTGACACACGCCAAACACACGCCAGGTACGTGCCAGGCGCACGCCAGGCACATACCAGACACGCGGAAGACACGCGCCATACACACGCCAGACACACACACACACACACACACACACACACGCCAGACAAACCTCAGACACACGCCAGACACAAGCCAGGCACGCGCCAGACACACGCCAGACAGACGCTGTACACACGCCAGACACACGCCAGACACACGCCAGACACACGCCAGACACACACACACACACACTCACGCACACACACACACACAAACACTCACACACACACACACACACACATCAGACACGCGCAAGAAACACGCCAGCCTAACGCCAGACACACCCCGGACACACCTCAGGCACACCTCAGACACACCACAGACACACCCAGACGCACCGCAGATAAGCCCCAGACACACCCAGACGCACGCCAGACACACCCAATCACACCCCGACATGACGGCCACGACCACGACCAGGACTCTGAAGACTCCGACTGCAACGACTCCATCTCGAACTCCGACGACTCCGACTCCGACGACTCCAACTCCGACTCCCAAAGCGGCCAGGAAGGAAAGGATGCAACTGCACGCGTCGTCCCTCATCTTCCCCTTCGTCCCTCATGTTCCCATCGCCTTTCGTCCTCTTGTTCCCCCTTCTTTCCTCTCGCCCTCCCGCCACCTCGTCCCTCATGCTCCCATCGTCCTTCGTCCTCCTGTTCCCCCTTCGGAACCTCTTCCGCCGGCGTTTCCCTCGTCGTCCTGCTTCCGCAGGGCTTCCTGCGGCATCTCGCCGAGGACGCGGCGCCCCGAAGGCGAGGCCCTTGGCCGGAGCGCGCCGCGTGGCCGTCTGGGCGATCTCGGGCAGGCTCGTCCTCTCGTGGCCTCACTCCGCGGGCCCCCGTAGGGCAGCCCAGCCCAACCCAGCCCAGCCCAGGGGGCGGAGGAGGAGGCAGGGGAGGGAGGAGGAGGAGGAGGAGGAAGGGGGAAGGAGGAGGAAAAGAGGAGGAGGAGGTGAAGGAGGAGGAGGTGAAGGAGGAGGACGAGAACGAGGAGGAGGAGGAGGAGGAGGAGGAGGAGGAGAAGGAGGATGGAGGAGGGCGGCGTGCTGCCCGCTGTCGCGGCCGAGGCTTGTGCGCCTCCGCGCGGGTCCTCGGCGGAGGCTGGTCCTCGGGGTAAGCCTTCTCGCCGCCCGGGTCCACGCCGAAGTCTGGGCGCCTGGGTGCTGGAGGAGCGCGCGGGGAAGTTATAGGGGCACAGGGCGCACAAGACAAGCTCGACGCCTCTCTTGCTCGCCCTTCCCTATGAGTCGCTCTCCCTCTCTCTTTCTCTCTCTCTCTCTCTCCCTCTTTCTCTTTCTCTCGTTCGCTTTCTCTCGTTCTCTCTCTGTCTCTCTCTCTCTCTCTTTCTCTTTATTTCCTTATGTCTCTCTCTCTCTCTCACTCGCTCTCTCTCTCTCTCGATCCAGGGCTTAAGGGTGGCCCTGGACGGAAGAGACGAGCAGCGGGGGAATGAGGATGCGTGATCAAAACATTACTCTCGTCATTGGCTGCGCGTCAGTGGCGGACAACGATCGGTCATCGAGCCTATGGCAGATGAGTGTGTCCTGCTTGATTTGCACTGCGGGATGCGCCGCGCTCGAAACGCCTTTCGCTAACAACACAACGTGACCGTATAGGGACACGGGCACTAATAACCATACGATGTGTTTCTAGAATCTACGTTGTGCAATCTATGTTCTGCCACCTATGTGGTGCAACCTACGTGGTGCAACTCACCCTGCCGAACTTGAAATTGAAAATTCCACTGCTCGCGCAATCATTCCACCAACCCACCAGCAACTTGGTTTGCAAAACCCATGCGGCGGCGACTGCGATGACTGCTTTGCGAGTGCTGGCGAATCGCTGCGGTCGCGCTAGCGCGCGCAGGCTCGCGTGCAGAGCATCAGCCAGTCTGGCGCGACCGACGCGGCAACGGTGTCACGGACCGCTGGGCACTCCCCAGCGCATCTCGCAAGCCGCGATGGCGCGCGGGCACTTCAATGCGAGTCGGGGGCTCGAACGGGCACGGTACCATGGCGACGCCATCAAATGCAGAAACGGTGACGATAGTAGCGATGCTGGTGACGACGATGACGGTGACGACGGCAAGGCCAATATCGGCGCCGATGCTGATCACGCCGATGACGATACTGGTGCCTACGTGTCGGTGATGAAGGTTCTGGGATGATTTCGACATACGCGCGCAGCCGACGCGCTCGAGCGGCCCGAGTGAAGTGGTTGCACCGGGATCGTACCCCCAAAGCGCGAAGGGGCGTCCGAATGATGTCGACATGCGCGCGCGCGAGAGGCCCTGCCAAACCGCGTGTTGCCATAATGGCGTGTTCGGGGCGCTCGATTGGGAAATCGTGACGGCCGGTGCCAAATATATGTGTTTGACGGATGTCGGCACGCGCGCACGGCTCCGCGCGCGAGCGCACTGCGTCCCATCTGTTGCGAGGGATGCTTTGTACATGGGAGATCTGGGATAAACGAAAGCGCGCATATAGATTTATTGGGCGACGATGACAG
The DNA here is from genome assembly GCA_963575745.1 of Prorocentrum cordatum. Classification (NCBI taxonomy): domain Eukaryota; class Dinophyceae; order Prorocentrales; family Prorocentraceae; genus Prorocentrum; species Prorocentrum cordatum. The sequence goes on from CAUYUJ010001224.1 coordinate 43,150, forward strand.
GGGGAACCCAACCCAGCTGGAAAGGATGACTGAAGATGTTTCAGCGAACGATGGGGCAGAACCGTATGTGAATGGCACACCCCAAGAGGCACCGATGAAAACCAGGGGGTAAATCCGATTTCTCTTACCAAGCGGAGTATATAGGTTGTGCGCTCTACGTGGTGTCATTTGTGTTGTGGAACCCACGTGGAGCAGCCTACGTTGCGCATTATGCGTAGCGCCATCTGCCTTGTGCAATCCACGTGGTGCAATCTACGCGGCGCAGTTGATTAAATCAAACGAATTGGCCCATCCCATGCTGTTGCAAACGTCCCACCAACCCACCCGCAACTGGGTTTGCAAAACCCACGCGGTGGCGACTGCGATGCACGCTTGGAGTTGGCTGGTGCATCTCTACGGCCGCGCCAACCTTAGCACGCGCGCGCAGCGGCCAACTAGTTTGGCGCCACCGACGCGGCCGCGATGGCGCTGACCGCTGGGCGCCACCCCAGCGGGCACTCCACTGCGAGTCGGCGACTAGGGCGGGCGCAGTATCATGGGCGGGAGTCGGCGACTTGGGCGGGCCACTTGGGCGGGCGCGGGCGAGTTGGCGACTTGGGCGGGCTACGGTAGACATGGGCGGGCTACGGTAGACACGATGATGATAGCAGCGATGCTGGTGACGCTGTTCGCACCGACGAATGCGCGGCCAGTGCGGGCGCCGATGCTGATCATACCGACGACGATGACGGCGTCCTCGCGTCGGTGATGAAGGTTCTGGAAAGAGTTCGACATGCGCGCGCGGCCGAAGCGCGAGAGTGGCCCGCATGGTTCTATGTGACACGGACAGCGCCCCCCACACAACACGCGCGCAAGAGCGTGCGAATGATGTCGGCATGCGGCGCCAGAGGCCCGTTTGGCAGAATTCAATGAACATTTGGGTTGTCGTAAGAATTCGCAAGAACGCGCACGCAAACAAGCTTTTTCCCAACCCTCCTATGGTTGGGTACTCATTTTGAATAGAGCAGTGTGGTCACCCCGTCCTTCTTCTCCTCCCCCCTCCTCCCCTCCTCCTCTCCGGTTTACTGTGTTCTCCTCTCCTCTTCTCTCGTGCCGTCGGACTGCAATCTGCGCAACTGTCGCCACTTGCGTGGGCTCCTGGGAGGCCCAGCGGAGGTGGGGCCAACGCGGATCACCTCGAGACCTCGCCGTGCCCTGGGGGCTGCGATCTGCGCAACCGTCGCCACTTTCGTGGGCTCCTGGGAGGCCCAGCCGAGGTGGGTCCCACGCGGATCACCTCGAGACCTCGCCGTGCCCTGGGGGCTGCGATCTGCGCAACTGTCGCCACGTTCGTGGGCCCCTGGGAGGCCCAGCGGGGGTGGGGCCCACGCGAATCACCTCGAGACCTCGCGGCGCCCTGGGGGCTGCGATCTACGCAACTGCCGCCATTTGCGTGGGCTCCTGGGAGGCCCAGCGGAGGTGGGTCCCACGCGGATCGCCTCGAGACCTCGCGGTGCCTTGGGGGCTGCGATCTGCGCAACTGTCACCACTTTCGTGGGTTCCTGGGAGGCCCAGCGGAAGTGGGTCCCACACGGATCACCTCGAGACCTCGCCGTGCCCTGGGGGGGCTGCGATCTGCGCAAAAGCTCGTTTCTTTATGTTTGGTGATGACGGGCATCATGGGGGGGGGGGAGGGCGGGGGGGGGTATGACGTGACGCCCCCCCCGCCGTGTGGCTCCGGCACCACAGCCGCGCCCGCGCGCACGACGCGACTAGCGACGAACGCCGAGCGACGACGACGACGCGAGCAGCATGTAAGTGGCGATCTGCCCATTGCGCCTGTGTACACCACAACGCTCGCGTGCACCACACCGCGCGTGTGCACCACAGCGCCTGCGCACACTGCAAACAGCCGTGTGCAACGCACCGCCCGTGTATACCATAATACTTGGGAGCACTACAGCGCTGGTGTACATACACCGCATCAGCCATGTGCAACACAACGCCTGTGTACACCACTGTGCTTGCGTGCACCACAACGCATGTGCACGCCACGGCGCCTGTCTACACCGCAGCATCCGCGTGCAACGCAGCGCTGTACACCACAGCGCCTGCGTGCATAGGACAGGTAGAAGGAGCACGTACGTCAGGATCTGCTGCGGACAACTAAACGCCACGCCAGGAAAGTTCTGAGAATCGAATGCGACGTTTTTCCCTCCTCACTCTTCCTCCTCCTCCTCCTCCTCCTCCTCCTCCTCCTCTTCCTCCTCCTCCTCCTCTTCCTCCTCCTCCTCCTCCTCCTCCTCCTTTTTGGGTAGCCGAAGCCAATCTGGCGCCAATCTGGCAGGCCCACTCTGGTAAACGGGGGCAATCTGGCGAGGGAGCCAACGCGAATCCAGTCTGGCGAATAACCCCAATCCTCCAATTCGGCCAGGCCAAATTGGCCCTTAAGGCCCAGTCCCGTCTGCCAGTCTGGCCTTCGACTACCCAGCCTTTTCCTCCTTCTTACCCCCTGTCGTGCGGTTTGGCGTTACAACGCACGTGCGCATCTCAGCGTGCACCGCAGAATGGTCGATTGAATCGGTCCACTTGGTTCTCGGACGGCCAGTTTAGCTGGAACCTCCTCGACGCAAATGGGAGTTTGGGTGATGCGGGCGGACTCGGGGGGACTCGTAGATTCCAGCGGCGCGCCTTCGTCCACGAGGATATGTTTTTCATTGCTTTCTCTGGAATCCACAGGCGCTCCATGTTGTCACAAGGATCCCTTCTGAAAGTCTAAACACCAACAATGGTGCTGTGTTGCACACGGCTGATGTGGTGCACACAGGCGCCGTGGCGTACACAGGCACTGCAATACACGCGGGCATTGTGGTGTACACTGGTGCTATGTTGCGCACGGCCGATGTGGTGTACGGAGGCGCTGTGGTGTACACAGGAGCTGCTGTGCCCGCAGGCACGGTTGCACAAACTGACGCTGTGTTGCACGCGGCTGCTGTGGTGTACATCGGCGGTGTGGTGTACACAGGCGCTGTGGTGCACGCGGGCACTGTGATGTACACAGGCGTTGTGGTGCAGATCGCCACCTACATGTTCGTGCTACCCGTCCTCCGTCATTCCTAAGCATTCCCAAACGCCGCCGGCGCGAAACGTGACGTCATCGACCCCCTCCCCCCCAGATGATTGCCGTCATCGGCCCGGACTTAAAAACAGGCTCCAGCAGCGTCCGCGCGCACGACGACGATGAGCGACGAGCGACGAACCACGAGCGACGACGACGGACGACGACGACGACGACGACGACGACGACGACGACGACGACGACGACGACGCCTGCGGACCAGACACCTACGCGGATTCCTACGCGGACACCTACGCGGATCCCAATGCGCACGGCGGCAGTGCCCGGAGCGCACCAGGGGGGGGAGCGTTACGTCACAGGGTGGGGGGGGGGGGGGAGCGGGGGCCATGACGCCCGTCATGCCCCAAGCAATAATGAAACGGGCTCCAACTGTCGCCACTTTCGTGGGCTCCTGGGAGGCCCAGCGGAGGTGGGTCCCACGCGGATCACCTCGAGACCTCGCCGTGCCCTGGGGGCTGCGATCTGCGCAACTGTCGCCAATTTCGTGGGTTCCCGGGAGGCCCAGCGGAGGTGGGTCCCATGCGGGTCACCTCGAGACCTCGCGACGCCCTGGGGGCTGCGATCTGCGCAACTGTCGCCACTTTCGTGGGCTCCCTGGGAGGCCCAGCGGAGGTGGGTCACACGCGGATCACCTCGAGACCTCGCGGTGCCCTGTGGGCTGCGATCTGCGCAACTGTCGCCACTTTCGTGGGCTCCTGGGAGGCCCAGCGGAGGTGGGGCCCACGCGGATTACCTCGAGACCTCGCGGTGCCTTGGGGGCTGCGATCTGCGCAACTGTCGCCACTTTCGTGGGCTCCCGGGAGGCCCAGCGGAGGTGGGTCCCATGCGGGTCACCTCGAGACCTCGCGGCGACCTGGGGGCTGCGATCTGCGCAACTGTCGCCACTTTCGTGGGCTCCCTGGGAGGCCCAGCGGAGGTGGGTCCCACGCGGATCACCTCGAGACCTCGCGGTGCCCTGGGGGCTGCGATCTGCGAAACTGTCGCCACTTTCGTGGGCTCCTGGGAGGCCCAGCGGAGGTGTGTCTCACGCGGATCACCTCGAGACCTCGCCGTGCCCTGGGGCTGCGATCTGCGCAACTGTCGCTACTTTCGTGGGCTCCTGGGAAGCCCAGCGGAAGTACGTCCCACGCAGACCACCTCGAGACCTCGCGGCGCCCTGGGGGGGCTGCGATCTGCGCAACTGTCGCCACTTTCGTGGGCTCCTGGGAGGCCCAGCGGAAGTACGTCCCACGCGAACCACCTCGAGACCTCGCGGCGCCCTGGGGGGGCTGCGATCTGCGCAACTGTCGCCACTTTCGTGGGCTCCCGGGAGGCCCAGCGGAGGTGGGTCTCACGCGGATCACCTCGAGACCTCGCCGTGCCCTGGGGCTGCGATCTGCGCAACTGTCGCCACTTTCGTGGGCTCCTGGGAGGCCCAGCGGAGGTGGGTCTCACGCGGATCACCTCGAGACCTCGCGGCGCCCTGGGGGGGCTGCGATCTGCGCAACTGTCGCTACTTTCGTGGGCTCCTGGGAAGCCCAGCGGAAGTACGTCCCACGCAGACCACCTCGAGACCTCGCGGCGCCCTGGGGGGGCTGCGATCTGCGCAACTGTCGCCACTTTCGTGGGCTCCTGGGAGGCCCAGCAGAGGTACGTCTTACGCGTTGCCGCTGCTCTTCTTGCTGCGCTCTTCTGAGTTCACTTATGGGTGTTCTTCCGCACTGCGGGTTTTTCCGCATGCCCGTCAGCATTGAGTGGTCCCGAATGTAACCACCACATGTATAGAAAAGGTTGGGTACGTCGCAGGGAATTTTGAAAAACGGATGTGGCGAAATCGTGTATTTTCGAATGTGGTGGGGACACTCAGTTTTGAAACCGCTACAAAACCGACTGGTTTTTTGCAAAGATTTCGCCATGCGCACGACGACGCGCGCGCGTGCACTTCGTTCCGTTTTCTTGGAAAGGATTTTCGCGACGGCACGCGCGCAAGGGCGTTCGAACGATGTTGACATGCGCGCGCGAAGCCCGTTTGGTAATATGTTCTGGAACTGTTGGGAAAACGCATGGATCTCTTAAGAATTCGCAAGAGCGCGCGCGCACGCCTTATTATACTGTTGTGTTGGTTGTTGAAAATCCATGTTGCGAAGCCATGTTTTTATATGTGTTTTGGACGCTCGATTTTGAAATCCTTCCGAAGCCGAAAGTTGTTGAATAATTCTGCCATGCGCGCACGAGGACGCGCGCGTGCGCATGTCGTCGCGCATATTGTTGTAAACCTATGATGTTTGATAAACAAGTGCGCGCGCATAGTATCCTGTTTTAGCGAATGGCGGGGGCGGCCGATACCGGCTCGGCTGGGTTTCTATACTTTCAAGTATAAGATGGGCGACGGGGCAGAACCATATGTAAATTTCAGCACAAAAAAAGTGTACCGATAAAGCCGGAGGGGGGGGATCCCAATCTGTTTTTGAAAGGGAGAATCTACGTGGCCCAGTACATGCTGTGCACACTCTGTAGTGCATCTTATATTGTAAATCCGCTTGCTGCAATTTGCGCGGTCCAATATATGTTGTGCAAGCTCTGTGGTGCAGTCTAAACGGGCACAACCGATGTGCTGCAATATGTGTATATATGTGTGGTGCCATCTACTCGGTGCAACCTATGTCGAGCACTCTGCGCTGTGCAATCTGGGTTGGGCAATCCGCGTGGTGCAAATGTACGCGGTGCAATATATGTTATGCAAGCTATGTGGCGCAGTCAGTGTGGTGCAGTTCGCCCTATCGAACTTGAACTTGAAACCTCCACCGTTCACGCAATCACCCCACCAACCCACCCCGCAACTTGGTTTGCAAAACCCATGCGGCGGCGACTGCGATGACAGCTTTGCGATGGGTGGCATATCGCTGCAGCTGCGCTAACGCGCGCAGGCTCGCGCGCAGAACGGGCAGCCAGTGTGGCGCGACCGACGCGGCCGCGGTGGCATTGACCGCGCTGCACTTTTCACCGCGCCGCGCGGCGGCGGTGGCGTTGACCGCGTTGACCGCGTTGACGGTGTGGCACTTGAGTGCGAGCCAGTGGCTCGAACGGGCGCGGTTTCATGGCGTTGTCGGCAACGGCAAACACGATGCTGACAGTAATGCTGGCGGCGATGATGACAGTGGCGACGGCAAAGCCACAAACGGCGCCGATGCTGACCACGCGCGATGATGGTGTCCACGTGTCGGTGATGAAAACTTTGTGGAACAATTCGACATGCGCGCGCCGCCGACGCGCGCGAGTGGTCCGCATTGTATGTTTTGAAATGCACCGTGCCCCCCTAACTCGCGGGCAAGGGCGCTCAAATGAATGCGACACGCGCGCGCGAGAGGCCCACTTCGTCGCATTTGATTAACATGACGAAGCACATCTGAATTCTTAAGAATTCGCAAAATCGCGCGCACTGAATGGTTTGAACAGCCATGTTGCAACACGGCTGATGTTTTAAATCTGTGATCGGGGCACTCGGTGTGGAAATCCTTGCGGCACGTACGGTTGTTGAAAGATGCGAGCTTGCGCACGCGACGGCGCGTGCGTGCGCACCTCGTCGCAAGGGATTCTCGCAAATGTAGGATCGTTTAGAAACGAATGTGCGCGCATGGCATATGATTTGATGGGCATGGGAGGGGGGGCGATACCTGTTTGGCTGGGGTGGTATATGATATGAACTCATATTTAAACTACGAATGTGGCAATATGGCTTGTAAATGAACGGATAAACTTGGGGGTGGTGGTAGATCCGATTCGTTTTTCATAAGCGAAGAGTAGACGCGGTGCAGCCTTTTATGGTAAAATCTACGTTGTGCAATCTAGGGCGGCGACGGGGCGGCGGCGGCGGCGCCATCATAGCCTCCGGACCGACAGAGGCCAAGACGACGGGCGGCGACGACGCGGTGACGGGGCGGCGACGGCGGAAACATGGCCGCCAGACCGAGAGACAGGCCCAAACGACAGGCGGCGATGAGGTGGCGGCGGGGCGGCGACAGCGAAAACATGGCCGCCAGACCGACAGACAGGCCCAAACGACAGGCGGCGAGGAAGTGGCGGCGGGGCGGCGACGGCGACAACATAGCCGCCCGACAGACCGACAGGCCCAGACAGGCGGCGACGAGGCTGCGACGTGGCGTCGACGGCGACAACGTGGCCGCCAGACCGACATACAGGCTCAATTACTCATGCTAGAAACCCGGATTGCAAGCAGTGATGACAGCACTGGAAAGATTCGCTCCCCATTGGGAACCAGCAGGCTACGTGACGTAGGCAGAGCCATTCCCTGCAGCAGCTCCTGTTCCCAAGTTGCAGTGGTAGATGATCCATTCCCTCTGGGAAACCGAACACTATACACTGGTGTTTTTTTCGGGCCTGCACTGCAATTTGAAAAAAAAAAAAAAACTGACCTTGGTGATTACAATATCCTAATTTATACATGTTTCGCCATTTCCCCGGGAAACGGAAAATATGCAGCACACTACCCCAACGTCGTCCCCGACCCTCAGAAAGTCCTGGGATTGAAAAGCAGCCCGCTACTAGTAATGTCGGAGTGAGGGGGCCGAACGGTCATTCACTGTCCCTGGGTGCGTGGCTGAAATGGAATTCCGCGGTGCGGATTATCGTTGTTGTTGTTGTTGTTTGTTGTTTGTTGTTGTTGTTGTTGTTGATGTTGTTGTTGGTGTTGTTGTTGTTGTTGTTGAACACTATTACTTTTAAAGAATTATTATTATTGGACCCCCTGGTGCACGCCCCCCGCCCAAAACCTAGGCCGCAGCTACATTTTCATCATTTTTCTGCGAAAGCTTCAGAAAAGTGGATTACCCCCGGATCCGGTTTTTTGTTGACGCTCGTTTTCCCTTGCAAAAAACAATAGAAAATGAAAATTCTTGTTCTTAGTTGATCAAATTTCAAGAATCCCTTGCAAAAAATAAGGTAAAGTGGACATTCGCGCTCGCAAGACGAAATCCTTCCAAAACCTTAGGTTTCGTAACGATTTTAACATAAAAACATCAAAAACCCAATGGTTTTTTAAGAAAAAATTGTCAAAATGTCCTTCCGCGCGCTCTTGCGGATTCATAGGAAACACACCACTTTTTAAACATTTCTGTCAAAAGGGTCTTTGCGTGCTACTTCTTCAGGTGCTTTGAACTTCTCCAACAACGGTTGCGCGCCTTTGCGAACGCTCAGGCCTGTGTGACTGGACCTGTTTGCGAAAGCAGGAGAAAGTATGGCACCCCTTTGTGTCCAGAGCCGCGCCGTCTGCGTTCTTCCTTTCTCGCTTCTCTCCTTTCCTCCTTGTCCTGCTCCTCCTCCCCCTCTTCCGCCTTGGAGCCGTATTGGAACTGTCGATGGCCATCTCCCTTTCTCCCTCGCATGTCTGCTTGTACATACGTATAATTTCAGAACTTACCGTGCATGCGATCGTTTACAACATGGTGGACCGTGCGTATGTCACGAACCTTGTATACATGTGTTTCTCTCCCTCCGTCTGGCTGTGCACGCGCGCGTTGGGCACTGAGAGTTAGGATCATAGCGCCATGAGTCTATGAGCAATGCATGCGTCATCCTTGGGACTGTATAACATCAGTGTAACACATGTACTTCTGTAATCGCATCCCCACGAATTTGCCCCAAAAATGTGACCAACTATCTTGGCACTGCGTACCATCTCACGTGTACCGTGTACCACATCATATGTAACAGATGTGATCAACCTCTGTGGGTGTGTACCCCACGCCAGTGTAGTAGCCAGGGTCGTCCGCACGCCACGAAGTGAAGTGTCCCAACGTCATAGGGCGGGAAGCTGGGTGTGGGTGGTCTCGAAGAGTCGTTTGGATATTTGGTAGAGCTTGAACGGCCCCCCCACGAAGTGGGGGTATTGGCTGGTGTCGCAAGAAAACCCTGGCACTGGGGAGAACACTGAGCGTTCGGGTAAAATGATTGTTGAACATTATTCCTTCTAAAGAATTATTATTGTTGGGACCCCTGGTGCGCGACCTCTGCGCCGCGCCTAGGCCGCAGCTACATTTTCATCATTTTTTCGCGAAAGCTTCAGAAAAGTGGATGAGCTCCGGATCCGGTTTTTTGTTGACGCTCGTTTTCCCTTGCAAAAAACAATAGAAAATGAAAATTCTTGTTTTTACTTGATCAAATTGCAAGAATCCCTTGCAAAAAATAAGGTAAAGTGGACATTCGTGCGCGCAAGACGAAATCCTTCCAAAACCTTAGGTTTCGTAGCGATTTTAACATAAAAACATCAAAAACCCAATGGTTTTCTCAGAAAAAATTGTCAAAATGTCCTTCCGCGCGCTCTTGCGGATTCCTAGGAAACCCACCAGATTTTAAACATTTCTGTTAAAAGGGCCTTTGCGAGGAACCTTTTCAGGTGCTTCGACCTTCTGCAACAACGGTTGCGAGCCTACGAGGGCCACCATCCCTTGCAAAAAATGACACGAAGTGCACATGCGCGCGGCCGCCGCGCGCGCGTGCCGAAATCTTGCCAAACATAATGTGATTTCAATAATTTCAAGATGCGATGTTCCGAAAACATATGCAAACGCAAGACTTTCTCACCCGAAAAATATCAAAATCCACCCGCGGGCTCTTCATGAATCTTTAAAACCCAAGATGGCCCCAAGAGGCGCTCTCTCTCTCTCTCTCTCTGTCTCTCTGTACTATGTATGTCATACGCAACAAATGCACCATGCGGGGCACATGCGGGGCCCAAACAAGTGATCAACCTCTGCGGGTGTGTACTCCACGCCAGTGTAGTATCCACGATCGTCCGCGCGCCACGAAGTGAAGTGTCCTGACGTCATAGGGCGGGAAGCTGGGTGTGGGTGGTTCCCGAGAGTCGTGTGGATGTTTGGTAGAGCTTGCATTGCCCCCCCACGAAGTGGGGGTATTGGCTGGCGTCGCATGAAAACCCTGGCACTGGGGAGAACACTGAGCGTTCGGGTAAAATGATTGTTGTTGTTGTTGTTGTTGTTGTTGTTGTTGTCGTCGTCCCACCCGCAACCCGCCCCGCGACCCACCCCGACCCACCCCGCGACCCACCCCGCGACCCACCCGCGACCCACCCGCGACCCACCCCGCGACCCACCCCGCGACCCACCCGCGACCCACCCCGCGACCCACCCGCGACCCACCCCCGCGACCCACCCGCGACCCACCCGCGACCCGCGACCCACCCGCGACCCACCCGCGACCCACCCGCGACCCACCCCGCGACCCACCCGTGACCCACCCGCGACCCAAACCACGTTCAAGGTACAAACCACCATTTTCAGCGCCTGCGGCTGGCTTGTTTCGCATTCCTTCCAAGTGGAGAGCCCGCGACCCACCCCGTGACCAACTCGCGACCAACCCGCGACCCAAACCACGTTCAGGGTACAAACCACATTTTTCGGCGCCTGCGGCGGGCATCTTTTGCATTCGTTTCAGGTGGAGAGCCCGCTGCCCACCCGCGACCACGTTCAGGGTACAAACCACATCTTTCGGCGCCTGCGGCGGGCAACTTTTGCATTCGTTCCCGGTGGAGAACCCGCGGCCCACCCGCGACCCAAACCACGTTCAGTGTACAAATCATTTTGTTGGCGCCTTCCAAGTGGAGGTGGAGCGCCCGCGACCCACCCGCGACCTAAACCACGTTCACTGAACAAACCAATGCCGCACAAGCGCGGCGGCGGATTTTTGCATGCCGTCTGAGCCCGCAAGGACCTCTTCAAGCCCCGCGCATCCACACCAGCCCGTCCAGCAACTCTGCCCTGGCGGGTTGCCTTGATCAGAGAAGGCGGGGAGCATGAAGTGGAAAAAAAGATTGCGTTGCAGTTATCTTGGGAAAGGAGGGCGGGCAGGAGGAGTAAACAGGGGACGAGGAGAACGCGGAAGAAGAGAGGATGTAAGGAGAATGTGGAGAACGAAAAGGAGGAGGAGCAGGAGGACGGGAAGGGGGAGGAGGGGTAGGAGGGGGAGGAGGACGACGAGGAGGGGGAGGAGGAGGATGATGATGATGATGGACGACAATGGGAGGACGATGATGGAGGCCGATTAGGGGGAGGACGACAATGGGAGGACGATGATGAAAGGACGAGGGGGGAGAGGGAGGACGAGGAAGAAGAGGAGGAGGAGGACGAGGTGGAGGAGGAGGATGACGATGACGATGACGATGAGGACGAGGACGAGGACGAGGAAGAGGAGGAGGAGGAGGAGGAGGAGAGCACCATCGACAAGGAAGGTGGGGGCCACGAGGTCCGCCGGCTCGACGACGCCCGCGTCGCCCGCGCCCGCCCCCTCACTCTTATCCGCAATTGCGGGGTGCTACGTATATGTTCCAGCTTCCGACTCGACTTCCAATATTGTCGGTGGTTGCTGTCCGCGCGAGGGGGATAGCCCGAAAAGCATTCCTTGTCTTCCCCCCCCCCTCGATAGAGAATCACGCTGCCCAAATGACAGGAGGCCCTTGAGCACGTAGAACGCGATATACCCGTGCTCCCCAGAGCCGCCCCCCGTAAATCAGAACGGACTCGGTGCAGATCCGCTGCACGACGTCGCTCGGCCATCCACAGGTGGCATCACGAGCGTCTGCAGGCTCCAAGATTCTTAGGCTGGGCGTGCCCACCTATACAGGCGGATCTTGGAGACGAAAGAAACAATTAGTCAAAACATGTTCAAACCATGTCAAGAATACTAGAAAAGTCGTCCCCAGACTATTTATTAACACTTTTTGTCTATATTCCTCCTGCAGAGGGACGTCCCAGGCCTAATCCAAGATCCCTCCAACATGCCACAGCTGACCTGCGAGCGACGCACGAAGAGGCCCTCAGCGAGGCCCACACATCCGAAAAACGTGGACAGCAACCACGCTAGCCAGCGTGGTCCCCAAGCAGCGAGTCATGAACTGAGGAGGTGGAGATAACCCATGTGGTGAAAGCTATGCCGTGTAAGCTGTGTGAGATACGGCGGTGAAAAATATGCTGTGTAAGCTATGAGGTGAAAGCTGTGTGGTGTGAGCCATGAAGGTGTACGCTATGCGGTGTCCAGTCAAGTTGTGCAAGCCATATCGTACAAGCTGTCCGGTGCCAGCCAGAGGGGACAGCTTCATGTGAGGTGTACTATGTAATGTATGCGGTGTACGGCAGGTTCGTGTCGTGTCGACCCGGGCGTTGGTTACTGACACCGCGGGGATTGTTCAACTTTGAAAGATCGGCCGTTTCCGAAACGTCCGATCGTTCAACGCCGACTCATTCTGGGTCGCCAGCGATGTTCAAGGTGGAACGCTGGCGGCGGGGTCGCCGTCGGTCGACACGACGCGAACCTACCGTACAGGAGAGCCTAAAATCGAATCGATAAGTCGGATCGGCGATCGAAATGAATCGGATCGGCAGCCGAGTCGGAAAAAGTCGAATCGGTATACATCGGCAGGCTAGTAAGCCTGCATTGAGAAATCGGAATCCAAATCGGAATCCGATGTCGAATCGAGTCGGAATCGGAATCCATCGAAATCGAATCACATCGAATCGGAGGAATCGAAATGAGCCCTGACCCTATTCTTTGTGGTGTAAACTTTAGGTCAGGCATGTCCTCCTACGGGCGGGCTTCGGAAGACACATGAAACAGTCAAACAATACTCAACAACAAACGCAACAGAGCACGAAGCATCGCCCCCAGACTGTTTTTTTGTACTGTTCCTGAGTATTCCCCTTGTCGAGGGACATGCCCGACTTAATGCAAGCCAAGGGAAGGCATCAGGCACCGCCGGGGGAAGCACTACGATCTGCCCAAGACGGCCCCCAGAACACCACGAGGGATCCACAAGACTGCACGGTAGCACCGCAGCACAGGCCCCAAGTGGGCGGAGCGCCCAGAGGGGGAAGTGAGGAGGAGCAGGTCTTCTCAAAGGCGGCGGGGCTTCTCAGAAGCCCTCGAGCCTTTGGGGAATTTGTTAGTGTCTTCGGGGAGGGCTTAGAAAGCTTTCTCAAAAGGCTGAAGGCCTTCCGACCCTTCTGAGAAGGCCCGCCCCTCCTCACTTTAGGTGAACAAGCAATCACGTGCACATGAAAGCTCGGAGGTCCGCGCGGATTTCCCGGATCGGCGCTGGAACCCCCTCCCTGGCGCGCTCCGCGCGCCAGGGGCGGCACCGGATGCGCCGCCGGGGGGCTCGAGCGCCGATCCGAGAAATCTGCGCGGACCTCCGAGTCGTTATGTTTATGCCATTGCTTGTTCCCCTTTTGGTGGGCTTGCGTCCCACCACCACCATCACCAGAAGCAGAAGGGGGAGGGGCCCTCCTCCTCCTCCTCCTCCTCTTCTTCCTCATCGTCATCCTCAATCTCCTTCTCCCCTCCAACTTCTGGTGGTGGTGGAAAACTCGGGGGCGCGCAAGCATGGATTAGCGATCCATGGATTCGGCGCGTGGTCGCCAAATCCATGGATCGGGGGAGGTGCCCTCCCCAAAATGCGGCCGGTGCTGCCTCGCTCGGCGGCGGCAATCCGCGATTCCCCAGGGAAACGGGACCCGTCGCTGATCCACGCCCCCTTCATCCATGTTTGCGATCGCCTGATCCTCTTCTTCCTCCTCCTCATCCTCCACCTCCCTCCCCTTTCCAACTTCTGGTGGTGGTGGTGGACAACAGGCCCGTCACCTCTCGCCCCCCCCCCCCGGGCGCGCCGCCCACAACAGGGCTCCAGGGCCCCAGGGTGCTTCGGCCGAGCCTCGTCGGGGGAGCCCAGCAGCACTGCTGAGCCAAAAACCCAGGCCGGGCGTGTCCCTCTGCAGGCGCATGTGGGACGACAAAGAAAACATGCTTAAAACAAGATCCAAACACAGTCAGAACAATTGTAGAAAAATCGCCCCCCGACCATTTTTGGTGCATTTTTGGCTATTCCTCCTGCAGAGGGACACGCCCAGGACGGGCCTCTTCGCGATTCCCCCGGCCGTCGCCCGGCCGGCGGGCTCTCCCAGTAGGCCCCCGGAGGAGGGCCCGAGGAAGCCTCACGAGGCCCAGCCAAGTCTCCACGGAGCCTCCAAGGTGCCTGCATGCGGGGGATCGAAGACGGAGGCGGAGGAGGAGGAGGAGGAGGAGGAGGAGGAGGAGGAGGAGGAGAGGAGCACGAGGCTGAGGAAGCAAGAAGAAAAGGCTTGTTCAAGACCCGCGCCGGTTCGAACAAAGCGCTGAATCCGGAGAGGGTCTGAAACTCGGCGCCCTTCCTGCCGCGCTGCTGCGTTGGCTCGATGGCGGGGTGTGTGCTGCAGGCAGCTGGAAAAAGAACATGCCTTCAACAAACACACTATAAAAGCTAAAGGCGAGCGGAACATCACAGTTCATCAACCAACAACGAGAAAACCCAACAACGACGGTGAATCCTTGAGGAACCTGGGCGGCGGCTCCTTACGGACTCCGGTGGCCGGTTGTCCGTGGAACCGGCCATCTGCGCAGATGAGTCTGTAACGCAAGAGACAGTACGAGTCAGATGTGCAACGAGGACCGTCACTGAAGATTCTGGCCATTCATTCGCTATGCGAGAACTACGAGCAGTGCGACAAGGAGAGGCCGATGACCTCTCGAGAACGAGCGTCCACACAATCGAACAACATGACGGCCAGCACGCATCAAAACGCTGATGGGTAGTAACAGGACTACTCACTCACTGACGTCATCATCAATCTGAAGGCAGGCCTCATCGCGGAAGGTGTCAGAGGCTAACCGTCGCTGCCAGCCCCCTGGTCCGCTCACGATACCCGCCGCTGGCGCGCCATGCTGCCCTCCGCAGCTGGGCAGGGGGGGGCGGGGGGAGGGCGCCACAGCTTCCCCTGGGTGGGGCTGCCGAGGTGGTCCTTGTAGCAGCCGGGGATGACGCTGGAGGTCGGATATCGCCCATGGCCGAGCTCCTGCGCAGCACGCGGCCCGAGAAAGAGGTGCCGTTCGCACTCGGCTCGCTCCTCGCAGGCCACGACTAGCATCGGGAGCGGCCAAGAGGGGGGTGTCCAAGAGGGGGGCGTGCAAATCATGACCGGCGGCATGTGCGCGGCCCAGCGAGGGGGCCAGGGAAGTAACGAAATAAGAAGAGGCGCCATAAAATCTGGGGAAATATCATGGCCCCCACCATGATTCCCCCCCCCTAGTCATCACCCCCCTCTTTTCCGCCCCCGATGGCAGACGAGACGAGGCACCCTGCTCTTGGGCTCGGGCTTTAGGACATGTCTGGAGACGCTGCCGCCACCCAACACGCAAGAGGATGTACGACGTCTGTGGCGCAGTTTCTGCGATTCGGGTGGCCTGCCGAAGGCTGGAGTGGCAGGGAGCGCTGCCTCAGGAGAGGGCACGGTGAGAAAGAGAGAACGAGAGATGCTGAAGAGAGAGAGAGATATATATAGAGAGAGGAAAGCGAGAGAGAGAGAGGGAGAGAGAGAGGAAACAGAAGAGAGAAAGGAATGCGTATACTTGTGTTGTATATATGCACATGTAGAGAAAGATGTACCTACATCTGAATCCATATGTGTATACATATCTATATATATGCACATAGGACTGCACTGGCGCTTCGCGACATGCACCTTGGTCCTTGAAGCTTGGCGTGCGGGCGGAATGGCAGGAAGGTCGAACAGACAATTTAGCGATAACTCCTTGTTGCCTTTTCCAGCATCGCCGTCATGATAATAATGTTATCGGTATCCTTCCTCCATGTTTCTTTTTCCTCGTTCTCGCCCTACCCTCCGAATTCTTCCTCATCCTCCTCAGCTCTTTTTGCGGAGGCTCCTCTTTGGAAAACCCTTTTGGGGGCCTCACAAAATTGTTTCAAGACTTCTTAAAGCCTTCTGAAGGCAACCTGGGCGCCATCTGGTGGCCTCTAGGGGCTTCCTCGGGCCACCGTGCCTCCAACCGCAGTCTCCCTGAACGACCGGGTCACGATTTGGAATGCTTCGTAGGGTGTCTTGGGGCCATCTTGGGCCGTCATGGGGCTCTCTTAGGCCATCTTGGAACCCTGTTGTACCGTCTTGGGGCTCTCCTGGACTGCCTGGAAGCCCTTTCGGATGGTTTTATAGCGATTTTCGAGCCTCCCAGGCGGTCTCGGTCTCGGAGGCCCAGAAGAACAGGGCATCCGCAAAATCATGGAAAAGCCTTGGAACATCAATGTATTGGTTCTGCGTTTTGGAAGCTTCTTGGGGGTCTCCTCTGGGTGGTCTTCGGGCGTCTGGTGGGTGTCTGGGGCCTCGTGGGTCCCCCGGGGGTCGTTCGGCCGCCCTCTTGACCGATTTGTGACTGTGGCCTCGGCCCGGGGTCCCTGGGGCCACGGATCCAGGGGGTCCAGAGGGTCCCGAGGGCCTGGGATTCAGGGGGTCCGTTTTCGCGGGGGGGGGTCGCAGGTAATGAATCGATGTATATAAACACAGACGCATCTGAATACGTAAATGTGTACATGTGTAACTATGCTTATAGAGGTATACAAGACTGCACTGGCCTTTCGCGCTATACACCTTGGTCCTTCAAGTTTGGCACGCAGGCGGAAAGGCAAGAAACGAAACAACACAATGTGGCGATAACTCCTTGTTGCCTGTTCCGGCTTCGCCGTTATAACAGTATTATTATTCATTATGGTTCCCTCATGTTTCCTATTCCTCTTCCCCCTGCTCGCCTTACCCTGCGAATTCTTCCCCATCCTCCTCAGCTCTTTTTGCGGAGGCTCTTCCTTGGAGAGCCCTTTTGGGGGCCTCACGAACATTTGTAAAGGGCTTTTTGGGGCCTTCTGAAGGCAACCTGGGCGCCTTCTGGGGGCCTCTGGGGGCTTCCTCGGGCCACACTGCCTCCAACCACGGTCTCCCTGAACGACCGGGTCACGATTTGGAATGCTTCGTAGGGTGTCTTGGGGCCATCTTGGGCCGTCATGGGGCTCTCTTAGGCCATCTTGGAACCCTGTTGCACCGTCTTGGGGCTCTCCTGGACTGCGTGGAAGCCATTGCGGATGGTCTTTGGAGGATTTTCGAGCCTCCCCAGAAGACTGAAGAACAGAGCATTCCCAGAATCATACAAAAAAGCATGTTAAACGCCATGTTTTCCTGCGTTTCGAAAGCCCCTTGGGGGTCTCCTTTGGGTCGTCTTCGAGCGTCTGGTGGGTGTCTGGGGCCTCCTGGGGCCCTCGGGGGGGCGTTCGGCCGCCCTCCTGACCGATGTGGGCCCGCTGTCCAGGCCCAGCAGAGCCTTCCGGGAGCTCCGGAAAGCCTGGGGGTCCTCCTGCAGGGGCGTCCCGAGAGACCCCCGGGGCCACGGATCCGAGGGTTCGGTTTTTGTTGGGGTCTGTGTGTGTGTGTTTGTGGGGGGGGGGGAGAGGGGTCCCCCACCCTGGGCTTGCAAACATATGGGAAGAGGAATCGATGGAGAGAGTGCGAGAGAACCAGAGACATAGAAATAGACAGAAAGAGAGAAAGAGAGAGAAGGAAAAAAAGAGACAGACAGAGACACAGACATCACACATACAACTTTATATCTCTATTCTTATATATATATATAGACAGAGTGAGAGAGAGTGCGAGAGAGAGAGGGAGACAGAAACAGAGATAGAGAGAGAGAGAGAGAGAACAAAACAACAACGTGGAGAAACAAGAGAAATAACGAGAGCGGTAGACAGCGACAGAGACAGGGGCGGCACGTGGTTCCCGAAAGCGCACACTCATTCTCAACTTCATCGAAATTCCGACATCCAATCAATGGTGAACAACGCCTGCGCGCTATCCAGACACTCACCCCGCAGAGAAACACTGAACAATCGATGTGCCCTGCTCGAAACATGCGCTGCGTGCTGCCGCGTGGACGGGAACGAGGACATGTGACGAAATCCGGAAACCCTGAACACAAGCATGTTGTCATCTCTTGGGGACGCATGTTTTATTTCCGCCACCTTCCGCCGCCCTTCCGCCGGCTTCCGCCAGCGGAGGCGGCCTCGCTTCCCTTTCGCCTCCCCTCCGCCGACTCTCGAGGACGAGACGGCACCTCCCTTCGATCCTCGACGGCCAGGCCCTCTCCGGAACGCTCCGCGTGGGCCACGAGGAGAGATAAGGGGCACGGGGCCACGTGCCTCCGGACGCCGAGCGGACCTCTCTCTGTCCGAAGCCATGCCGCCCGCGAGACGCGCCGTGCCCGACGGGAAGCCGTCTGCCACCGCCCCCCCGCCGCGTGTTGCGAGCCTCGAGCTGATCCCTATCCCTAAGATTGGCACGCCAAAAAGCGATGAGGATCTTAGGGACTCGCCCTCCAAAAATAAGGGAATCCCTAAGATTGGCATCGTGATGAGGAGATGCCCAGCACAGGGATAGGGATATGTTCCAGGCTGGTAAGCGTGGCTCGTCTCCGCCACGATGGCACCGGGCCCGCTCTCGGGGGCCACCTGGCCAGCACCAGGGCGCGAGCAACACCGTGCCGCTCCTTCTCGTGCTGCTTTCTTTTTCCTTCGCTATGTCTGCGCTCTGCTCCTCCTCCTCGTCCTCCTCCTCCTCCAGACGAAAAAGGTCCACAAAATTGCCAACACACCGTTTGGCTCGAGTCGGGGCTAGCACGAGAAGGCTGCCTGGAGGCCACGCGCCAGAGAGCCCATCTTCGAAAGAGCCGCCCTGCGGACGAGGGCTACGGCGGGAGGCAGTGGGCCACCGAGTCCACAAGTCAGCCACTCACACAGCACGCAAGAGCGACCCTGGGCAAGGGTGACCTTCGGTGCGCGGCTGCAGGTGGCCGAGGGGGGGGGGGGGGGGGGGGCAAAATCGGAGGAAGGGGGGGGAGAAATCCAAACGCGCAAACCTGTGTTTGAGTGAAGTGAACACCGTGATAGTTTTTATTCAGATTGTTGGGGGAGAAATTCGGTCGGGCGGGAAGGCACCGGTAACGGAGGCCGCGGCGTGCACCCGCCAGGGTGCGTCCGCGCCACCAGCGCAGCAACTGCTCGTGTGCACCTTTGCATGTGGGGGGGGGAGGTCCAGCCCTCCCCCCCCCCCGGTACGATTTGGGAGGGGGAAGAGGAGGGGGGCAGGGGGGGGAGGGGGGGGAGGGGGGCCTGGGCAACGAGCGGCACCCTGGGGAGGAAAGAAAACGCTCCTCCCCCCTCTTGGGCCCGCACCAGAGGGCACGCCAGCGGGCGGCCATTCTTGCACGCGGCCGCGGGAGGGCTGCAGGTTTGGACGCCCGAAACGGGCACGGAAAGAATGGGCACAATGCCCAGCAGCGGCCACCGTTGGGCAGGCGGCCTCCTGTCTCAAATGGACACAGGCCGCGGCGACACCGACAGCGAGACCTGTTCAAAATGAACAGGAACTGCTGTTGGGCATTGTACCCATTGTTTCCATACCCATGTCGCTCGTGTCGAGCAGGGGGCCCGCGGGAGGCGGGCGGCTCGGCGCCCGGCTGCGGCGGCCAGCCCGCGCACGCGGGGGGGACACGGGGAGCCACAATGTTGCCACGGGCCACCGGCTCGGATCGCTGCTGCCACACGGCGGCCACGAGGCCACGACCCCGACCCCGACCCCCCCCCCCCTTCCGATCCATGCAGCCGCGAGGCGCGACAGTGCCCCTCCCCCCTCCTCCTCCTCCTCCTCCTCCTCCTCCTCCTCCTCCTCCTCCTCCTCGTCCTCGTCCTCCTCCTCCCCCCCTCCGCCCGAAAGTGCCCCTTTGGGCCCCCCCCCTCACCCGTCTCCCGCGCCGTCCCTCCCCTCTCGCACTTCCCCGTGCGCAGACAATCGGCTCCCTGCCCCCTCTTGCTGCCAACCTCTCGAGTACTGCAGCCTCGTCTTCCAGCCCCGTCCTTCTTATGCTCCTCCTCCTCGTCCTCCTCGTCCTCCTCCGCCTCCTCCTCCTCCTCCCTCTTCCAGCCGCGTCCTTTTTATACCCCTCCCCTTTCTCCTCCTCCCCCTCCTCCTCGAGAGCGGGGGATTGTGGCGGACCTCGCCTTTCGAGTGGTGTTTCCGTATGGTTTTCCTTCGGGGTAGCGCATCATTGCTCCTGAGTCTTCTTCGATTACTTTTTATCCTTTTCCTCCTTCTCCTCCTCCTCCTTCTCCTCCTCCTCTTCCTCCTTCTCCTCCTCCTCCCCCTCCCCACCTCCCAGGTGTTTGTTTTGCTTTTCTCCCCCCAAGAACAAAAACAGAGGAACAACAAATGCGCAGCCGTTATTCTTTTTTTTCTGGGGGGGGCGACAGCGAGAAAAAATCCGACGTGGCCTCATCTGCCCTCGCCTCTGGACGGATTCCGATGGAATGCCCCCACATTAAAAGCAACCCCAGCTGGTATTGCGTTGGCATTGTTTCGGCAATGGTTTGGCATTGCGCTGGAATTGTGCTTTGCAGTGCGTGGGCATTGCGCAGGCACTTCGCAAGCATTGCGTTGGCGAATCCTGATGGAACCCTCCACAAAAGGACTCTCATTGCAACCCCCCACAGGAAGGACTCCGATTGAAACCCTCCACAAAAACGGTTCATATTGAAATCCTCCACAGAAGGATTCCATGCGAAGCCCTCCGCTGAAGGATTCCTATTGAAATCACACAAAGATTCCCCCAAGTAGCATTGCATTGGCAGTGGGTTGGGATCGCCTTTGCCTTGCGCTGGCATTGCGTTGGCACTGCTTTGGCATTGCTCTGGCATTGCGCTGGCGAGTCCTAATTATCACCTTCACAAAAAGAGTTCTATTGGAACCCTCCACAAAAAGGAACCCGATTGGAATCTAGCACAAAGGATTGCCCCCATTGGCATTGCGTTGGCATTGGGTTGGGATCGCCATGGCATTGGTTTTGCATTGCGTTGGTTCTGGGTTGGCATTGCGCTGGCGAGTCCTAATCCGACGCTCTACAGGACAAGTGTTATAGACCCACCCCATCAAGAAGGATGCCTAGTGACCCCCCCCCCCCCACACACACACACAACCACAAGAAGGATTCAAACTGAAGTCCTCCACAGAAGGATTGCATTCAAAGCCCTTCACAGAACGATTCCGATTGAAATACACCAAGAGAGGATGCCCCCAATTGGCATGGGTTCAACATTGTGCTGGCATTGCGTTAAAAGTGCGCTGGCATTGCGCTGGCGAGTCCTAATGCCCCCCCTCGCAGAAGGAGTCCTATTGCAACCCGCTGAAGAAGGATTCTCATTGAAATCCACCACATATGATTGCCCCCAACGGCATTGCATCGGCATCGGATTCGGGCCGCCTTGGCATTGATTTGGAATTGCGTTGGCACTGTTTGCGCATTGCGCTGGCATCGCGATGGCGAGTCTTATTGCCCCCCTTCGCAGAAGGATTCCAGTCACAACCCTCCACGCAGCGGATTACAAGTGAAATCTACCACACAGGATTGCCACATTAAAATTGGATTGGTGTCGCCTTGGCATTGGTGTGGCATTGCGAAGGCACTGCTTTAGCATTGTGCTGGCGAGTCCGAATGCCTCCCTTCGCAAAATGATTCCTATTGAAACCCTCCGCAAAAAGGATTCCTTCTGACATCTACCACAAAGGATTGCCCCCAACGACATTGCATTGGCATCGGATTTGGGATCGAATTGGCATTGCGCAGGCATCGCGTTGGCACTGCTTTGGCAGTGCGCTGGAGAGTTCCAATGCCCCCCGTCGCAGAAGGATTCCTATTGCCAAACCCCAGGAAGATTCCTCTTGAAATCTACTACAAAGGATTGCCCCCCCCAGCCCGCATCCGCCGACGGCATCACGAGCCTCAGACGAAGTTGCAATATCCAGCA
>CAUYUJ010001224.1:70000-103598 GCA_963575745.1 Prorocentrum cordatum
ATCTTCACTGATGGATGTGCCCTGTTGGAAGACAATTGTCCGAAGGTCCTGAAACGTACTAAAACACTGTTCTCATGACTTCAATTCCACGAGGCAACCTTATTTTTGCGCCTTGACGATCCTGAATCGTGCCCGAACGCGGCGGGTGACCGTAACTCTTGCGCCTTGACAATCCTGAAGCGCTCCAAGGCACCAATTTGGTACGTTGACCATAAGAATCAGAAAACTGTTGCATGTGTTTCAAAACGAGTGCGCGCGGGGCTAAGGCAAACACCACAATTTGAAACAGAGCCGCCCTCAATCCGTGAGGCTTTTACAAATGTTTAAAACGAATGTGCGCGTTGCTAAAGCGAGAACCATATCTTGAAAAGGAAATGCCCTCAATCCGTGGGGAAGCACTTGCAACATGTTGAAACGAATGTGCACGGGGTTGAGGGGAGAAGCACATTGTGCAAGCGACCCGCCCTCCATCTGCGAAGCTGCTGCCAGTTTTTCCGCTTCGGGCTCATTCATGGAAAGAAGATCTCAAGCGAAACGCCCGGCCCGCCCTTCCGACTGGCCTCGTGATGCGGCAGGGAGGAGTTATCAATAAGGAAAAGGATGGGGGAGGAGGAGGAGAAGGAGGTGGAGGAGGAGGAGGAGGAGGAGGAGGAGGAGGAGGAGGAGGCGAAGGAGGGAAAGTAGGAGGAGCAGGAGGAGGACGAGGAGGAGCAGAAGAAGGACGAGGAGGAGGAGCAGAAGAGGGACGAGGAGGAGGAGCAGGAGAAGGACGAGGAGGAGGAGGAGGAGGAGGAGGAGGAGGAGCAGGAGGAGGCAGCAGGAGCACGAGGAACCCGAGCAGGAGGGAGCGGGGTCAGGAAGCATCCGGAGCAGGAGCACCCAGACATGCATCGGCAGGCGCAGGCAGAGGGCGAGGCGCCTGCGCCCATGGCAGCCGCCGGTGCACTCGGAGCTGGCTGCGGCGCCGGTGGAGCGGCGGCGCGCGGCGGCGAGCGGCGCCGCGAGCGCGAGCGCGACGGGGAGCGGCGGCGCGAGCGAGAGCGCTTCGAGCGCGAGCGCTTCGAGCGCGAGCGCTTCGAGCGCGACGGGGAGCGGCGGCGCGAGCGAGACGGAGAGCGGCGCCGGTCCTGCCAGGGGGGCGGAAGCGCCACACGAGCGACGATCAGCAACGGGTCTCGTGGTCAATCTGCACAGTGAGGATGGGCAGCCTTTCAAAGGGGGTACCCTCTCATCCCTGTGTCCTCGGTACATCATTGGCCACTCTCGTTGGCCGCGCCCCGCTCGAGAAGCTTCGAAATGGGCGTCCGAGGCCCTTGCATGATACGGGCCGGCTGTACGCTCAGGTCGGGCCTGTCCGCCTACAGAGGGATTTTGGACGAAAATTGCAAAACAAGAATCAAACAATAATCCCCAAATGATCAAACATGATAGAAAAATCGCCCCCGGACTATGTTTGGACTATTTTGGGATACTCCTCCTGTAGAGGGACAGGCCCGACGTAACAGTGCGCGAGATGGCATACCGACCTTACAGCGAGCGGCTTGAATAAGGAACACTTACTTTTCAAAAGGGGCTCGGTCGTTCCTTAGGCTTGCATGCGTTATCTACAGCTCCTTATGCGTTATCTGTTATTTCTCGTTCCTTAGGCGTTATCCCTTGGGATAAAAAAGGGGCCTCGTTCCTTATTTATCGTTCCTTTGGTCAGGCCGATGACTTCCCGCGGTGCCTTACGCGGGCCGCCAGTGCGGCGCGCCGCGCTGGAGGCGGCGGCGCTCACGCGCGGCCGCACGCGGGGCAGCTTGCGGGCCAGGCCTGCCGGTGAAGAGACGGCCCCGTGAGGGGTTCCGCCGCCTGCGTGGGCGGCGAGGGGGGCAGCCGCCTGAAGAAGCGTCCGCATCCACAGCCTCTGGAGTACCGTCGGACCCAGGCCAGAAGAACACCCCTCAAGAACACGAGACCCGCCGTCGGCGAAAACAATCAGAGCACCCGAGGGTACCCCCCCCCGGGATGCACAAGAACAGCCAACAGGCACGGAGAGAACGCCGGGGCACCCTCCCCGAGCCGACCTCGATCTTGTACCTCGCTTCGACTGTGCGGCCGCAAGCCCGATGTGGGCCGTCTGACAAGTCCACACCCTCCGCTTCCCAAGCCGCTGGGAGGCAGCGCCTCCGGAGCGGCGGATCTGGCCTCAGACTCTGGAAGAGAGCGGCTGGGATCGGCGACGCGTCGCCGATGGGTCGGCGACGTGTCGCTCCTGGGCAGGAGGGCCTCTCGGGCCCAGATCAGACTTCCTGCCAGACCACCCCGACCCAACCCGAAGACCCGAATTTCGGGTTGGGGGGGGGTACGGGCTTCATGTGTGTTTTTGCTATGTTTCCCGACCTCCCCCCACTGGAAATGGACGGCAACTCGTGGCCTTCGGGTTGGGTCGGGGTGGTGCGGTGGGCGGTGAAGATCGAGCGACACGGACCCCACGCATCGGGGGCTGCTAAAAGGGGCCCCTGGCTCGAGGTGCCCAGCCTTTTCCCTGGGGTTATGTCGGGCGTGCGCCCCTACAGGGGGATTTTCGACGCAAAATGAAAAATGATCTAAAAATGCCCCCAAAAGGTCAAAACACATATACAAAGAATAGTCCCCAGACTATTTTTGGATTATTTTTGGATTATGTTTGGGGTATTTTTTATTTGTCATCGAGAACCCCCCTGTAGGGGGACAGGCCCGACTTAACCCTGGGGCCCTCTGGGCCTCGTGAGGGGTCCAGACCTCTTCGCCGGTGGGCAGCCTGTCGCCCCGGACCAGTTTGAGCTGACGGCCCTGGGGTCCGAAGGCCGGAAAAAAGTACCAGAAACCTCCCGTCGCGCGTGTTCTGCTCCGCGCAGCGGGGAGGTCGGGGACCCGCCGCGGTTCGGCCGCCCCGCTGTGGTTGAGGGGGAGCGTTTCTTCAAGGGGCCCAGGAACCCGCACAGATAGATAGGCACGAGCCCCAGGATTCCCACTACCTTCCCGTCTGTCCTGGGTTTGTGTCGTCCCCTCCCCCCCACCTCCCTTGTGTTCCTTCCTTTCCCCGGGAGATCGGCGCTGAATTGTGCCTGGACGTCATGATTTTTTCAAATCACGCCAGCTCCTGGAGGTCTGTATCGACGGCCCCTTCCCCTGGACGAGCTTGTTCCTCCCGAGTCGCTTTGTTTACGGTCCCGGGGGCCAGCAGGGGCCACCCCCCGAAGCCGGAAATGGCGGAAAACCTCCCGTCGTGACTTTTGTCGTTGCCCGAGGGGGTCTGGGTCCTGCGTTACAGCCATCGTGCTACCACAAGGAACGCCAAATAAGGAACGAACGGGCTTTTGGGCCGCGGCGAACCTCGGCCACAGACAGGTTCCCCGACCTAGACCGAAGGAACGGCCCGAAAACCCGAGCCCCTCCTGAGCCCAAAGCGTTCCTTATTTCAGAGGCTTGACTGTATAGGGGAGGATGGACTCAGGGGGGGAGGCGTCGAGCTGGGACCGGCGCGGCGTCGCCGCCAGACCGGCGGTGGGCCCGCGACAGGGACTCCGCACGTCCCTGGAGCGGGGTGGTCTGTCCAGCCCCTTATCGGCGACGCACCAGCGTCGTGGATGCCATGACAACCCAGACCCCCTCGGGCAATGAAAAAACCACGACGGGAGGTTGTTCGCTATTTTCGGCCCGGGGGGCCCTCGCTGGGCCTCGGACCGTCAAAAAACGACTCGGGATAAAAAAACGGTCCAGGGGAATGGGTCGAGACCTCCCAAAAATCATGACGTCGGGGGTCTGACAATGGACACCCCAACACTCCGATCATGGAATGAAAAAGGTGCTCTAAAGGTGTTCAAAATCTGATGCTATCATTGAACCCTGCCCTAAAATGCTTGAAAGTGCTACAAGACTGTTCAGACCATGTTCTTACATGCTTCAGATATGTTTAAATCACGCTTTTCGGGCTAATGATTTGGCAGCATGCTTCCTCTCCACTGATCGTCGCCCACAACATAAGCGCTTTTGAGGGACGATGTGCCCCCCCCGCTGAGCCCTGTCCCCCCCCGCCCGACGTTGTCCCCAAGCTTCGGCTACACGCGAGAGGTGACCCTACTCTTAGGTCGGGCATGTCCTCCTACAGGCAGATTTTGAAGGACAATTCAAAATAGTTATAAAAATACGCCAAAACAGTCACACAACAGAATCGATCAATCGTCCCCAGACTTTTTTGTTATTCTATTTGGATTCTCATCCCGTAGAGGGGCAGGCCCGACTTAACCCTACTCCGAGCTTCTTACTCAGACAGCCCCACAACGGCCCCCGTCGCGGGCAGCCACCGCGCGCTGAAGGCGCGCCGACCCCCGTCGCGGCGCGAAGACGAGGCGATGTTGACTCCCGTCGGGGGGGGGCCCTCCCACGCTTATTAAGAAACCTAGAGTGGGCAAGAGTGACCATCAGTGCGCGGCAAAGGGGGGCCCGTTGGGGACACCGCCGCGCGCGCCAACCGCTGCCATCGCCGCGCATTCGGCGATCGGGGGGCCCCGTGGGGCCCGTACCAAGAGGTCCCCCTGGGGAAAGGTCACTCTTGCGTGCAGTCATAGGTCGGGCATGTCCCCCTACAGGCGGATCTGGGGCGAAAAATTAAGAATACTCAAAACAAGTGCGGGGAAATTTGCAAAAAGAATAAACAAAAGCGACCCCAGAGCATGTTTCGCCAATCGTTGCACTTTCCTCCTGTAGAGGGGCACGCCCGCCGTGCGTGTAGAACCGATCCGAAGCTGTGCCTCGGCCGCCCCACGCGCCTGGTCCCGGCCACGCCGCCGCGGGGGGCTGTCCGACGACCTCTTCCGCGCGGCGGAGCGGCTGCGCTTCTTGTCCCGCCCGCCGCGCTCCGGGGACCTGCGGCCCCCCGACCGCCTGTCGCGGCTCCTGCTGCGGCCGCGGTCCGAGGACCGCCGGTTCCGGCTCCTGGCGGGGCGGGGGCTGCGCGGCTTCCCCCGGGGCAGTAATTAGGCGACCCGAGGAGGAGGAGGAGGAGGAGGAGGAGGAGGAGGAGGAGGAGGTTGAGGAGGAGGAGGAGGAGGAGGAGGAGGAGGAGGAGGAGGAGGAGACGGAGGAGGAGGGGGAGGACGGGTCGCCTAAGCCCTTCGGTGAAACCCTCCAGTGGGGACCTGTCCACATGACCGTCGCCCGGGGGATCCATCTTCGGGGGCCCCAGCAGGAGGTCGGTGGATACCCCGAGATCCTGGCGTCGCACGTTCCTCCCCACGGACATTTTTTCGAGACGTCGGATCTCAGGGTACAGTGGGGACACGAAACCTTCCACAAGAAACCCAACCCTGAGACCCCGGGACGTCCCTTGATCTTTGGTGCGGGAACGTCGCGCTCTGGAGGCAGGCAGTGTGTTTCTTGGCATGGGTCTCCACTGTACGGGGTCCCTGGGAGTCCCGACCCTTTCCCCGGGACCGGCTCTTCGTATCCCGAGTCGCTCTTTGCCCAGATGGGCCACAGACCTCCCGCCCGGATGCTTGCTCACGACGCCATCCTGTCTGGGTCTCGACCGTGCAGATCGAAAACAAAAGACCGACTGGCCCGACGGGCGCACGGGCCCCCATTGCATGTCTCCCCCCGCCTGGGGGGTCCGATCCAGGTCCGCCGAATCTGCCGAGGCCCCCAGAGGTCGATCCCTCGGGCCGTGGGCACGCGGGCACGGGGAGGAGGCGGAGGAGGTGGTGGAGGAGGAGGTGGTGGAGGTGGAGGCGGAGGTGGAGGAGGAGGCAGAGGAGGAGGAGGAGGAGGAGGAGGAGGAGGATGACGAGGACGAGGACGAGGGACGAGGAGGAGGGACGAGGAGGAGGAGGAGGGACGAGGAGGAGGAGAGGACGAGAGAGGAGGGAGAGAGAGGAGGAGGAGGAGGAGGAAGGAGGAGGGCGAGGAGGAGGACGAGGAGGACGAGGAGGGAGGAGGAGGAGGAGGAGGAGGAGGGAGGAGAGGAGGAGGGAGGAGGAGGAGGAGGAGGAGGAGGAGGGGGAGGGGAGGAGGAGGAGGAGGAGGAGGAGGAGGAGGAGGGGGAGGAGGAAGAGGAGGAGGAGGAGGACGAGGGACGAGGAGGAGGAGGAGGAGGAGGAGGAGGAGGCGGCGGAGGTGTCCCCGCCTCGGGCTCCTGCTCTTCGTCCTCTCGCGAGCCATCTGGGGGGGCCGCTCAGGTGCGGAGGGCTGTCCCCCTCCGTGTGCCCAGGGTGTGCCCCGAAGATCTCGGCCGCGCGCCCCCCCCCGCGCGGCCGACGGCTTGAGCCTGGGCGGCGGCAGGGGCGGGCCGGGGCAGCGCTAGCGCCCCCGGACCCCGAGAGCCTGGCGGCTCCGCTGCTTCGAGCCGGGCGCTGTCGCCCAGGCTCGGGCCGCGGGGCCCTCCTCAGAGCGACCCGGCTCGAGAATTATGCTGACGGAGTTCCCCACATAAAGATATGAACGGTTTCGTGGGACCCATGGGGTACGACAACATCACCAGCATCTGCATCATCATCATCTTCGTCGTCGTCGTCGTTGTCATCATCGTCATCGTCATCATCATCATCGTCATCATCATCAGCATCATCATAATCGCCGTTATCGCCATCGTCATCGTCCATCACCATTATCGCCGAAACGTGGGGTCTGGGGCTCCGGGCGCGATTGCTCACGAGGTTGCAACTGTTTCGCTAGACGTCGGAGCTCAGGGGAGAGACCCGGGCGTCGCACGTTGTCGCTGCGTCGGATCTCAGGGGAGAGCCCCTCGGGCGACGAAAAAGTCAGGGCGGGAAGTGTCTCGCTGTTTTCGACCCCTGGGGCCCTTGCCGGCCCTCGGGGCCGTCAACAGAAGGACTCGGGATGAGAAACCAGTCCAGAGGAACGGGTCGAGACCTCCAGGGGCCGACGTGATGAACAAAGCATGGCGTCGGGGGTCTGGGGCCTGGGGGGCGTCGCAGGTTGAGCACGGCGGGCGTACCCGTGCAGCGTCGGGCCCCGGGTCTGCACAGCGGGCGCGCTTGCGCAGCGCCTCGGGCCCCAGGGCCCACGTCACGGATCGATCGGTGCGGCTCGGGCAGTGCAGAAGCGAGCTGGGGATCCGAGGCTCCGGCCTGTACGCCCGGGGCGGGTGCGGAAAGATGAGCACGATGCCCAGCAGCGACTGTTGTCCAAACCCGACTGCGGCCGCTGCTGGGCAGGCGGCCTTTGTTTGCCTCGAGTGGGCAGCGCCCGCGACGACGCCGACAGCGAACCCGTCCCTACACGCGACGGCGCATTGCCAGGTCACTTCAAGTGGACGTATGCTTCCTGGCATGTGCAAGTGCGAGGAAGGAGGCGGAGACACTCACACTCGGTAGTACTGCAGCCGCGTGCGCGCTGGCTGGGGGCCCCCGGTGAGGAGCAGGAGGATGGCGCGGGGGTGGGGGGGATGAGCGGGGAGGAAGGAGGGGCACGAGGAGGGGGCGGAGGAGGAGCAGCAGGAGACGGAGGAATGGATGGGAGGAACAAGAGCATTGAACGCAGGGATGCAGCTAAACCTTTGGAGGACAATGAGCTTGCACCCTCGCGGGCACGAGCAGGAACGAGAGCATGAACCTTAGGTCGGCCCTGTCCCCCTACAGGGGGATTTTGGACGACAAATAAAAAGTACTCAACAAATAATCCAAAATGGTCAAAAAATAATGAAAATTTGTCCCCAGACTATGTTTTACCATTTTTGAATATTCCTCCTGTAGAGGGACGGGCCCGACTTCACATGAAGCGCAGGGAGGCAGCCAAACAGTTGGAGGACGATGAGCTTGCACCCTCGCGGGCACACGTGCGTGCGGCGGCACGGGCAATACCTTCTGCAGCTGGCCGGTGGAAGGTGAAGGAATCGGGGTGAGAGGAACTGATGAGGAGTGGGAGGAAGGGTGATACGAAGAGGAAGGACATCACATGACGAAATGAGGAAGAGGAAATTGGAAAGGATAAAGAGGAGGAAGGGACGAGGAGGGAGAGTGAGGAAGAGGGAGGATGGAGGGCAGGAGGGTAGGGAGAGAGAGGGAGAGTCAGACGGAGAGAGAGAAAGAGTGAGAGAGATAGACCATGAGGAATAAGGAAAGGCAGGAGAGGATATCAGGAGGAGAAGGAGGACGAGGAGGAGGAGGAGGAGGAGAACGAGGATAGAACAGGAGCAAGATAATCCAATGTGCACTCTCACGTACATTTTCCGCTTGCGCCCTGATGTTTGGGCGGGGGGAAGGTTGGTGTTGAGGAGGCTTGGAGAAGCATCTGATCTGACGTCAGCTGTCGAATCTCGCAACCGTGGCGCTGGCGGCCAGAACGCGTTGACTGCTGCGCATGGGCCACGTGCCCGGCACCACGCGGAGGAGGGGGTGGATGCAGAATTTGAAGGCGGAGGAGCAATCCATCGTCAACGTGCGCTAGAAGGAAGGAAGATCAGGCCGCCAATCTCCCGAACTCAAGCCGCCAATCTCGCAAGTTTAGACCGTCAATCTCCCATGCCTAGCCCTTTGAGCAAGATGTAATGCGCCTACCTCCCAAGTGTAGGCCAGCACCAGGAGGAGAGGGAAAGGGGGAGAGGGGGAGAGGAAGGAAATCATGCCAATCTCCCATGTTTAGGACGCCGATCCCCCATGCTTAGGTCACCACTTTCTTGAGCACGCAAACGCAATTTGCTGCGCCTACCTTCCAAATAGAAACCGTCGCGCTGGCAGGAGCGTTAGAGGATTTGGGAGTGGTGGAGGGGGGTGGCCTATGGAAGGGAGGCGGAAGACCCTCGGAGAGGGCCTTGTCCAGCCATCAGTCGCTTGGATTGCCACCAGCTTGGACGGAGACCGCTGCCACCAGCCTGACGATCGTTTAGACTGCCAACAGCCGCGCGCAGCTCCAGAATGCTCCTCTGAAGACCCGCGGCGAGGGCGACACAAGCCACGACAGGATGCGGAGGAGGAGGAGGAGGGGCTACAGTATGAGCGGAGGCGGAAGAATTACTACTGACTTGACACGTGACCCTCGGTGAGGGCAATAAGCTTAGGACGGACATGTCCTCCTACGGGCGGATTTTGGGAGAAAATGAACAATCGTCATCACGCGCTCAAACATCGCGAAAAACATCGAAAAGTCGTCCCCAGACTATTTTCACTCCTTTTGAATATTCCTCCTGTAGAGGGACATGCCCGACTTAACAATAAGCACGGGCATCTCTATGTAGGCCCATGCCAAGGCCACGCCAACAGAGATGTTGGTTCACAGCGATGTTGGGAACCTGGTTTGTGCGGCGCCGAACTCGTCCAGAACAGACTGAAGGAACACACGAACAAGCCTCTCCGACGCCTGGGTCGGCCACGAACCACCCCCACCTGCAACATCGCAACCTCCATCACCGTTTTCTGCATCGCTGTTAGCGTGTCTGCGGCCACACTCCTGCTGGCCACCAGAGACCCTCGGTGAGGGCAGTCTTCTGGTAAAGGCCCTCCTCCTCCTCCTCCTCCTCCTCCTCCTCCTCCTCCTCCTCCTCCTCCTCCTCCTCCTCCCCTCGGTGTGGGCACCGGCTCAAGAGAGCAAGGCCGGGGAGGCGTGGAGGGGTGGCGGAGGCTGTCTCTGCAAAGCCGTGGCTGATGCCAGCTTCACATGCCGCGGAGCCGTTTGCTCTCGACGCGCTCCAGTGGACGAAGCCGGCACCGCTAGGGGAACTCACACGATGACATGAACAGAAAAACTCGGAGGTCCGCGCGGATTTCTCGGATCCGCGCTGAACCCCCCTGGCGGCGCCTCCGGCGCCGCCCCTGGCGCGCTCCGCGCGCCAGGGAGGGGGGTCCAGCTCCGATCCGAAAAATCCGCGCGGGCCTCCGAGTTTGTATGTTTATGTCATTGCTCGTTCCCCTAACAGCGGCACGCCCACGGCAAGCCCTGCGTCCGAGCTGACGTTTGCCCTGGTGGCCGCGGCGCCCTCCCCAAGATCGAAGGCCGCGCGGCGGAACCAGCGGCGCGGCGACACGTCGTCACACTGGCGGCGCCTATCGGAGTTCTGCCTTTTTTCGGGCGCGTGGCCCGATGCGACTGGACATCCCCGGTCATCCGACAGCTCGACGGGCATCGCTACAGTGGCCCAAGATCGGGCTCAGGGCATCGTAAAGTAGGCCCTGTGCACTGTAGGACCTCGGCAAAGGCCACACCTGCTCGTTGGGAGGGTCGGGAAGAGCAGGAAGAGCCAGCTTGGTGAGTGGGAGGCTCTGGGGGGCATCCTTGCCGTTGTGCACTCCTCTGTGCCCTGGCGGGCTCCTCTTCTTGTCCATATGTTCGTCGCACTCATACATCCTATCGTGCAAGCACTGGCTGCATATCTTTGACCTTGATCGAGCGCTGCGTTCCGATCTCTCATTCTCTCGGAGCGCGGCCATCAAGATGTGACCGCTCACGCCAGCCAGCGTCAGGTCGAGCATGTCCTCCTACAGGCGGATTTCGGAGGAAAAAATAAAACAAGTCAGACATACCCCCCAATCTAAATAAAGATACTCGACACATCGTCCCTACATCATTTGCTCTGCCCATGTTCGCGTCTCCCTCCTGGAGAGGGACAGCCCCGGCTCAAAGCCAGCGCCTGTCCGACGCAAGCGAACCTGGCTGCCCGACGCGCGCGTCGGCCAGGAAGCCGCCCCGCAGCGTGGCGCGCGCGCGGCGGAGCCTGCCGTGCACGGGAGGGCGTGCGGCTGCGAAGCTCCGCGCGTCGCGGCGGCGGCCCCGGCGGAGGGGGCCTCCGGAGGCCTCCAGAGGCCCAGCGAGGGGCAGGCGCCGTCCGCCTGCGCTGTCCAAGGCGCCCGGGCGTCGGAGCAGCGCGGCAAGAGTGCCCAGGCACGTGCGTGCGAGCGCGTGCACGGCCCTGCCCGCACACGTGCGCTCGCGGCCGAGGAGCCAGCTTGCGGCGCTGCTGGGACGAGCTCGCGGCCTCTCGAGGAGCCTCCTGGGAGCTGCGCGCGAGCTTGGGGGGCGCCTGCGAGGAACTCACCAGGCGCTGCCCAGGCACTGCCTGGGCCCCGCGAGCGGGCGGCGTGCCGCTCCGCCCCGCGGGCGGCGGGCGGTCCGGAGAATTTACGCAGAAGGCATCTGTACACCATCACCGCGCCAGGCCAGGGCCCTCCTGGGCCCCAGGATGTGTGTACGCCCTCCTGGCCGAGCCAGGAGGGTCTATACACCATCCTGCGGCCCAGGGTGGCCCTGGCCTGGCACGGTAGCGGTGTACAGATGCCTTCGTCGGAAAGAAGCTCGGACGTAGCCGCCACGGGGGACTGGGCAGCGGACAGCGTGCCGCGCCGAGGCGTGGTGGGCCGGAAGCGGCGGAGCGACACGCCAGCTTCGGCGGTGGACGGAGCCTCCCTTTAGTTAACCTCCCTTGTTAATGAAAACAACCTAGGGCCGAAACCGGCGGACCGGGACCCGCAGAAATGACAGCCGCGACGCCCTCTCGCGAACCGAAAACGGCCAATTCGCCAATCGACGTGTCAGGGTAGGAGGTCTGTCAACCTCCGACACCTCAGCGCTCCCGACCGAAACATCAGCTCATCTCAGCCTGGGTCGCAACGTCAACCCACAACTCACAGTTTACTCGGTCGTGGCTGGGGGAGGCAAGCGCCACCTCCCGAAACACACTCATCAGCTGCGAGAGGGGACCGAACAAGGGCCCGAAGGCGAACGAGGCGATGGCAAGAGGAAAGGAAGAGGAGGAGGAAACGGGGAGGACGAGGCCCACGAGGAGGAAACGAGGAGGACGAGGACGAGGAAACGAGGCGGACGAGGAGGAAACGAGGAGGAAACAGGAACAGAGCAGGCAGGAAGCGAGGAGGAGGAGGAGGAGGAGGAGGAGGAGGAGGAGGACCGGCGCCCGCTGCAAGAGGAGCTCCTTGCTGGCACTGGCGCGCCCGCCGCCGCTGCGGCGCACCGCCGCCTGCTGCGCCTCCAGCCCGCGCACCCACTCCTGGAGGGGAGGCCCAGCGACGCGGCCAGGTGCCCGCCCCCCCCCCTCCTCCTCCCCTCCTCCTCCCTCCTCCTCCTCCTCCTCCTCCTCCTCCTCCTCCTCCTCTCCTCCCTCCTCCTCCTCCTCCTCCTCCTCCTCCTCCTCCCTGGGCTTGTCCAGCAGCGCTGTCCCAAGGCCGCCTCCCTGGCTCAGTCTTGGAGGGGGGGGAGGCAGCGAGGGAGGGGCAGGATTTTTGGGCTGCTACAATCAAGGTGTCCCTGACCCAAGGTGCCTCCAGCCTGGGGGCCCCTGGGGCCCTGTGGGCCGCGTGAGGGGTGCTCTGGAGGCCGCGGGGCCAAGAGGCCCCAGAGAGGCATCGCAAGAGGCCCCCAGATTCATCCAGGAGGCCCCCGCCTCAAGATGTGACTTCCACGATCGTCTCAACCACTCCTTGTGGGGGTCGGCGGCATGGCCTAAGCCACTTGGACACAAAAGGTGTCCCTGGCCCAAGGTGCCTTCTAGCTTTTGTCGGTGCATGCTGGGGCCCCTGGGGTTCGGTCGGGCATGTCCTCCTCAAGGTGGATTTTGGAAGAGAAGTAAGCAAAAGCCCAAAACACCCCAAAATGGTTCCCAAAGAATAAAATTATGCTAACGGAGTTCCCCACATAATGATGTTTTTGGGCTAGCGGGATCAAGCAACATTTTGTAGAGAAATTGCCGACCTGCCCTCGCCCTCTCCATCCTTTTCTATCACATGGTTTGCGAATACCCTCCTCGCTCATGCGGGGCTTCCCTGGAGGGGTGGGACGGGCACGGAACCTGATAAATAGCACTGTTCGCGAATACCCTCCTCGCTCAGACGGGGCCTCCCTGGAGGGGTGGAGGGGCACGAAACCTGATAAATAACAGGTGATGCGAATACCCTCCTCGCTCAGGCGGGGCCTCCCTGGAGGGGTGGGAGGGGCACGAAACCTGATAAATAACATGTGTGCGAATACCCTCCTCGCTCAGGCGGGGCCTCCCTGGAGGGGTGGGAGGGGCACGAAACCTGATAAATAACAGGTGATGCGAATACCCTCCTCGCTCAGGCGGGGCCTCCCTGGAGGGGTGGGAGGGGCACGAAACCTGAGAAATAACAGGTGATGCGAATACCCTCCTCGCTCAGGCGGGGCCTCCCTGGAGGGGTGGGAGGGGCACGAAACCTGAGAAATAACAGGTGATGCGAATACCCTCCTCGCTCAGGCGGGGCCTCCCTGGAGGGGTGGGAGGGGCACGAAACCATGTAAATAGTATGGTTTCGATACCCTCCTCGCTCAGGCGGGAGCCTGAGGGTGATGCGAATACCCTCCTCGCTCAGGCGGGGCCTCCCTGGAGGGGTGGGAGGGGCACGAAACCATGTAAATAGTATGGTATTCCGATACCCTCCTCGCTCAGGCGGGGCCTCCCTGGAGGGGTGGGAGGGGCACGAAACCATGTAAATAGTATGGTATTCCGATACCCTCCTCGCTCAGGCGGGGCCTCCCTGGAGGGGTGGGAGGGGCACGAAACCATGTAAATAGTATGGTATTCCGATACCCTCCTCGCTCAGGCGGGGCCTCCCTGGAGGGGTGGGAGGGGCACGAAACCTGTAAATAACATGGTATTCCGATACCCTCCTCGCTCAGGCGGGGCCTCCCTGGAGGGGTGGGAGGGGCAGGAAACCTGAGAAATAACAACGTGTTGCATGGTATTGGTATTGGCTTGGTATGGTTTGGCTTGGTATGATGTGGTATGTTATTGGTATGGTATTGGCTTGGTATGGTATGGCTTGGTATGATTTGGTATGGTATTGGTATGGTATTGGTTGCTGTTCTGTTCTGTTCGTGGTTTGGTATGGTATTGGTATGGTATGGTATTGGTATGGTATGGCTTGGTATGGCTTGGGATGTTATTGGTTTGGTATGGTATGGTATGGTATGGTATTGGTATGGTATGGCTTGGTATGGTATGGTTTAGGAGAAGGACGCGGGAGGAGGAGGAGAAGGAGAGGGTGTTCTGGGAAAACAAGAACCCCACTCAGGATGTGGGGAACAAATCCTCTCCAGACGATTTTCTTTTGAATATTTTGAATACTCCTCCTATCGAAGGACGCGCCCGACCTAACCCCGGGTGGGGGGACCCCTGGGGGGCCTCGCGGACGGGGCGCTCCCCGGAAGGCCGCGGGGGCCCTCTCCGGGATTTGTGTGTTGTTGTCTGGAGGGCGGGGCACCCTGGAGGCTGCGGAGGAGGTCGGGAAGGGGGGCGGCGGGAGGGACATCCAGGGGCCCAGGGTTGCGTTGCTCCCATCGCACTTCAGGTAAAGTCGGGCATGTCCCCCTACAGGGGGATTTTGGACGAAAAATTAAGAATGCCCAATAATTATTCCAAAATTGCCCAAAAATGATTTAAAAAAATCGTCCCCTGACTATTTTTTACTATGTTTCAACATTCCCCCTGTAGAGGAGGGACAAGCCCGACTTGAACTTAAGGACCAAATCCCAGAAATAATTTCGAGCACCCGAAAAAAGTAGCGGAACGGTGTCGAACGAGCATCGCCTCCTGGGGTCCGACGCGTGAAAGCCCTCCGGTCTCGGTCCTTTCCTGGTGCTCGAGAACCTCTCTTGCGATCAAGGCTGAAGTAGGTTGGAGCATTATTCGCCCAGGGGCACACTCATAAACACACATACACACATCCAAGGATTCATGCTGTCTTGATGTTCGTCTTCCACCCCCCCCCCTACCACGTTCCAGAGTTGAGGTCGGGGATGAGGGGGGGAGGGGGGAGGGTAAGAAAGGGGCCCAGGGACACGCAAACAAATACACACACATCCCATGATTCATACTTTCGTGGTTTTCGTCCTCCCCCCCCTCCGCTTAACATCCGTTCCCACATTTTCCTGGGAGTCGACGGCTCTGTGTGTCTGTATGAGGGAAAGACCTCGCCCCTGCTCGACGAGTGGTGCGATGTGTGTGCCTGCGCGAGTCATGAGGTGCAGTGTGTCTGGCACCCCGTCGATGGATCGGTGCAGTGCACGCGCTCCTGTCCTGACAGCTGTGCTGGCTGGTGCACTCGCTCGATTGATGCTACAACTCGGGCACGAGGCGGTGGCAGGCAGCACTGGGTCAAGTCTGCGCGCCTCGTTCGGAGGAGGAGGAGCGGGAGGGGGAGGAGGAGGAGGAGGAGGAGGAGGAAGAGGAGGAGGAGGAGGAGAAGGGAAAGGAAGGGAAGGGAAGAGAAGGGAAGAGAAGGGAGGATGGGGAGGAGAAGGCGGAGGACCAAGTTGAGCCCAGGATGCGTCAATGATGCTGCAGTGCAGTAGAGCAGTGCGACGAGGCACCTGACTCTCTAGCACATCGAGTGTCGCTCTTCGAGTTTACTGAGGTCCCCTTTTGGTGTTTGTTGGCCCCCCAGGGCAATCAACGGGGGAGGGTTTCCCCTGAAGCACCTACTGTCAGGCTGGTGTCGTATTTGATGTGCCTAGTGTACACCCTCCCGCCCCAAGCTCCCTCCCCACAAGTCGCATCAGGAGCTTTCCTTTTCCGCTACAGGAGGCGCTCCGCTGAAAGACGAAACCCCCATGGAATAGCCGTTCTGGCGGGATCCCCGTTTGGGGCAGGAGCTGCATCGATTCTCTCACAGCGAACAGTCTGGAACGCGCCAAGGGATGGTCACAACGTTCAAACAAGTGTCTGGTGGAAGTACTGGTTTGAAAAGGAACGGCCACAACCCTGCCACTTGTAAATCCACACGTGTGGCCATCCACGTTGACGAGATAGCGAGAGGCCAACAAATGGGACGCGCGGCCGTTCGGCACTTCCAAGCTCAAATATTGCAGATTCGAACATGTCCCAAGCGAGAGCCAGGACTCAAAAAGGTTCCCTCCT
Source organism: Prorocentrum cordatum (assembly GCA_963575745.1). NCBI lineage: Eukaryota > Dinophyceae > Prorocentrales > Prorocentraceae > Prorocentrum > Prorocentrum cordatum. The sequence goes on from CAUYUJ010001224.1 coordinate 85,857, forward strand.
CCGCCCTGGGATCGGCTGCAAGCTTTTTGGCACGGGTGTGCGTGTGTGTTTGTGGTGTGTGTGTGTGTGCGCGTGTGTGTGTGTGCGTGTGTTTGTGTGGGTGTGTGTGTGTGCGTCTGTGTGTGCGTGTGACCGTGTGTGCATGTGTGCGTGTGTGCATGTGTGCGCATGTGCGCGTGTGCGCGTGTGCGCGTGCGCGTGAGCGTGTGCGTGTGCGTGTGTGTGTGTGTGTGTGTGTGAGTGTGTGTGTGTGTGAGTGTGTGTGTGTGTGTGTATGTGTGTGTGCGTGTGCGTGGGCGCGTGGGCGCGTGGGCGCGTGGGCGCGTGGGCGCGTGGGCGCGTGCGCGCGAGTGCGCGTGTGCGCGTGTGCGCGTGTGTGCGTGGCTGAGACATCTCCGCCGCCCTCCGCCGACCTTCCCATCGGCGGAGCCCCGCCACCGACCTCTGCCTCCGCCGGCATCCCGCCGCACAGGGCGAGGCACACGCCGAGTGCGAGCCCTTTTCTGGGATGCTCGACGTGGATCGACGATTCGGCTGGCGCACGCATCATGTCCATCGAACGCCAGAGGTCCGCCTTGAACTCCTTCCGCCAGAAGTACGTAATTAAATAATACGGGCGCTTCGAGGAGGACATCTTCTTTATATACGAAGAAGTAGGTGCGGCAGGCAGGGCACAAACAGCGATAGGCCTTGACATCGCACTGCAAAAGACGGTGCGCCGAAATCGAGCCCTCTCCGGGATGCCTGACATGGATCGGCGAGTTGGCTTGCGCGCGCATCATGTCCAGCCCGTGCAACGCCAGATCCACGGGGCGAGGACACGGAGCGAGGGGAAGCGATGCCAAATGCTGAATTTGGCCTGCCTCCGCAGGGACAGACGCCCGAGAGGTAGGAGTAGGGAAGGGCAGAAGACGATGAGGGCGGCGCCACCAAGTGACTGCGAGCCACGCGTTGCGCTTTTTGCTGCCCAGCCGCCGGGCGCGATATCTGTACGGCGGGCCCGTGTCGTGTGGACACCCGCGTCGGCTCCTGACCCCGCGGGGATCGCTCGACCTTGAAAGATCGGCCGTTCCCGAAACGCCCACCTCGCTCCCCATCGGACGATTTCCTTAGGGGGAAAGCAAACCTACCTCGCTTTTGACCACCCTCGCTTCCAAGAGACACCAAACGATGCCAAATTGCAGCCTGTACTGGTCAGGCCGCTTGACGAGGAGGCGCGTGGTATGGCTTGGTTTTGCCTGGAAGCGAAAGCGGGGTAGGTAATCCACGCTCTGGGATTCCCTGGGGTCGCCCCGCGGCGCCCGACGCCGAGCGCCGCTGGCGGGGCCGCCGCCGGTCGGCACGACACGAGCCTGCCGCACCCAAAAAAGTTTGCGGCCGCAGGCTCGGCGCGCCCACCGCGGCCCTCGGGGGGGGGAGGAGAGAGGGGAGCAGGAGAGGAGGAGGAGGAGAGGAGGAGAGGAGGAGCAGGAGAGGAGGAGGAGGAAGAGAGGAGGAGGCGGGCGCACAGGGAGGAGGAGGGACGACAACGGCACACGCTTCTGTTGCCCCCCTCGCACTGAAGGACCACACCCCAGAACTCATGTCGAGCACCCGGAAGAGCGCCGAAGGAGTGTCGACACGGTGTCGAAACAGTGTCGGACGAGTGTCGCCCGGGGCCCGACACGTGAAAACCCTCGAGTTTCGGGTTGCGGTACTTTTTTGGTGCTCGAAATTCTTCTCGGTGGTCAAGTCAAGGCTAAGAAGTTGGTTGGAACATCATAAGCGTACACACCCACTGTTGACGGTCCGCGTGGAGCGCCATGAGTCTTTGTTTCTGTGCACTCTTCGAGGGGAGGCGAAGGAAGAGGCAGGGGAGGGAGAGAAGGAAAGGAAGGACGAGGGACGGCGAGCAGCGAGGAGGACTGAGAGAAGGAACGAGGAGCACGGAGCAGGTGACCCCCACGAGGACGGCGCGGAAGGAAGGGAAGACGAGGAACACATCCCGCCCCTCCTCTCCCTCCTCCTCTCCTCCGCATTGATCCATGCCCCCCCTCCCCTCCTCGTTCTTTCGGGCGTTGGCAGAACTGGGTTTAGTGGGACCTGGTTTAGTGATGTGTACTGGGGGACCGCCCCGTTCCATTAGCCAGAACTGCCGCCACACCAACCACGGCAGACCTGGTTCAGTGAATCTGGCCAATTTAAAAAGCTCCGGGGCCCAGCAGGGGCCCATCATGAACATGGGCCGATCACCGTGGGGGGGGGGCGGGCGAGACACGGACGGGGGCCCGAGAGAAGAGGCCGAAGAGGTCGAAGAGGCCCCCCCCCTCCCCTCCTCGCTCTCCCCCGTCCCTCCCCGCTGCTTCTCGCCCGTGCAGCCCCTCCTCGTTTGAGCAGGGACCGACCGTCCCGGCATTCCTATAGTCATACCACGAAATGTTCTTAGAACCAAAACTATTCCAATAACAAAAACAGTGTTCTTAGAACATGAGCCCGATGTGTTAAAACAAGACAGTCCCAGCCAGAAATGTTCTGAGAACACTGCGCGGGAGCCACAACAAGTTCTTAGAACATTGTTTGGTGGGGCTATAGGCGAGCCGGGACGCTTCGCCACTGCTTGAGACGCGTTGGTAGATCCCTCCCCGTGCCCTGCCGGCGCTCCCCCTCTCCACCTCCCGCCCCGCGCGCCGCGCCCCGCCGCCGCCGGCGCGGGGCAGCGGAGGGCTCCCCCTCTCTCCGCGCTCTCTCTCTCTCTCTCTCGCGCCTCTCCTCGGTCCGAAGGGGCCCTGGGACACACAAATGAATACACACAAGTAAAAGGATTCCCCATAGTTTCCCATATTTTCTGGGCTCTTGTCTTCCCCGCCCACTTCCCATATGTTCCCATATTCTCCTGGGAGTGGACGATTCTGTGTGTCTGTGTGTTTTTCTCCCTCCTGATCGGTGCCCCCCTCGTCCCTGATGTTAGGTCGCGCCTGTCCCCCTACAAGGGGGGGTTTGGGCGAAAGCTCAAAAATCCCCCCCCACACACAAAAGTACCCCCAACAAATGCCCAAAGATGATCAAAAAAGATCGTCCCCAGACTACTTTTGGACTCTTTTTGAACAGGCCCCCTGTAGAGGGACAAGCCCGACATAACCCTGATGCTCCTTCCCGCATCTCCCCCCCTCTGCCTCCTGGTCGCGCCTCCCCTCCCACCTCCATCCCCCTGAGAGATCCGACGTCTCGAAGCCACCATGCTGCATCGGAAAAAGCACGACAGGAGACCCCATCGTCCTGCGACACGTTCTTCGAGCCGGATCGACCTGCGAGGGACCCCCAGGGCCCGAAGTCGGGCGCAGACGCCCGTTGAGAAAAAATCGCAACGCCAGGATCTCAGGACTCGAGTAGGGGATCGACTACAGAATTGGCGTACCCCAGAATTGGTTCCCTCGGCGAGTGCACGGAAGGCTACGCAGAGTGCTCTACGAGCGTCGCAAGTCTTGTTTGCAGAAGATTCGCCGAGGAAGCGGGGTAAGCCAGAATTCTGCATTCCTACCCTATCCTGATGGCATGAGGTCTTCACGGGTGCTGCCATTGGCCCCCTCCTGCAGGTGCCGTCTGGCAACTGCAGGAGAGGACCACTCCGAAGATGGGCCGATCACCCTTGAAGGGGCCGGCGAGGTAGGAGGGGGGAGAAACGGACGGGGGCCCGAAAGAAGATGCCGAAGGGGGACACGCACGGCGGGCCGAACGGAGGGGAGGAAACGATATTCTGGACGGAAAAATATGATCAAGCATAGTAAAACAAGTAATCCAAACATCGTCACCATACTATGTTTTGACCATGTTTGAATATCCCTCCTGTAGAGGGACAGGCCCGGCTTAGATCGAGGCCCAAGGAACCCGGAGCACCCTGGAGGCAAGCAGGGTGTCTTTCTTGGCACGGGTGTCCTCTGCACCCTGCCATCGCTCGGACCGCCATGCCCCGTGCAGCTTCTGGCTCCGTGCGCTCGGGTCTCGCAGGACGGCCCAGGATGCTCCTCGGTGGCCCTCGCCGAGGCAAAAGTGCGCACGCCCGAGCGATGCCAATTTGTGCACAAAGAGAAGCAGAAGATGCGAAGTGCGGCCAGTCGAGCAGGGGATCGACTACAGAATTGATTTGCCCCTGAATTGATTTTTCTTGTCGAATCCACGGGCAATTTGTAGAACTTTCGCAGATCTACGAATGGTTGACGTAGTTTCTTATGTAGAGTCGACGTGAAAATCAATTTTGGGGGAAGTCAATTCTGTAGTCGATCCCCCAAACGAGCCAGGGCGCAGGCGAGGGCGGGAGCCGGGAGAGCCGCGGAGGCCAGAGGAGAGCGAGCCGGGCACGCGGCGCGCGCCGCGCCCAGAGCCTCACATCGGGGGCATCGCCTCCACCTGGGCGACGATCCACAACGGGTCTTGCGTTAAGTCGGGCGTGTCCCCCTACCGGGGGATTTTCGACGACGAATAAAAAATAGCCAAAACATACTCCAATATAGTCAAAAGAATACTCAAAAAATGAGCCCCGGACTATTTTTGACTATTTTTTGAATTAATGTTCCTCCTGTGGAGGGACGGGCCCGACTTACGTCTTGCGCGAGAGGACGCAGCGACCCTGCGCGGTGGCCTGCCCGGGCCGCCGGAGCGGCACGCCGCGCTGTGGAAGCGAGAGCGCTGCCTGCGCGCCAAGGTCGGTGCAGACGGCCCCGTTTTCTCTGCCGTCTCTCGCCTGTCTGACGATGCCCTGCGTGACCTTCCAGACCTCGTCGGCGGGAGGCATCCCGTCCACCTGTTGAGCAGGGACCGGCCTTCACGGCATTCCTATCGTCCCACCGCGAAATGTTCTCAGAACCCCCAAAAAGTGTTCTAATACCAAAAACTGTGTTCTTACAACTCGAACCCGATGGGTTAAATCAAGACAGACTCCGCCAGAAATGCTCTGAGATCATCTCGTGGAAACCACAAGAAGACTTTTGGAAAATTCGTTGGTGGGCCTATGGGATAGCCAGGACGCTTCGCCACTGCTTGAGCAGAGGGAGACTGTTTTACTTATTTGGGGTAGCGGCTGTTGCCCGGGGGGGGGGGCGGCGGGCGGCGGGTAACGGTAACGGCGGCCGCGGCGTGCGCCCGCCAGGGTGCGTCCGCGCCATCGGCACATCAATTGCCATACCTGCTGAGAAGAGGGGACTCCGCCCTCCACCCCCAAACAACGTACGATCGTTAGCGTTACCCCCGGGGGTGGGTGGGCCCGGTTAACAAGTCAGGAGGCAACTACTGGGAGGCTTTCGTCGGACAAATTCAAGAGGATTAAGCCCCATTTGGGGCCTGTGACGCCAGAATGGGCCTCGGACGAAGCAGGATTAAGCCAGGTTAGGCGGGATTCGCCGGGATTAATCCGGATTAAGCGGGATTAAGTGCCAAATTAAGCCTTATCTCGGACCAGGGCTAAAACAGAATTCGACCTCCCAGGAATGGCATCCGAAAACAAGCGTTACCCGCCAGAGGAACAACAAAAAACGCTCTCAGTAGGTGGCAAAGAAACCTACCTCGCTTTTGACCACCCTCGCTTCCAAGAGATACCAAGCGATGCCAAACTAAGGCCTGTACTGGTCAGGCCGCTTGACGAGGAGGCGCGTGGTATGACTTGGTTTTGCCTGGAAGCGAAAGCGGGGTAGGTAATCCACGCTCTGACTCAGGCAGGCCCGAGCCGGATCGGGTCGAGGAGCCGGCCCGGATCGGGGCCGGGCCCGATCGCCAGCGCCTCGCCGCGGGAACACCGCGACTTTGCAAGGTCGGGCCGCCGCGCCCGGCTCTCGGGCGGGCCCCAGCCGGTGCCGGCGAAGCCTGAAGGGGCCCTGGGACACACAAAGAAATGCACACACGTATCAAGAGGATCCCCCATACGTCCCCATAGTTTCTGGGGTTTCGTCTTCCCCCCCACGTCCCATAGTTTCCCATATTTCCCTGGGGGAGTCGACGATGAATTGTGTCTGTGTGTTTCTTCCCCTCCTGAAAAAGCAGGCAGCGCGGTGTTCCTCGTGCGCTCGGCGAAGCGGGGCATCACAGGGCGCCAGGGCGCGAGCCTTCCTGGGAGCCTATAGCCGTGGACCTCCGCGGCCCCCCCGCACGCACGCGTGATGTTTCGACCGGAGTTTTCTCGGCCGGACGTCGTCCAGGTCTCGTCTCCAGGAGCTTCGGGACCCTCCCTGGAGCGCGTATCTCTATTGTTTCGGCGATGAGGGGCATCATATAGGGGGGGGATAATGCAACGCCTCCCCCCCGCCGTGCGTCAGGTTCGGCAAGAGCGACTACAGGCGGTCCACCGCCACGTCGGGCGAAGAAACTCAAACTCAACAAAAAACTTCCAACAATCTCAAAGCCAGAACGTGCGGAAATCTCAAACTCTAGAAAAACTGCAAAGCATCGCTAAACGAAAACCTGCGAAAATCTCGAACTCAAAACAAATCAAAAAACGCTAGATCAAAACCTGCGAATATTTCAAACTCTACAACAACTTCAAAAAAACTCTAAGCCGAAACCTGGGGAGATCTCAAACCTGAAAAAACTTACACTGGAACTCTGAAACAACTCTTAAAACAACTCTAAACAACGTGCTTTTGCAAAAAAACAATACAAACAACTCTAAACGCCGAAAAACTCTAAGACAACGCTACACTCCAACAATCTCTAAACGCCTATGTTATTCTTAAAAACACAGGCATTAAACAAACTTCTAAAACACATCAAAACAACTCTAAACAAATGTATGACCGCCTGGCGAACTCAAAAAACTCTGGGCAGTTCTAAAACAAATTCAAACTCCGGCTTTAAGTTTGAGATTGTCGCAGGTCGTGGTTACGAGTTTTTGGAAGTTTGTTTTAAGGAGTTTGAGATGTTCGCAGGTTTTAGCTTGGAGATGTTTTGACGCTTCTCTAGAATTTGAGATTTCCGCAGGTTTTGGCTTATAGTTTTTGAAGTGTTTTTAGAGTTTGAGATTTCTGCAGGTTTTGGCTTAGAGATGTTTTGAAGTTTTTGGGGCGGCTGAGTTTCCTGCTGAAGATTTTCCGAAGATTTCGGCTGGTTGTCTCGATGGACCTCCTGTAATAGAATTGCCAACCCTAAGCCGTGCGCACGGCGGTAGTGCCCAGAGCGCCAGTGGGGAGAAGGGGGGCGTTGCGGTTCGCGGCCCCAGCCGGCCGAATCGGCTCGCATCGAATCGGATCGCAGGCAGCTCTGCGAGGGGCGAGCGAGGAGGGCAGAGGGGGAGGCACGAGCAGGCGGAGGAGGGCACACCGTGTAGACCAGGTTTTTGGCCTTGTACTCGTCGATGATCGGCATCGTCTCACTGATGTACGTCTTGAAGCGTTTCCTGATGCTGTCGATGTTGTCGTCCGACCGGCCGCTGGTCTCGCCACGGCTCAGCAGTCGCTTCTCCAGCTCGTCCTCCTTGGCCTCGTTACGGGTGATCCCCTACTCTACAACAGCAATGTGCGAGGTTTCATGCCCGGCCCTGACAACGAGCTGTGACATTCAAGCGTTCACCCAGGTACGGCCGAACATATGATCGAGAACATGATCATTTGAGAAGCCTGGGCCAGCTTCCCGCAAGTTTCTCAAGACACTGCCTGGGCTAAGTGCTCGTGCGTGCTAACGCTGGAGGTGCGAACGCGCTCAAGAGAACGGGCCGGCTTTCGGGCAAGCCGGTCGAGAAACGCCGGCCCAACTTTTCGGGAAGAGGCGTCTTGATCAGATGCCCGACCGTAGTTACAAAACGCAGCAAACGTTTCACCTCCAACACGGCGGCCATAAGGCCCACCAGCAGAAGTTTTCGGGGCTTCCAAGAGGGAGAGTCCAAGAAGGGGGGGGCGCAAATCATGGCCGGCGGCACGTGCGCGGCGCAGGGGGGGGGGGTGCCGGGGACGCATTGAAAGAAGAGGCGCCATGAAATTGGGGAGATACCATGGCCCCGCCATGATACCTAGTCCTCACCCCCCTCTTGGCCGCCCCCGACGTTTGCGGCACCAGAGTGACTGACCCAGGGGCCAGATGGGACTTCGGAAGAACCGCTGGAGCGCGAGAGACCAGGAGTAGGGGAGACGAGGCGAAGCAACAACACCGCCACCAACAACAAGAACAAGTGGACTTCGGGACAACGTCAGCCTGTCCGAGGACACACATCGCTGGCGCGTGCCAAGCCTGTACCCGTCGCTGGCGCGAGCCGCCGCGCGGATTTCGCCACACGTGGGCTGTGCAGGCAGGGTGCAGGCGCAGCCTGCCAGGGGGCCTGCAGGCGGGAGAGAACTGGGCACCGGAGACGGGAGGCCGAGCGTGCCCAAAAGGGGTTCGCCCGTGAACTCCGCGGGCCTCGCCTGCCCGCAGTCGAGCACTCCAACGGAGGCCCGCGTCGAGGCGTGGGGCTGCCCTGTTTGACAAGGACTGGGTAGACCCCCACGTGGTTTTTCTGTACCGCGAGGAGGGGGAGGAGAGAGGGGGAGGGGGAGGGAGGAGGAGGAGGAGAAGTACGAGGGGGGGAGGCACCAATGGCCGCGAAGGACAGGAATCCCCCAAATTTGCGTCACAAGCTGAACGTCACCACATTAAGTATGTGCGCATTTCGCGAGTTTAGCGATTTAGAGGAAAGCAGCGGGGACGACTCTCACATCCGGACCCGCCCCCAGCTCTGATCTGAAAATCAAGCGGCTGGACTGTTTCGCATCGGGAACGAACTGCTGCGCTTGAAATGCATGATGCCTGCATGGGGCGGGGATTCACCTGCTGCTGACAGAAGATCGCCCCCCACGGACCCTGCGGACTCTCTCTCTCTCTCTCTTTCTCTCTCTCTCTCTTTTCCTCTCGCTCTCGTCCTCGCCCTTTGTTTGTATGTGTTGCTTCTCTTTCTATATATATATACATCGATACATACAGATACATATAGATCCATACATCCATCAATCCATCCATCCATCCATCCATACATACATACATGCATACATACATACATACATACTTACATACATACATACATACAGACAGACAGACAGACAGACAGACATATATGTATATGTGAGTGTGCAGATCGCCCGCACACTTACAAATCCGCCACCGTGCGCCCACGGCACGCTGAAGCCGCTGCAGCCCGCCAGCGTGCTGCCTGGCAGGCCTCCCGCAGGCCCTCGGAGCACCTTGCAGCGCCTCTAACGGCATGCGCCGCCCGCCCGCCCCCGTCGCGGGAGCCCCCCCGGGGCAGGGCCGGCGCGCCCCCCGGGGGCCCCTCGAGGCTCTCCAGGGCTCCTCCTCCTCCTCCTCCTCCTCCTCCGCCTCCTCCTCCGCCTCCCTCCTCCTCCTCCTCCTCCTCCTCCGCCTCCTCCCCCTCCTCCTCCTGCCTCCTCCCCCTCCTTCTCCGCTTCCTCCTCCTCCTCCTCCTCCTCCTCCTCCTCCTCCTCCTCCTCCGCCCCCTCCTCCTCCTCCTCCTCCTCCCTCCTCCTCCCCCTCCTCCTCCTCCTCCGCCTCCTCCCTCCCCTCGTCCTCCTCCGCCTCCTCCGCCCCTCCTCCTCCTCCGCCTCCGCCTTCTCCGCCTCCTCCTCCTCCTCCTCCTCCTCCGCCTCCTCCTCCTCCTCCTCCTTCCCACGACGGCGCAAGAAGGCCACCAGGGTGGACCAACACTGCCGCAAGAGGCACCCACTTGCTATCGCTCGGACGTCCATTCCCCGTGCATTTGTTCGACTCCGTGCGTGTATGTTTCGCCGAAGGAGGAATGCACACGTCCCAGCGACGCCAAGAAAAAGGCCACCAAGGTGGACCAACATTGCCTCAAGAGGCACCAGCTGGACCAACATTGCCTAAAGAGGCATCCAACGGACGCCAAGCACACCCCAAGAGGCACCAAAGGGGCCCCAAGACGCTTCCAAGACATCAAGGAAGGCCAGGGGGAGGCCTGACGGGTGAATAACGCAGCAACAAGCCAACAACTGAAGTCATGTTGCGATTGTCAAGCACCTCAGCTCAAGATGTTTCCAGGAGTGCCCCGGAGGAACCAAACATGGGCCTCAAGGATCCAATGAGGATCTCCAGAACCTCTCCTCCAGACAGCATCTGACAGTTCTAGCAGGGCCCCTAGACAGTCCAAGAGAGGTTCAGGATTAGACTGGGCCGATTAAAGCAAACTCGACCACCCCAGAATCTCCCAATAAACTCCCCGCGGCTTTTCTGCAACTACCAATCTCCACAACATCTTCCCGCGAATCTCAGAAAAATCTTCGCGCCAAAAGAATCCCAAACGAGATCTCGAAAAAACTTCGCGGCTAAAAATCCCAAATTCAATCTTGAAAGAAATCTTCGCGCCTTACGACTTTTCATTGTTTACACCATAAATCTGCAAAACAGATACACAACAACTACGATGTGTAGGAAATGTATTGGAGCTTTGTCGGGGATTGTTTTGACTTTGGGGAGGTTTCCCCGGATATATGTTTCAAGCCCAGACATTTTCCGGAGATGTCCTGGAGATTTCTTGAGCCGGGGATTTTCTGGAGATGGTTTGCCAAGAGGGCCCGTGTCGCGTTTCCCATATTGACCCGATCAAAATCCAGGACAGCCCAAGAGGGCCTCAAGATGGCCCAAGAAGGCTCCGAGACGCTCGCAAGACAGCCTCAAGAGACTCCCCAGACTACCGAGGGGGCCCAAGACAACCCAAGACGACTTCAAGCGGGCACACAGCCACCCAATACAGCAACTATATGCCCCAGGCACCTCCGCGAGAACCTCTGAAGGAATACTTACATTAGACAAGAATTGTCACATGTCATAGCTTTCTGGGTGGTGCGCGAAGATTCGCTATACTAGTGCTGTGCTAGCATGGAGGCGGGACTTGCCGCAGGCATGTGGATAGCAACACCACCCAACATTGTATAATATCGTATCGGCGGCACTGCAGTCTTATTTTTAATCAAACCAAGGAGCGTCTCGAGCCTCGTAGTACAGCACTCCACAGACCTGAGCCCCCAACTCTCCGACGTTCTCCTTCCAACCGGTCACGTTGTCCAGGTTTCTCGGGAAGCCGTCAATGAGAAAACAACTCTTCTTACTGGCGACCATCGCCTTCTGCAGCAGCTTGACGGTGATCGCAACAGGGACGATCTTCCCCTCCTCAGCGCGGAGGGGCAGGGTGAGCAGGAGGAGAGAAAAGCACGTTTTGTAGAGGAAGAGAAACAACACAAACATGAACTTTCGGAGGTCCGCGCGGATTTCTTGGCTCGGCACTGGACCCCCCCCCTCTGGCGCGCGGAGCGCGCCAGTGGCGGCCCCGAAGGCGCCGCCAGGAGGAATTGAGCGCCGCTCCAAGCAATCCGCGCAGAGCTCCCACGTGCTGCTTTCCTCCTTCGGGGGAGGGAAGAGCATGTTTTGGGAGGGGAGGAGGAGGAGGAGGAGGAGGAGGAGGAGGAGGAGGAGGCATCGCGACAGGGACATCCCTGCCCTCCTTGATGATCTGCTCGATCAGCTCGCCGTCCTTCGAGTTGGGGTCCTGGCGCTCAGCCCGCAGGCAGTCGCCCGCGGAGATGTGCGCCCAGTCCGAGAACTCCTGCCCTCCCCATACGTACCCCGTCCGCCTCGGGCATCGTCGCCCTCCTCGTCCCACTCCTCGTCCTCTTGTGGGCGTTGTTTGCTCTTCCGGGCTTCAACATTTAGACGAAGCGAGGGGAAAGGAGGGGGGGTCTGGGCCAGTGCTTAACCGATCTGCCTTCACCTGTCGCGCAGGCAAACAAATCGAGGGGAGGGGTCCTGACCAGCCGCCAGAGACCAGCCGCCAGAAGCAGCCAACATCTGGTCGATAGAGTGGGGGGGAGGGGAGATGCCAGGGGCCAGCGCCGACCGGCGAAAGCATTCTGAAAAAAATAACAACCTCCTCTTCCTCTTCCTCATCCTGCTTCTGATGCTTCATCCTTCTCCTCCTCCCCATCCTCCTCTCGGAGGCGACGATAGGGGCGAATAGCCCAGGGGCGGGCATTACACGTATTCGCCCAGGAGCCTTGTCGAAGACATAGATCATCGGCGCCCCAGGATACATGTATTGCTCTCCCCTGGGCTATTCGCCCCTGTCGTCGCCTCTGATCCTCCCTCGCCTCGACGATCTTGGCGCACTGCGTGCCCTTGCCGGCGCCGGGACCCCCGAGGACGAAAAGCACCTTCGGCTTGGGCTGAGCCACGTACGCGTCTAGCCTCACGACGAGCCCAGCGTCATCGTACTCGATCACATCGGTGACCTTTGGCAGGGGAGGAACAAAAAACACCCTAGACCCGATGACTGGCGTCTACTGGACGGCCCCAGGCGTTTACTGAACAGCCCTGCCCTGCTTGATTCCTTCAGTGGGTGCGTTTACTACACGGCTTCGCCTGTCGGGGTGCTTCTTCTGGGGGGGATGTTCTGCCCTCCAGTCCGGGACGCAGAAGGATGTACTAGTACTATGTGTCCTCCTCGGAGGCGTGCGCCCGATCCGAACATACTTAGTACAAAGCACTTGTAGCATATAGTTTCCCGAGCGGTGTGGCCAGAAAGCGTCCACCATGGAGCTTACACGATCAGATTTCCCGGCGCGCGCGTCACCCCCGAGGGGGGGGACGACGCACACACACACACAGTATTAGTATGTTTGGCTGACGCCGAACCTTCAGCGTCGTCGCTGCGTCCACGATCACTCGAATGGAGGCGACGCATGTGTTCGTCACTGACGTGAACAAATCGACAATCTCGATCTTGATTGTTGGAACGTCCTTCCATATACCAGCAATGCCCTTGGCCACGTCTGCGCGCGTAGGACCGTGCTCTGCGTTCCAGTCCTTCAGGGTGGACTTCTCCGAGTGCAAGGCCTCGATGCCAGCCTGATCGTGGGAGTTCCACACCTTGACGCGTTCTTCTATATCATCGAAGAGGCGAGGGAGGAAAACAGTAAGGACCGAGGGTGAGAACGAATCTACTAACCCAAACACATCCACACCTTGAAGTAAGTGGTTGTCAGCTCCCTCAGGCGCTCTGCCATCGCTGAATCACAATCAGCCCCCTTGGCTCGCCCGCCTTATTGGGCCCCAAATGGCTGGAGGCTGGAATTTACACGGTCCCCCTTCTCTCCTCAGCATCCTCCGTCTCTCTGCAGAATCCTCCTGTCGCCTTGAATGCGTGCGCGCAGGTGCTACACTGTGGCGCGCACGATCTAAGCTTGAATGAGGAGTTCGCAATAATGCTATAAAGAGCACAACGACAACCTTTCCCTCGTCTCCGAACATCTAAGCCTCCTAGATGGGGTCGGAATAGATGGGGTCGAAGGATCGCGCCGCATCGCTAATGCATCGCCGATGCATCGGCGATGCATCGGCGACGTCGGCGATGCATCGGCGACGTCGACGTGAAGCAAATCGGGCTCCACATCGAGCCGCATCGGCGATGCATCAGCGATGCGGAGCGATCCTCCGACCCCATCTACTAGGACCCCATCTGGGAGGCCAAGGTGCGTTCGTGGAAGCCAGCCGGAACGAGCTCCAGGGCTACCCTGTCTACAAACGCATAGCTCTCCAAGGAGCTATCCGGGAACATCCTCCAGTCTCCTATGATAGGAGACTTCAGGAATCTTCAGGACTCCTCCTGGAATCTTCAGGACTCCTCCTGGAATCTTCAGGACTCCTCCTGGAATCTTCAGGACTCCTCCTGGCGATTCCATTTTGCTCGAACTGGGCATTTTCGCCAAATGTCGGGCCCCAGTGGCCCTCCCAGATAAATCTGGCACGAAAAAGGGTGCAGAAAGGTGGGTTCCAGGACTCCAGTCGTGATTTCTAGCGATGTTCGATTTTTGTTTCGGAACGTCGGGCCTCAGGGTTGGGAAGGTCGGAGGCGGAGGAACAGGAAAAGGAGGAGGAGCAGGAGGCGGAGGAGGAGGAGGAGGAGTAGGAGGAGGGGGGAAGGGGTGAAAGAGAGCAAGAGGATGGCAGGGGAGTTTGGGTGGAAGAGGCAGCGGAGGAGGCGGAGGAGGAGGCGGAGGAGGCGGAGGAGGAGGAGGAGGCGGCAGCGGCGGCGGAGGGAAGGGGTGAAGGAGAGCAAGAGGATGGCAGGGGAGTTTGGGTGGACGAGGCAGCGCGCGAGGCCCAGCGTCGCTCCTCGTGGGACACGGCGGGCCTCAGCGACCTCCTCGGCGCCGCCCTCGACCCCGGAAGGGGGCCCGCCTCGCACCTGCCGCCCCCGCGCGCCCGTCGGCCCCTCCGACCGGCCTTCTCCTCGCCGCCCGTGCTGCCCGCCCAGGCGGAGAGGGAGAGGAGGAGGAAGTGGACGAGTAGAGAAGGAGGAGGAGGAGGACGAGTAGAGAAGGAGGAGAAAGAGGAGGAGGAGGACGAGGAGGACGAGGAGGAGGAGGAGGAGGAGGAGGAGGAGGAGGACGCGGAGGAGGAGGACGCGGAGGAGGAGGGAGAGGAGGAGAGAATAATCGAAACTCCTCCCCCTCCTCCTCCTCCTCCCCCCTCCTCCTCCTCCTCCTCCTCCTCTCCTCCCTCCTCCTCCCCCTCCTCCTCCTCCTCCACCTCCTCCTCCTACTCCTCGCAGCTTGGAGCGTGCGCGCGTGAGGAAACACAGGCACGGCGGAACGACAATGGAAAGGACAGTTCGTGCATCGACCCTCCTTGAGAGGACGTCGCTGCTGCACCAGCGCCCCCTCGCTAAACAGAGAGGGAAGGTGAGCGTTTTGTTTATTCGGCGTTGCGACAGCAGAGGGGGGGGGGGGAGGGGGGGATTCTGGCTCCGGACCTCTGTTTTGTGCGACTAATTGCAGCAGTGCGTCCACTATGGGGGGGGGCTCCACCTGCTCGAAACAGGCGCCTAAAACAGCCAAGATCTTCTCCAGGGTGGGGGAGAAGGGTGGGGGTGCGAGGACCCGCGCCGATCGGTGAAACAACGATTTTCAATCAAAAAACCAAAAAAACGAGAGTGGGAAGGCTTCTGTCTCGGGCCGGCCTCCGACACTTCCAAAGTCAGTGGGCCTTCCAAAGCGGCCCGCTGGAGCGTCGGCCACTGGCCCCTTCCGGCCCCCATCCGCACGTCGCTCCAGTGGTTCGTGGAAGTCGCAGACGGGAGGATCTCACTCAAGACGAACATTCCTGGAGAGAGCAAGTGAACTCAGGCGGTCGCACGCACGGATTAATTGGGCGTGGATTAGCGACGGGCCCCGCTTTCATGAAAAAACGCAGATTTGGAGTGAATGTGGGGGTCGGGCGCAAGGTCCTGGCGATGGTGGCTTTATGGGCCGTGCAAGCGCGACACATCCTCGATTGTTGTGCTCGGCGGGGGAACCAATTTAAGCTCCCCGCCTGCACCCCTGCGCGAGACATGAGGGTAACGAAGCAAGGGTGCGGGGGTCTGGTGAGAGGCGACGAAGGCAACGTGCGCTGAGGGAGCAAGGCGAGAAGATTGGAATCAACGAAAGCGGCGAGGTGAGTGTCAAAATCTGCTCAACCAGTGTGACATGCGGAACACTGCGCCTCAGTTCTTGGGATCTTGAGGGCCAGGGCAAAATGTGAATTCACATTGTGGGGAAAAGCAAGATGTGAATTCACATGTAGGTTAAAAACATGTGAATTCACATGTTGGAGAACAAGGAAAATCTGAATTCACATTGTGGTATTTGGTATGGGACTGCGTCGGCAAAACATCGTTTGGGAACATACGCGATCATCAATCGCACAAGAAAGACACACTTGCATTCCACTTCGCCGCCCCACGTGCGATATGCAAGAACGCCCGCACGCAATAATGGATGGACGGCGCGTTTGCCAGAGTGGACAACGCGCGGGCACGAACGACTGGCCCCTATATGACCGCCAACATTGGATGTCAATCATACCCGAGCATATACATTAGCGGTACATTGAGCATACATGGGCAATTCAGCCCCCTTGCAGACCCCCTGTTGCGGACCCCTTCTTTCATCCTCCAACAGATCTCCGCCGCCGCACGAGGCGGCACCGGCCGCATTTCGGGGAGGGCACCCCCCCGATCCATGGATTTGGCAACCGCGCGCCAAATCCATGGATCGCTAATCCATGTTTGCGCGCCCCCGATGAAGGCGGCATGCGCGCCCGAACGGGCTGTCACTGGCGCGCGCATTTCCCCTCCCCTGCTCGCGTGCCATCGGTCGTCTTCCCTTGTCGCTCGTTCCTCGCCCGCTCGCTCGCTCCGCCTCGCCTCGCGCCCCCGCTCGTCGTGCGTCCCTCCCTCCCTTCGTGCGTCCTTCTCTCTTGAGTTTGTGTGCACTCCCAGACACAGATCGAGCTGGCTCGAGAAATGGCGCAGGACGCCTGGGTCTAGGGCTCTGGTCGTGATATCTCGATGTTTCGATGTGTTTCGAGGCATCGGATCTCAGAGAAGGATGGCCCCAGGCACGAGTGAACTATTCAGTGCGCGGCTTTAGCGGACCGCGAGGGGGAACAAACAGAAGCGAGCAAGACGCTTCTGCCGCATCGCGCTCGGAGATCCGGGGACCCTAGTGTAGAGGCCTCCTGGGGTCGGAGCAGATGGGGTCTGAGGATAGCGCCACATCGCCAATACATCGGCGATGTATCTGCGATGTATCGGCGATGCACCGGCGATGCACCGGCGATGCATCGTCGACGTCGGCGATGTATCCGCGACGTCGACGTGAAGCAGACCGGGTTCCACTTCGAGCGTCATCGGAGATGCATCGGCGATGTGGCGCGATCCTCCGACCCCATCTACTCGGACCCCATCGCCCGCACCAAAGGTCACTCCGGCAGAGGGTCACTTTTACGCGCAGTCGACTCCAGCCCGCCTCGTCCCCCGAGGCCCGGGGAGAGGAGTCCACCGCGCCAGCGCTCGGTAAGGCATCGGCGACAGTTACATCGGCGACGTTGGCGATGCATCGGCGACGCTGGCGTGGATGAAGGGGCCCAGGGACACACTAATGAATTGACACCACAAATCCCACGATTCTCAATGTTTTCATATTTTTTCTGTAGTTTTGTCTTCCCCCCAGACTCCCCCGACTTCCCATATTCTCCGATATTTTCTTGGGAATCGACGATTCATTGTGTCTGTGTGCTTTTCCCTCCTGAGTGGGGAGCATTGGGATCCACATAGAGCCGCATCACCGCTGCATCGGCGATGCGGCGCGATCCTCCGACCACACTGGCTCCGACCCTATCTGGGAGGGCTGTCGTGCCGACCCGGGCGTCGGTTCCTGACACCGCGTGGATCGTTCAATCTGGAACGATCGGCCATCTTCGAAATGTCAGATCGTTCAACATCGACCGATTCCGGGTCGCCAGCGGCGTTCAGCGTTGAACGCCAGAGGTGGGGTCGCTGCCGGTCGACACGACGCGAACGTGCCGTAGGTAGTCTTCCCAGCAATGGTGGGCCCTATACCTCATTCATCTCCCTGCGGCACTTTTCGAGCCCGATCGACCTGTTATAGTGCCAGGGCCGGACGACGGGCGACAGCGCTGGGCTCGAACAAAAGTTGCAACGCCAAGATCTCAGAGCTACGTGTAACGTCGACCACCCTCCAGCCCGGCATGCCCTCCCAGCACTGGGAGGAAGCGGCCGCCACGCCAGCCCTCGACGACACCGAGGCGACGCCCCATCCCCCTCCTCCTCCGCCTCCATCCTCCTCCTCCTCCTCCTCCTCCTCCTCCCCCTCCTCCCCCTCCTCCTCCTCCTCCCTCCTCCTCCTCCTCCTCCTCCTCCTCCTCCTCCTCCCCCTCCTC
>CAUYUJ010001225.1:2500-37500 GCA_963575745.1 Prorocentrum cordatum
CCAAATCCATGGATCGCTAATCCACGTTTACGCGCCCCCGAAGGAAGGGCGGCGGATGAGCAGGATGAGCAGGAGTCAGAGGAGGAGGACAGTGCATCAGTCGCCGCAGGACCAGAAGGCGTCGTACGCAGGGGGTTGGTGCGTGGCCGCGACGGACTTTGCCGTAACGTTAAGTCGGGCATGTCTTTCTACAGGAGGAATAGTCAAAAATAGTAACAAAATGTCAAGGGACGATGTTCTACTATTTCTGCGCATTTTGACTATTTGCATTTGTCCTCCAAAGTCTGCCTGTTGGGGGACATGCCTGACACGACCGTAACGGTCGACGACGGTTCGCGTACGGCAGGTTCGTGCCGTGCCGAACCGACGCCCGTCGGGAAGCCCAAAGGTACCCATACCGCCCTTCCCCGGACCTCTCCCGGGGTGCGCTCGGACCAGGGCTCGGACCAGGATTTCGAGGCGCATACAGCGGTGGCGACGAGGGCCTCCCAGCAGGAGGCCCAAAAAGGGAGGGTAGCGGTATGGATACTCCGAGTTTCTTAATAAGCGTAGAGGGGGTGTCACCCCCGCCGACAGCCCCACATCCACCCCCGTTGCGGGCAGCCACCGCGCGCCGAAGGCTCTCCGACCCCCGTCGCGGCGCGACGACGAGGCGAGGTTGACCCCCGTCGCGGAGGTACCCCCCACGTTTTTGAAGAAACTCAGGGAACAGTCAACCCGCACAGCAAGGATGGGCAACCTTCCCAAGGTTACCCCTGCATCCGTGCCCCTTCGGCCCATCCTTAGCGACCCTCGCTGGCCAACCTCTTTCGAAAACCGCTAACGTGGCCCTCCAAGGTCATTGCACCCTTACCGCGCATCCGTATAATTCGGGTTGACCGTACCCTTTTCGGAATCTGGAACGTACGTATTACCAGTGGCGGGCTGTTTTTTCAATCCCAGGATTTTTTTAGGGTCGGGGACGACGTCGGTGTGGTGTGGTGTATACCTGTTTCACCGCTTTCCCGGAGAAGTGACGCAACATGTATACACCAGGTCCCGTGTGCACCAGGATCCGCTTCCCTGTGCGAAGGTCCATGCGGGGCTGGACAAAAGCGTCGGCGTATAGAGTCTGCCTCCTCGCCTCGTTCCTCCTCGGCGCCGCGGTGTCGCGACGACGCGAACCCGTCGCGGGGGGCGACGCCCCCTGCCACACCGGGGCGCCGACGGCTCGACCCGCGGCCCGCACGCTGGCGCGGCGCAGCCGCGCCAGCGTGCGCCACGGCGCAGAGGCCGCCCCCCGGGGGTGAGAGAGCCGCAGGCTGAAGTCGGGCCCGTCCCCCCTGGCAGGAGGAATCCTCAGAAGTAGCACTCAAACCAAAAAGGTCCAGGGGCGACGTCTCGGTTACATTTCTGGTCGCTTTTGAGTTGTTGTTTGACCATGTTGCAGCTCTCGTCTAGCATCCGCCTGCATGGGGGACGCGCCCGAACTCGCCCTGCAGGAGGAGTCTTCAGAAGCAGTACTCAAACCAAGAAGGTCCAGGGGCGACGTCTCGGTCACATTTATTTCGGGGGTGGGCAGAGCCCCCAACAGCGACACGTCGATTAGTGAATTGTCCGCTTTGGGTTTCTCGAGAGGGCGCCGTGGCCGTTACTTTCCAGGCTTGCGCCCGCCAGGTTTGGGCCTCAGGTCGCTTTCACTAAACCACGTTTTACGAAAGGGGGATCTGTCCTCCTCCTCCTCCTCCTCCTCCTCCTCCTCCTCTTCCTCCTGTTCCTCCTCTTGTTCCTCCTGTTCCTCCTCCCCGATTTCTGGCTGTTTTTGAGTTTTTGTTTGACCGTTTTGCAGCTCCCGTCCAGCACCCGCCTGTATGGGGGACGCGCCCGACCTCGCCGCCGGGCGCCGCCGCCACGGGCAGGCGGGCGCAAGGCGGGCAGGCCCTGAGGCCGAGTGCGAGTGCATGCGTCGACGCCTCGAGCGGCCCGTGGAGCTCGAAGGAGAGAAGCAGCAAAGCAAAACAGACGAAAAACGCCAGAAACATAGACTCTTGGCGCTCCGCGCGGAGTTCTCAGATCGGCGCCGGGGGCCCCTCGGCGGCGCCGTTGGCGCCGCCCCCCTGGCGCGCTCCGCGCGCCAGGGAGGGGGTTGTCCAGCGCAGGTCCAAGAAGTCCGCGCGGAGCGCCAAACGTTAATGCTTACGGCGTTTTCCCCTTCCCCTGTTCGTGCGTCGACGCCTCGAGCGATCTGTCAAGCCGCGCTGAGCTGTTTTGGGTGCCGTGGTGGCTGCTTGTGCCCCGGAGCCAGGAGGGCGCGCGGCGATAGGTGGTGGTGGTGGCGGCGACGTGCCCACCGCCGCCGCCGCCG
The DNA here is from genome assembly GCA_963575745.1 of Prorocentrum cordatum. NCBI lineage: Eukaryota > Dinophyceae > Prorocentrales > Prorocentraceae > Prorocentrum > Prorocentrum cordatum. Next base: position 4,845 of record CAUYUJ010001225.1, read on the forward strand.
CCCTTGAGTCGAACGGCAGGCCCACAGGGGAGGCCCATCGCTCTAGGCTTAAGTCGGGCCTGCCCCTCTGCAGGAGGAATACTCAAAAATAGCAAAAATAGTTAGGGGACGATTTGTTCTAGTTTTTGTTGACTATGTTGGTGCATTTGTTGAGTATTTTATTTTTTTCGTCCAAGATCCGCCTGTAGGGGGACATGCCCGACCCAACTCTAGGCCTTCCAGCTGGGGTCGGAGCAGATGGGATATCGCTCTAGGCCTTCAGCTGGCGATCGCAAACATGGATCAAGGGGGCGTGGATTAGCGACGGGTCCCGCTTCCAGGGGAAACCGCGGATTCCCGCCGCCGAGCGAGGCGGCGCCGGCCGCTTTTTGGGGGAGGGCACCGCCCCAGATCCATGGATATGGTGACCCCGCGCCAAATCCATGGATCGATAATCCATGTTTGCGCGCCGCCGAGGATCGGAGGACTTTGCCGCATCGCCGATGGATCGACGATGCGGTCCAATGTGGAGCATCGACGATGCGGTTCGATGTGGGGCCCGATTTTCTGCACGCCGACGCCGCCGATGCGTCGCCGACGCTGCCGATGCATCGGCGACCCGGCGCGATCCTCCGACCCGATCCACCCGGGTCCCCATCCACTTCAGAGGCCACCACTCGTGCACTGGAACACGACGAGAAGAGACGGATCTTGCGGACGATGCCATGGCGACCCGACGCCGCAGCTTGCGCGGGCCGCCCGCGCGGCACACAGCGTGGAGAAGAGGGCGCGCTCAGGCGCGCCCCTGCGAGGGAAGCTCACGCGCGAATGTCCGCGTTGTCGACCCCCGTTGTTCCGTGCCGCTCCTGTCAGAGAGCGCACGCGGCAGCGTGCCCGACGGGCCAGTGGTCACCGAGCGCGCTCCACGACTCGCAAAAAGCGAGCCTGTTCGCAAACGTGCGGGAAACGCTTCCCAGCGGCGGCTGGGCAGGGGTCGTCTGCGTTGGCGGATGAAGCTCAATCAACGAGGGTACCGCTGTAGCGAATTGGCCACCGTGCATGAGGGGGGGGAAGGAGGAAAAGCGGGACGGCCCGAAGGGGCGGCTTTGGCGGTCGGACCCCAACAGGCGGGTCGGGCGGCCCGAAGAGGGGGTGCGGGCGGGGCCGACGAGCGATCCCTAATTGGCGGGGCGGGCGGGCGGGACATTGATGAGACGGGCGGGGTCCTCCTCCCTGTCCCTCCTCCTCCTCCTCCTCCCATTCCTCCTCCTCCTCCTCCCTCCTCCTCCTCCTCCTCCTCCTCCTCCGCCTCCTCCTCCTCCTCCTCCTCTTCCTCCTCCTCCTCCTCCTCCTCCTCCTCCCCACTCCCCACTCCCCACTCTCTCTTCCTGGACATCCTCTTCCTGCTCCTCTCCTCCTCGACGGGGCTGCGCAGAAGTGCCAAGCAAGCAAGAGGGCGGATCCTACCGAACGGCATGGGCGGGCGGAACATCCAATTGCCCAGGCGTGGCTCGGCGGCGAGAGAGGGGGGGAAGTGAGAAGGAGAATGCGTTCTCAGAAGGCGACAGGACTTCTCAGAAGCCCTCGAACTTTTTGGGCATTTTTTGTTCGTCTTCGAGGAAGGCTTTGACAACTCCTCAGAAGGCTGCGGGACTTCCGAGCCTCCTGAGAAGGCCCGCCCCTTCCTCCTCCTCATCATCATCCTTCTCCTCCTCCTCCTCCTCCTCCTCCTCCTCCTCCTCCTACTCATCGCCCTCCTCCTCCCCCTCCTCGCCCTCCCCTCCTCGGGTCGCCTGCGGCCCCAGGAGAAACCGTCAGTTCCAGGTCCCTTACTCCAGGGCCCCTCGGGTCAAAGCTCGGGTCTCCAGCGGCCGTTCGGGACGATCCGGGCACACATTGAGGAGCCCTCGGCGAAGCGCAGCTCCGGGAAGGCATCCCGAGGCTGGGAGGCCCTCCTGGGAAGCCGCTTGGGCTGGGAGGGCGCAGCAAGCCCAGGGGTCCGCAGGCCTCGACCATCGAGTCTCGAGCCCCGATCCTGCAGCCTGGTTTCTCGAACCTCGAACACTGATCCTCGATCCTTGAGCCTCGATCCCTTTATGGAAAGCTGGGCTGGAACGTCCGAAATTGGAGGTGAGGACGTCAAGAAAACCTTGGGGCAGCTCCCTCGGCCCTCGCCCCGTCGCCGGCACCGCCCGGGCCCGCCGAAGCCCGAGGTTCGGGACGATCGGAATGTGTGTGCGTTTGGAAAGAATGGGCGCACGGACCGACAGCAGTTCCTGCGCATTTTGAGCAGGACTCGCCGTCCGCGCCGCCGCGGACGTTGTCCAGGGCAGACAAACAGCCGCCCGCCCGAAAGCGGCCGTTGTCGGTTTTGAGCAGCATTTGTTTTTGGGCATCAGGTCGGGCACGGCCCTCTACAGGAGGAACATTCAAAATTGTTAAAAAGCAGGTCTGGGGACGAGTTTATGACTACGTTTTGCTTTTTTGGATATGTTTCGTACTTTTTGGATTTGTTCCTCACAAACCCCTCTGTAGGAGGACACGCCCGACCTACTTGTACCCCTCTCGGGCGTCCGAAGAGGTGGTCGACATGTTCGGCGCTGGCCTCCCCGTGCTGGCGCTGGAGTTCGGCAGGGGCGACGCGCGAACCATCGCCGAGCTGGTCGCGGATGGGGAGGACCGTCCTCCCCTCGCCGATCGCGTTCCGCGATTCGCAAAGTTCGGAGGAGCAAAAACCACATAAGCATGATTTTGTTGGTGCTCCGCGCGGGTTTCTTAGATCCACGCTTGGGATCCCCGGCGGCGCCTCCGGCGCCGCCACTGGCGCGCTCCGCGCGCCAGGGAGGGGGGTCCAGCGCGAATCCAAGAAGTCCGCGCGGAGCGCCAAACATTTATGTTTATATGGTTGTTTCTTCTTCTAAAAGTGCCGACTCGCAGACGTATGAAAAGAACACATGTCTGCATCGATGTAATGTATCGTAGACCCCCCCATTGCGGATCCAGGCAATTTGCGAGTGGTTCTTCTGCGAGCAGTGGATCGCGTTTGTCTGCCCCCCGAGCTCAGACGTGGAAAGGCTGCGGGCTGCGGACCCTCCCACGGTGATGTTACCCCAGGAGTTAACAGGAAGGAAACAGCACACAGACACAAGTAATCGTCGATTCCCCAGAAAGTATGGAAAACATTGGAAGTGGGTGGGAAGACAAAAACCCAGAAAATATGGGAACATACAGGGAATCCTGTTATTTGTGTCTATTTATTTGTGTGTCCCAGGGCCCCTTCAAGTTAGAAATCGAGGACCCCACCCCGTCCTTTCCTCTTTCCTCAGAAGGGGGGGGGGGCGGGCAGCGCTCCTGGCGGCGAGAGCTTTGTTGTTCGCCACTCGCCCCCCGGCGGCTGCGGTGGCTGCGGCGCATCAGCGTCGTTCAGCTTCGCTGCATTCAACGAATCACGCGATGTGGAGGCACGTGCTTCCAGCGATCTTGCGCCGCTCAAGCATGCGTGGTATCATTCTCGGCCCAGGCGGTGTTTCGGTCTTTTGAGGCCGCGTTTGTCCCGTCTGGTCTCAGCAGGCCCCCCGAGTAGGCCCAGCTGCCCTCAGCGGTCCCCGCGAGCAGTTGGGGTGTCGAGGCCGCCCAGGACTACTCGCGCGCGGGGCCTGCTGAGGGAGGCCTCCTGAGGCCAGCCAGGACAGACGTCTGGGGCCGGCCGTTCGCAACCCGAAGCTTTGGCACTCGGACGGGCCTGGTCGCTCGAGGCGAGGAAGCACACCCGTGGATGCACCAGGCAGGCAAGCAAGAAGCCGTGCATCCGGAGGTGCGAAGGGCACGAACGTGGAGGAATGGGGAACATGAGCATCCACGGTGCAGAAGTCATTCTGCACTGCAGCTGCAATCGCGCCGTGCGCAGGATCCACCAGGGCACAGAGCATCCTGCTCAACCGCACGATCCTGGACCCACCAGGGGCAACGCGAGCTAGGGGGGGACAGGCCCACGGGGGTCGGGGGTGGATAGAACCCCCAGTGACACGTCGATTAGTGAATTGTCCGTTTTCGGTTCTCGAGAGGGCGCCGTGGCCGTTATTTTCCAGGCTTGCGCCCACCAGGTTTGGGCCTCATGTCGTTTTCGCTAAACCACGTTTTGCTAAAGGGGGGTCTGTCCATCCCCGAGGGGGGATGCGTCGACCCCCAATCATCGATAGATTCCGGGTGCGAGCCCGACGGCCCAGCCTGCCCAGGACCATGTGGGTTTGCTGTCGGGGGCTGCCCGGCGGTGCATCGCCGCTTGGGCCAGCACCCCCTGGCGTTGCGGCTCCACGGAGGCGTGCGGATCAGCGGCCATGTCGCTTCCCGTGCAGAGTCGGCGCGGTCCGTCCCCGAGTCGGCGGGCCTCGGCCTCGCCTCTCGTGGGGGGGGCACGGGGCGCTCACGCGCCGGATCCACGGATCCGTGGTCCACGTTGGCGCTCGCCCGAGCTGTGTTGCACCTCCTTGTGACGTGTTCTCTGGGCGTTTCGGCCCCAGCCCGCGGCACCTGCAGGGTGTGCTGTGCGGGTCGCTGTCGCGATCGCAGTCGGAGGGTCAACGCAGCATCGGCGCTGGTACTTCCGAGGAAGAAGAACTCCCTAATCTGGATGAGTCTTGTTTCACTTCGCTCATACCGGACATGTGCCCTTACTCGATGTCAGTTTGGGTCGTTCCCACGAACGCTTCCCAGCATATGTTTCATCGGCTCATGATGAAGACCGAGCCTTTTCCTCATCGTGTGTTTGTTTTGTCTCCTCGCGCCAGCACGTGTATGTATGTATGTATGTATGTATGTATGTATGTATGTATGTATGTATGTATGTATGGGTGTATGTATGTATGTATGTATGGGTGTATGTATGTATGTGTGTATGTATGTATTTATGTATGTATGTATGTATGTATGTATGTATGTATGTATGTATGTATGTATGTATGTATGTATGTATGGGTGTATGTATGTATGTATGTATGCATGTATGCATGTATGCATGTATGCATGCATGCATGCATGCATGCATGCCTGCATGCCTGCATGCCTGCACTCCTGCATGCCTGCATGCCTGCATGCCTGCATGCCTGCATGCATGCCTGCCTGCCTGCCTGCCTGCCTGCCTGCCTGCCTGCCTGCCTGCCTGCCTGCCTGCCTGCATGCATGTATGTATGTATGTATGTATGTATGTATGTATGTATGTATGTGTATATATATATATATATATATATACCGGGGTACATGGTGGGGGCCTCGGGGGCCGGCGCCTCGACGCGGCATGGGATGCACGGCTTGCCGGAGCCGCTCGGGAGGAGGCCCGGGCAGCCCGGGGACGGCCACCGGTCGCCGACAACTGCCCCCACGACGCCCAAGATGCCGCGGACGGCGCCCGCGCGGTCGCGCTCCGCAGCCCGTGCGCGGGCGGGGCCAGTGCCCGCCAGGCCGCCGCGCTGAGGAGGGTGCGGCTGGGACGGCACCCCGCGCGGGGCGGCGCGGGCGCTGCGCTGAGGGGGCGGCCGCACCGAGCCGCTGAGGCGCCCGCGCAGCCGCTCTCGGGAGCGCGGCATCCCGAGGTGGGAGGCCCGAGCCGCCGAGAGGCGCGGCAGCGCGCCCCTCCCCTCCTTCCTCCTCGGCTGGGCCCGAGGGTCCCGTGGGTGTGCGCAAGAATTTGTATCGGCAGCGCCGGTCACCGCTCCCAGACCGTTATGGCCTTACCCTAGCATCAGCATCATCACCATCATCATCACCATCATCATCATCATCATCATCATCATCATCATCATCATCATCATCACCGTCACCGTCACCATCACCATCACCATCATCGTCATCGTCATCGTCATCAGCATCATCATCATCATCATCATCAGCATCATTATCATCCCCCTGCTGCTGCTCCTCCTCATCCTCGGATCGTCATCAGTGGCATTGGCGCGTAAGTTGCCAGCGTGAGGTCGCGCGTGGGCGCCATGGTCTGCAGCGTAGCGTCTCGCGCTGGCGGCCCGCGTAAGCCACCGCATGAGGTCGATGTGTAGTCTCGCGTGAGACCTTAACCATAAAAGAGTGAGCTCATCCAAGTCCCCATTCTCCCAGTTCGAAACAACCGAAATGCACCGTTCTCCCAGTTCGAAACAACCGAAATGCACACCGACAAACACAAAAAAAAAACGAAACGCACACAGAAGACTGGCGACGAATACCGACAGCAGTTCCTGCTCGTTCTCCCCAGGACGCGCCGTCTCGTGCCGCCGCGGACGCTGCCCATGTGAGACAAACATAGGTTTGACGCTGCCCATGTAAGACAAACATAGGTTTGCTCCGCAGCGGCCGTTGTCTTTTTTTGGAGTTTGGGACAGCATGTGCAGTTGAGCATCGTAATAGTTGTGATTCGTACTCCTGATTTCGTAAAAAAAGGGAGGGGGTCTGGATTCGGGGGGGGTCTCTTCCAATCTATCTTGGAGGGCCTGGGGGGATCTGGGGACGATGTTTTGGAGGGTTCTCCCACGGGGGGGGGTCTGAAATGGCTTGTCTTGGATGGTCCAGACCCCCATCCTTTTATTACGAAATCTGGAGTACCCGTTGCGGGCGTTCCGACGATTCCCCCCCGCCTTCTTCCTTTTCGGATGCAATTCCTGGGAGGTTTAATTCAGCAGCGGAGCTGGTGATTACGTTCGTAGTGGAAGACGGGCCTAATCCGGCATAGCCCTCCCCCCTCTCCTGACGCTGCACAATAGGATCGTTCAACCCGCAGCCCCAGAGTTCCTCTCCCGAGCCCTCCCAGGGGGTAGTTTTTCGTCATACGACGAGAATCAGAGCCCCGAATCCTCAGGGGTAACTCGGGTCAGGGCTAACTCGGGTTCGTTTTTTCGGGAATCCGAACCCGAGTTACCCCGGACCCGAGTTACCCCGGATAACCCGGGCGCCCAAGAAGTGCACATGTCTCCGACGATATGACGGCCATTTCGTGGGAGGTATGGGCTCTTCTCCCTCCCGTCGCCTCCACCCCTCCCCGCGGGCGCTCCCATCCCCCTCCCTCGGCCCTCGCTCCCCCCGCCCTCGTGCTCTGCCCGCCTCTGCCTTCGCCCCCCCGTCGCGCCTACACCGTAGGCGATGCTTAAGAAAACTTAAGTTTTCGACCAGAGTCTCGATTATTCTCAAGGCTTCAATGTAAATCCTACGAGTTCAATAGACATTCTGTTTTTTTATCCAAATCTGAGACTGTGAATTTCTAAACCCATGATTTCTTGAGCATTTCGCCGGGTGTATATCTATCCCTTCCCTCCGAGTCGGTCGACCGCGGCCGCTCAGCTCAAGCACACCCTTGGACCTCAGCCTACATATCTACATTCCTGGATCCCCTCGCGTCGTGAAACAATGATCAGCGGGGGAGGTTTGTTGCCGTCTGCAAGTGTTTGGCCTCTCTGGGCCCTTGCTGGGCCCTGGGACCGCCAAAAGCATCTCAGGATGAGCAATTGGGCCCCAGGGAATGGGGCGAGATTTCCTTCGGTTGGCGTTGCGAAAGAAGCACGAAGCCAGGGGTCTGGATCCTCCCACACGTGTGCACTCGCCCGCGCCCCAGTTTGGGGCACCCCAGCGGAGCCAAAGGCGGATCCTCCGACACGATCTGTTCCAGCCCGTGTGGGCGTGACCCAGACTTCGGGCGTCGTGACTTTTGTCGCAACCTGCACCACCTGAAGTCTCTATCCACTCTTGGGTACCAGCGTTTCATCCCGAGAATAGTTGTTGTCGACAGGGAATGTGCAATGAGTTTACCGTCGTGATCTCGGTCACGACGAGAGGACCCTGAGATCCGACGCTGCGGAAACAACGAATCATAGCGAAACATCACGACAGGATCCCTGAGACCATCCTGTTCTGCGGATGGTGATGGTTCGATCGATCTGTGATTGTTCCAAGACCTGGCACCAGGCGAAAACGCTTGCTGCGGACAAAAATGCGACGCCCAGGTCTCAGGGTTCGTTCACGGCGCGAGTGGATTTGGGCGGAGACGAGCACCTCATACTCAGGCCGCGCTCAGGAAGCCCCCCGAGCCAGCACCAGAATGGCCCCAATGTCGGCATTCAAGTTTGTCCTGCTGCTGGCTGCTGCGCGAGGCGCCTCTGGAATCTCCCTGCGGGAGGTGGTGAAGGAGGTGATGGACGACCTGGCCGTCGATGCGGCAGTGGATCCAGCTGGGGTGCATGGGCTCCCTTTCATCATTCGCTGAAGAAGATCAGCATAGACAGAAATGTTCGAAACTCCGTGCGGATTTCTCGGATCTTTCCTAACCCCCCCTGGCGGCGCCTCCAGCGCTCCGCGCGCCAGGAAGGGGGTCCAGCGCCAATACGAGAAATCCGCGCGTAGTTCCGAAAGTTTATGTCGATAGTTTATTCTTATTATTTCTAATGTGTTGTCCTCTTAATCCGTCCATCCTCCCCCCTCCGCCTTCCTCCGTCACGGACTGATTGCCGGAGCTCACGGACTGACACGGACTGGTGCCGGAGCTCGTGGCCCTTTGTGGGCGCGCGCGAGGCCAGCCCTGAATCCTATAGCCCTAGAGTCGACAAGAAACGAGGAGCGTAGCTGCGGATCGTAGGACCTCATCAGTTGTCGCAAGGGTCTCGGACACGCACGGACCTCGGATGGGACCCCTGATGTCATTGTCACATCTGCAGCGAAATGGTGCCACCGGCGCCGCTCACAAAGTAGTCGCGGGTCATACATCAGGATAGTTGTTCTACCGCAGCTGTATACATCGCATGTTATAGTCGACGATGATTGGCACTTTGATCCAGTAGTTATGTCTGGCTTGGATCTTCATGGACACAGCTGAGGCCACTGCCTTAGAGTGCGCAGTCGATGTCCGAATCTCTCATACAGCCTCTGGCTGTTTACGCCAGCCGGCATCGTGCTGGGTGGTCTGTGCGACAGCTTCCCAGGCTCAGGAGAGAGAGAGAGAGAGAGAGAGCAGAAGCGAGAGCGAACGCACAGGAGCACTACCGAGCCGAGAGGCTCGCACCAGTCGCCGCGGCACATTCGCCAGCGCTCGGCACACCCCGGGCGGGCCAAAACTCTCCCCGCTCGGAGCCCGTCCCCGGGGCTCTTGGTCGCGCGGCCGCTGTGCGACGCGGCCGCGGCCGGGAGGGGTGGCCTCAAGTCGGGCATGCCATTCTACATGAGGCATGTCCGACAGTAGGGACAAATAGTAAGGTGACGATTTGTCGTTCTTCTTGGATAATTCATGCGTGGTGAAGTGTTGGTTGGGCCGACTTCTCTTCCCAGATCCGCCCGACCCAAGGTTGGCTTGCTGCTCTGTCTCCCTCCCGAGCGCTCGTCCGAGGAGGCCCCTCCCCTCCACCCCCTCCCCTTCGGACCCTCAGAAAGGGAAGGCGGCATGGCCCATGGGTTGAAAAGCCCAGGGGTGGACGTTGTGCGCACCCTTGGCCAGAGAGTGGCCGTGCCCTCCCCCCCCTTCAACCCCTCTCTGGTCCTCCTGGCCAGGTTTGAGCCCTGGTGGTTGGGTCCTTCGCCGAAGAGTCGGGTTCGTATCCTGACGCGGCTGATGCCGAGGTGCCGCGCTGATGCGCTGTCGGGCACCCCCCTGGCTCATGCCCGTTGCCTGCCTGGGGTTGGGGCTCGCACTGGAGGAACAGAGATGTGAGAAGTGCATACGGGGGTCGGGCGCTGGGCAACCGCTCCAGTGTGTCTGAGCAACCGCTCCATTGTTGCTCCCTCCTAAGGCACGCGTGTGCGGCGCTATTGGAGGTTCGCCTGTAAACAGCGGCCGGAGGACGGCCTCTTGTTTGTGCCCGCATCCCCTCACGCATTTATGCCCTTGCGCTGATGCGCAACGCGGTGCCCTAGTTTGGCAGGTACCGCCCCGTTCCAGTCAAGTCTGTGGGCTGCCTCTCATCCTTCTTTTTCTCCCCCTCCCTGTTTGTCGTTTCTGATGATCTGTTTGATGCCCCCCATGGTCCCTAGTCCTCTGTAGTTCCTTCCTCCGGTCAAACGCTGCTAATTCACCTCCTCCTCATCATCCTCCCCCCTCCCGCCCGCAACCTCGCGAGGTGGCCAACCCTCTCGACCCCTACAGCAAGAAGGCCACCTCCAGAATCGCCGCCAACAGCTCGGACGTCCCGGCTGGGATCTCTGAGGCCTCCCCCTTCGTGCCGTAGCCTCTCGTTGTTTATGCGGCTGCGCGTACCTGGCAGCGGCCCCTTACAGGACTTACGGCTGGCGCCGCAAAGATAACGTGCGACATGTCGCCGCTGGCCCGCTAATCACCATCTCTCCCCCAGTTTTGGTGGCCAGCGTGCACGGAGGAGGCCCCGGCAGGGGGGCAGCGTGCACAGAGGGATCCCTCGCAGTGGTATCGTCTCACACGAGCAGCGTGTGCGGCGTAAGCTTTATGATTTTAGAGGGATTGCGTGCTTTTTGGAGATCGGTGTCGCACGCTGTCTTTGCGACGCCGACCGTAGGCTGAAGCCATGTGAGCGACGCAGGAACACGGAGGCGTCTTCGCCGGCATTTCGTGCGTCAGGTGCCCGCGCAAGGTCGCGCGGGAGCGCCCTCGTTGTCAGATTGGCGTGCCGCGCCGGCGGCCCGCATAAGCCGCGGCGTAAGGTCGTTATGCCATCTCGTGCATGTCCCGTGTCCTCTCGCCGCTCACATGTTCAAGGGATATCGCAGAACTTCGGTTGCGCGCCCGAGGGGAAAGTGAGAGAGGGTGGTCCTTCTCAGAAGGCTTGGGAGTCCCCCAGCCTTCTGCCTTCTGAGAAGCTCTCTGAGCCCTCCCCGAAGAAACGGAAAACCTCTCCGAAGGCCAGAGGCTTCTGAGAAGCCCCGCCTCCTTTGAGAGGGCCTCCTCCTCACTCCCCCCCTGGGCACGCCGCCGAATATCGATCGAAATGGGGCCCTGGATGGTCTCTCCGACGATGCTTCTCTCTCCAGATCGAGTTTCGGGGGGCCCCGGGGCCCGGAAACAGTCCCCAGAGTCCGAGAACGCTGAAACGCCGCCCCAGATCTCGAAGCTCGAACCCCGAAGTTCCGCCCTCTCGGAGAGGATGAGGAAGAGGAGGAGGAGGAGGAGGAGGAGGAGGAGGAGGAGGAGGAGGAGGAGGAGGAGGAGGAGGTGGTGGGCTGCGAAATCTGCTGCATGCAGCTGTTTGCCGCACCGCCGCCGGGCCCAGCCCTCGATGCACGGGCGCCGCTTGCCGCCCGGAGGCGCCCGTCAAACCGGCTGCGTGATCTGATTCTCTGCCCTGCCCTTTTGCTATCCTGCCCTTCGGTCGGGCCTGGCCCTCTACAGGAGAAAGAGCCAACAATCATATGGGGGCGAGGTTTCCTATATATTCCGGGCCATTTGGGGGGCGCCGTCTGAGCCTCTTCTGCAAGTTTTTCGTCCACCAGAGTCCCCCTGTGGGGGGAACAGGCCCGACCCAATCCTGCCCTCCTGCCCTGGCGTCGTCTGCGAGGCGGCCTGGAGCGCACCCTCCGCGGCCCTGTCCGCTGCGTGCACGGCTTCGCTGGTCGGGGCGTTGGCCCTGAGACCCGACGTCGCAACAAAACGCACCACACCTAGAAGGCACTTGCACCCTTGGCGCCCCGCGCGTCGTCTCAGTCTGGATTCGCCAGGCTGCGCAGCGCGATGGGTGCCGCACCCCTTGTCAAGAGGGCGCAGGCACCTTCGGGCGCGGGAGGCGTTTGGAGCAGCTGAAGTTTGCGGCGGGCGCACAACGCCACCGCAAGGGCGCGCGCACTCGCGAGAGGTGCGCTGCGCTGGGCGCAAATTTCGGGCCCGCGCCCTGGCCTGCGCGCAGGCGGGCGAGATGCGCGCGCGGGCCGCCCCCCCCCTGCCCTGCGCCTCGAGCGCGGCCCCGCGTGAAGTGCTTGCGCACGCGCGGCGCCGAGCTTCTTCATCGCTGCGCGCGGCCCCGCGGGAAGGGCGCGCGTACGCGCGGGGCGGCGGCGGCTCGCCGCGCGCGCGCGCGTGCGCTGCTGTTCTTGCTGCATCGCCACGGGCGCCGCTCGCCTCTGGCGCCCATGGGCGCCGCTCGGTTCTGGCGCGCCGCGGGGGTCCCGTCGGGGCGGGCCGCGGCGCGCCCCGGGGTCGCGCGCGCTGCAGGCGCTGGAACCTTGCGCTTCGCCGTAGCCGACGGCGCGCGCTCTTTCGCCCCGCCTCCCCGCTCCCGGGGGTAACCCTGCATCCCTGGCGCCCCGCGCGCCGGCTCAGTCTGGATTCGCCAGGCTGCGCAGCGCGGCGGGTGCCGCGCCCCTTTGTCAAGAGGGTGCAGGCACCTTCGGGCGCGGGAGGCTGTTTGTTGGCGCAGCTGAAATTGGCGCGCGTCCCCGGCCCCCCTCCTCTGTGCCGCGCGCGCGCCGCTGGCCACGATTTGCGCCCCTTTCTCTTTCACCGAACGCGTCCCACTACTCGCGAGGTGCCTCCTCGCAAACATCCGAGCAGAAACATCGACTCCTCGATGTAATGGGTCGCAAACACTCCTCGGTGGAGCCAGGCCACTTGCGAGTCTAATTCTGCGAGTGCTGGGACTCAGACATGCGACGTCCCGATTTTTTCAATAAGGGCCCCCTGGGCGTCCCGACCGGTTTCTCATCTTGCTTAATTTTGCGATGGTCCCGGGGCCTGGCGGGGGCCCCTTGCGGCGGAAAGCGGCCAAATCCCGTCCGGATGTTCTCGTACGACGCGGTCGTGTCTGGGTTTGCGAGTCGTGGAGCGCGTTTGTCTACTTGCGGACGCCCCCCCTTTTGGACGCCCCCCCTTCCGAGCCGTGTTTTGACGGCCCTGGGGCCTATCGAGGGCCCCCCAGGGGCCGAAAGCGGCCAAAAACCCGAAAGCCTCCCGTCCTGATGTTCTCCTACGACGCGATCGTGTCTGGGCTTGCGAGTCGCAGACCGCGCCTGTCTACTTTCGGACGCCCTCCTCTTGGACGCCCCCCAGCCGAACCGCTTGTCTGACAGTCCCGGGGTCTGGCGAAGGCCCCCCAGAGGCCGAAAGCGGCCAAAGACCTCTTGTCCTGATGTTATCCTACGACGCGATCGTGTTTGGGCTTGCGAGTCGTGGGCCGCGCCCGTCTACTCTCGGACGCCCCCCTCTCGGACGCCCTCCCAGCCGAACCGTTTTTCGACGGTCCCGGGGCCCAGCGAAGGCCCCCAGAGGCCGAACGCGGCCAAAAACCTCCCGTCCTTATTTGTTCAACGACGCAATCATGTCTGGACTTGCGAGTCGTGCACCGCGCCCGTCTACTCTCGGACGCCCGCCCCCCTCTTGGACGCCCCCGAGCCTGGGGCACAGCCCGCACCACGCGGGCGCCCACCCCCTCGGGAGTCATGATGTTCCAACTTCCTTTAGCAAAGGCCACCAGAAATCATTCCGAACACCAAAACGGCACCAACAACCGCAGGGTTTTCACGTGTCGTGCCCCGGGGGGGGCGATACTCGTTCGACGCTGTTTCCACACTTCCCTGGGTGCTCGAAATCATTTCTGGGACGTGGTCTGTAAGTACGATGGGAGAGCAACGTCACCCCTGAGGTGGTCCCTCCCTGGCGTGGCCCTTTCAAAGCCCCGACCCCCGACGGCACGAGCTGTCCGCGGCGGCGGCCCCCAGTGGCCTGTAAGTACGACGGGGGCAGCACAGCTCGGGAGCACGGCGCGCGCCTGCCGCGGGGGGCCTCGGGCCGAGGCGCGCGCCCCCGCCGCGGGCAGCGCCGGGAGGGCCCGGCCTTCGCGGGGGGAGCGGGCGGGCGGGCGGGGCTCGAGGTGCCCAGACGCCCTCGCGCTGCGACGGGAATCTCCGGCGGCGGCGAAGCGCCCCGGCTTTATAATAGCCTATAGGCCTCCCAGGTGGGGTCAGAGTAGAATGGGGTCGGAGGATCGCGCTGCATCGCCGATGCATCGGCGATGCGGCTCGCTGCGGACGGAGCCCGATGTGGTTCGCGCTGGCGTCGCCGATGCACCGCCGACGTCGCCGATGCATCGCCGATGCATCGCCGATACATCGGCGATGCATTGGCGATGCGGCGCGATCCTTCGACTCCATATACTCGGACCCCATCTAGGAGGCCTCGACTATAGGCCCACCAAGGAATGGTGTACTAACCATCCGTGGTTTGCGCGAAAGGTTCTTGGAGCATTTCTGGTTGAGTCTTGTTTGTTTTCACACGTCTTGCTGTCTTTCACAAAAAAAAAAAAGTTCTTAGAACAGCTCTGGGTTCTAAGAACATGTCGTGGTAGGCCTATAGGAATGCCGGGACGGTCGGCCCCTGCTCAAAAATCCCGATGGGAGGTCTCTCGCCAGTTTCGGCCTCTGGGGGCCCTCGCCGGGCCTCGGGACCGGAAAAAAGAGACTCAGGATGGGAAGGGGTCCAGACCTTCGGGGGTCGACGTTGCGAAACAAGTCACGACGTCGGGGGTCAATACAAACGGGGGTCGGTCAGAACGCCGGATCTTGCAGGATCCTGCAGAGCCAGGGCTGCACTGACCTGGGTTTGAGGTGCAGGATCCAGCAGGGTTTGCCGGATGCTGCGAGGCCCGGCTGACCCGGGTCTGGATGGACCCGGGTCGGAAGATCCCCGAAGTGATTGGGCCCCGAAGTCCACAATATGGATTGGATCCGCTACACCCTGAGATCTTGGCGTCTCAATTATTCAGTGCCGAGCGTTTTCACGTTCTATTCGGGCCCTGGGACCCTCACATATCGATCGGGGGAGCTCGAAGAATAAGGCAGGAAGATGTGGAGGCTTGGGCTCCTGACGTGATTTTCGACGATGCTGCACTTTCTCCGCCACGTCGGGTCTCAGGTAGGCCAGGTCTGCCGTAGCTGGGTTTTTTCGGGTGACGGCAGTTCTGGTGAGGGGCATGGGGCGGGGGTTGGGGGAGGGGGAGGGGAGGAGGAGGAGGAGGAGGAGGAGGAGGAGGAGGAGGAGGAGGAGGAGGAGGAGGAGGAGGAGGAGGAGGAGGAGGAGGAGGAGGAGGAGGAGGAGGAGGAGGAGAAGGAGGAGGAGGAGGAGGAGGAGGAGGAAAAGGAGTAGGTGGAGGAGGAGGGGACGAGAGGAGGAGGAGGAGGGGAGGAGGATGAGGAGGAGGAGAAGGAGGAGGAGAGGAGGAGGAGGAGGAGGAGGAGGAGGAGGAGGAGGAGGAGGAGGAGGAGGAGGAGGGGGGGCGTCCGACCCGGTACACATCGGTAAACCTCCTGGTGTTGGCTGGCCCAAGGTACCCCCATGATCTCCTTGGGGGCCCCAGAGCACCCCTCACGAGGCCCGGAGGGCCCCAGGGGCTCCCAAATGGCGCAAAAAGCTGGGGACACCTTGACCCAGGGGCACCTCCAGCAACCCCTTAGAAGAGTAAGCACGCCAACAACATAAACTTTTGGCCCTCCGCGCAGATTTCTTGGCTCCGCGCGGACCTCCGAGTTGTTCTGTCAATGTCACTGTTCGTTTCCCTCCTCCCTGCCCCCACTTCTCGCGCTCGTCCTCCCAAGTGGTCCTCGGGGAAGGCCCTGGGGCCCAGGACCCGTTTCCCTATGGTAAGCCTAGATTCTGAGAAGGAGTAGCAGAGGAAGGAGGAACCAGGCCGTGGATGCCACCGCACCCGGGAACTCGATGAAGCTCCAGAGCGACATGACAATGGCGGCTGCACTCCTGGGTGCTCCGCTTGTTCTCTATCCGGCTGCCTGCGGCAAACCCCGTCATCGTGCCAGCGCAGCATCGAAGTTCGCGCAGGGCAGGATCCATTTCGATGATGATCCCAGGCGATCCGATCCGATGAAGATCAAGGCCAGTTCAGTCCGCTACGATTCTGGTGATCGGAAGATCCCATGCAATTTTTGTTGTTGCGCAGCGTTGTTGTCCAGCCTGCAGCGGCAGACCCTGTTCAGTGCTAACGCCGTGCCGATGCGGCCTGGTTCAATGCACGTTGCGATCCGTTCCAACTCTTCACGCTTCGCGTACAGTCGGACCGCGGTATGAGATCGAGGTCGATTCGAAAAGAGTAGTGTAGGGCCCAGAATCATGAAGCGGGGTCTCCCCCCTCCTGTCCTCTCTGTGGGGGGAATTGCGCCCCCGGCGCAGAGAATCTACTATTGTTCGTGCCCCCCTTTTTTTCCTCCCGGTTTTGTCCCGGCATCCCGGCTTTGTCCTCCCATTCCTCTACCTCCTCTGTCTCGCTTCTCGCGTTTGTTTTTCGAAGAGCTGCCGATGCGCGCGCCCTTCTGCCCACGCGTCCCTCTGGATGCTCGGCTCAGTGGTGGCGTGCCCCCCCCCTCCCCCTGGCCTCTCTCGATTGGGGGGGGGAGGAGGGCGCCGGGGCGCGAGCGCCCCCCTTCAGAACGGCCGAGCATGTCCCCGAGTGGGAGGAGGAGGCGAGCTGCCCTCTTGGGCCCCTTGCGGGGGGCGCTCTTGGGCGCCCCTGGGGCCGCCCTGGGGCCCTCTCAGGAGGGAAAAAAACACACAGACACAATTCATCCTCGATTCCCAGGAAAATATGGGAAAATATGGGAATTGGGGGGGAGACAAAAACCCAGAAAATATGGGAAAACATGGGGACTATTTTTATTTGTGTGTATTTATTTGTGTGTCGTAATTTCCCTTTACCCTCTTTGGAAGCCCTGGAGGGCCTCTGGAGGAGGCCATCTTGGAGGCAGTCGGTCCAAGGACTCGGCATCGCTCGGACGTGTGCGTTTTTCCTCCGGCGAGGAC
The DNA here is from genome assembly GCA_963575745.1 of Prorocentrum cordatum. NCBI lineage: Eukaryota > Dinophyceae > Prorocentrales > Prorocentraceae > Prorocentrum > Prorocentrum cordatum. Next base: position 21,553 of record CAUYUJ010001225.1, read on the forward strand.
CATCGAGGAGCATCCTGGATCGGTTGGCGAAAGAACCACGCACGAAACCGAAAAAAGTACGGGGAATGGACGTCCGAGCGATGGCCAGAGGAGGGGGGTCCTCGATTGTCTTCCCCCCCCCTTGGGGCCATCAGAATCGCCTCTTGGCGCGCTCTTGGGCCGATCTTGGGCACGCTTGGTGATGTTTGGGGGGCTTCTTGGGGCCACTTTTGGGGCGCGCTTGGGCCGTCCTGAGGCGATCTTGGGGCCCCAGAATCGCATCGGAAGCGAGAAGGCAAGAAGGCAAACATCGTTGAGTGCCCGTAAGGATTATGATGTTTCAACCAACTTCAGCCTCGACTACCAAGAAGAATTTCGAGCACCAAGCAAGTACCGAAACTTTGTTTTTTTACTGACGGGCCCTGGGAGGCGACATTGATTCGATACTTTCCTGGGTGCTAGAACTTCTTTCTGGTAGCCTTTAAGTACGATGGGATCAAAATGAATTAAGGTGAATTGGTGAGGATTCGCACCTCTCCAGGGGGGTCCTCAGGGATCTCCAGGAGCACCTGGAGCCGTCGTGTTGCATGCCGGAAGCTGTTTTGAACCAGTTTTGGTTAGTTTGAGCCGCCTTGGATGCCATCTTGGAGCATCGGAGGTCCTCTTGTAACCAGCCTCGAACTTACCCTTATCCCTAAGATGGGCTTTTTCAACGAGGGCAATCTTAGGGATTTGCCTTCAGAAACTGAGGGAACCCTTAAGATCGGCGTCGAGGTGAGGTGATGCCAACACACAGGGATAGGGAGATGTTTCAAACTGGTAATCTTGGAGCCATCTTGGGCGAGTACGGACCCCCTGTAACCTCACGAACCCTTCCAAAAAACCGCAGGGAGGGGATGGGTAGCAGGAGGGAAGGTTTTGAAGAGGACATTGAGATCACCCTAGACCACCTACGCCCAGAGGGCTGGTGGGATTTTTGTTGTGGGGCGCTTCTGGAGGACCTCTCGGTTTCTTGCTTGAGGATGTTGGAGGCTGTCTGGGCGGAGGATTCTCTGGAGGAGGAGGCTCGGCATAATCCACTTCGTGGCCGTCCAGCCAGGTCTGGGGCTGTTTTGGAGGCCCCTTTGAATTTTGGGGCGGCCTGGGGGGTCTGAGGTGGCCCAGCTGTGATTCCGGCCAGCAGGAAGTGGGGCAGTTTCGAAGTGATGGGTTGAACAAGTTTGTTTTGCCTTTTTCGGGCCCCAGGACCATCAGAAATGGATCCGGGGAGAAACATTGCACCAGGTGGATTTTGGTAGAGGGTCCTTGGATCGAGTTGAGTGGATTTGCCCTCATCCTCCCCCGTTTGACCAATGTCTTCGGGGCCCAACCAGCTAAGACCCCCTGGCCGCCTCCAACTAGAAACGGTGGCGATTCGTCTTGCAAAAGATGTTCGAGCTGTTGTTTTGGGGAGCTCTTCTGGGGCCGTCGTCTTAGCGGCGCTTGTGAGACCCCGAGGGTCAGCTTGGAGCTCTCTGACGCCTTCCTGGTATTTGCCCGACAAGCCTGGCCATGGGGAGCTGAACGCACCGAGGATGTGTTCAAAGCCTCCTTTGGAGTTGCCTCCTCGTTTGGGATCCGCTGCGCCGCACAACCTCCTCCAACGTCATAGACTCGGCCCCCTCCACACCTTCGTGCCGCAGTTGTCGTCTGTGTTGCCGCGTCTGTTCGCACTGCTGCTGCTGCTGCTGCTGCTGCTGCTACTGCGGCGCTGTCTGCCGCTGCCACTCGTACTCCCCGCGTGCCCGCAGTGCTTCACCTCTCAGCTCACACACTGTGTCCAATACGCAGCCCATGCTGCAGTACGGACGCGTGTGGAAACTGCGGCCGGTTTTACACATCCCTAGCGCGTCTGGCACCCCATGCGGAGGCACAACCCCAGCCCTCACGGGCACGGGCGCATGTGGCCGCTGGGCCAATTTTGGAGCAGCCCTCGGACGCTTCAGCAACTGCGAAGGACTGCGCCCTGTGCTAATCAGGCTAGGTCAAGGCGGCTTGCCTCCTAGAGCAGGGCTGAGGGGCTCCTAGAGCATGGCTCAGGGGCCCCACTGGAATGACACCTACATACACTTCTTGGGGGGGGGCGTCCTGGGTCTTCTCTGGAGACATCTGGTGTGTCGGGGTTTTTGAACCTCGCGAGCTCTGGTTGGCGTACCAGGTAACTAACTTGCAAGCGCTCCAACATGCCCCCCAGCGTGCTGAGGGTACGCTTGCGGACCTCCTGCGCACGGACGCGCTGAGGCAGCCGAGCCTGGTTGTGATTCTGGTCGTCACTGGGCTTTACATCTGCAAGGGGGAACATCGTCGTCAGCATAAGCTTTCGGAGGTCCGTGCAGATTGCCCTGGTCGGCGCTGGAGCCCCCCTGGCGGCGCCTCTCCGGACGCGCTTCGCGCACCAGGGGAGGCGGGGCCCTGCGCCGACCCGAGAGATCCGCTCGGACCTCCAAAAGCTCACGCGCATGCCGCTGTTTCTCATTCTGACATCTTTGCCAGCCTGGCCATGAACGTTCTCAACAAGAAGGCGGCGAAGGCGTTCGAGGCCACCTGCCTCCTGGTCATCATACAGATGCTGGTGTCCGTTGTCGTGATCATATGCATGGAGTACGACAAGATGAAGATGGACAAGTGGGCTGACTTCATGAAGTGGCTGGTCGTGCCTTTCGCCTTTGCCGGGATGCTCGGCACGTCCATGTTCGCATTCAAGGAGGCAAGTTTGACCACCATTCTGATCATGAGGAACATCTTGCCTATCCTCACCTTCGGGTTCGAGAAGGCCTTGTTCAACCAGCCGGAGTCGATGTGCTGGAAGGTGGTCCTGTCGTTGGTAGTGACCTTGGCCGGCAGCGTGCTCTACGGGTTCGTCGACATCTCCGCGACGAACCTTGGCAAGATACTCATCCTCGTGAACTGCGCCTTCACCATCGTGGACCGGCTCGTGCAGGCCAAGCTGCTCAAGGGCAATAAGGACCCGTGGCAGCTCCTCCTCCTCCCTCCTCCCCCTCCTCCTCCTCCTCCCTCCTTCCTCCTCCTCCTCCTCCCTCCTTCCTCCTCCTCCTCCTCCTCCTCCTCCTCCTCCTCCTCCTCCTCCTCCTCCTCCTCCTCCTCCTCCCCCCGCTCCCCTCTTTTCTAGGAGGCCAGAAGCGGCCATCCCCCTTCCGCCCATCCTCGCCCGTGGCGAACCGCCCGCCCCCTTCCATGACGACCCAAACGCCTCGCTCCAAGATGTTGGCAGGTGGCCGGGGGGGGAGCCTCTGGATCGAGGGGCGCGTAGACACCGATCCTATCGGGTTGGGTTGGGGTGGGGTTTCGGATTCGGGTTGGGTCTGGGTGGGTCTGGGTGGGCCTGGTAGGTAGTCAGACCACCCCAACCCAACCCGAAATGCGGGTCTTCGGGTTGGGTTGGGGTGGTCTGGTAGGTAGTCAGATCCTAGGCCCAGGGTGATCGTGGCCAGGATCGGCGTCAGTGTATACAGTTGGTGCGCGCCGTGAAAACGGCGTAGACAGAAACTTTTGGTGGTCCGCACGGATTTCTCGGATCTGCGCTGGAGCCCCCTCCTGGGCGCGCGGAGCGCGCCAGGGGCATCGCCGGAGGTGCCTCGGGGGCTGCCAAACGGGGTGGTGACCACACCGTGTGGTGAGTCGGTGTGGGTTCGGGGTCACCGAACGGTTTTGGGACTTGGGTCGTTCTCCGAGGATGTCTCGGGCGACTGGAGCCTCCAGGGTCCCAAAACCGTGTGGTGACGGACCGTGCGGTGAGGTCTTTGCGGATTTCGAGGTCACCGTTGGGTCTGTCACCACACGGTTTTGGGACCCCCAAGTGCCGCCAGGGGGGCCTAGCCAGCGCAGATGCAAGATGTTAGGTAAATCAAACAGTGGCGAAGCGTCCTGGCTTGCCTATAGGCCCACCAGAAAATGTTATAATAACTTTTTGTGGTCTGCTTGAACTGTTCTTAGAACCTTTCAGGTTGAGTACGTCTTGTGTTAACACATCGGGTGTATGTTCTAAGAGCATCGTTTCTGTTATCGGAACATGTTTGGGTTCTGAGAACATCTCGTGGTAGGCCTATAGGAGTGCCGGGGCGGTCGGCCCCTGTTCAAACAATTGGGAACCCCCAAACCGGGTGGTGAGATACCAGGTGGCGACCTGGAATCCCCAAAAAGGTCACCGCTGGGTTTGGGGACGCGGGGTCACCACCGGGTTTTGTGACTCCTGGACCCACCAGTGTCCGGGACATCCTCGGAAAACCGCACGAGTCCCCAAACCGGGTGGTGACACCAAATCACCCGAGACTCACTGCCAGGTGTTGTCACCACCATGTTTGGGGACTACCAAAACAAAAGGATTTCAGCATCAGCATTTCCATGTGCATGCTCCTGAACAACGGCCTGGGAATCGTCCCCATGCTCGCCCTCGCGCTGGCGAAGGGCGAGGTGGCGCACTGGGGCCACGCGCTCGCGACCGCGGACAGGAACTGGCCCTCCTGCTCCTCACGCCCCCTTCCTCATGCCTCCTCCCCTCCCACTTCCCACTCCTCCTCCTTACTTGACAATCCTCCTCCTCCTCCTCCTTCTCCTCCTCCTCCTCCTCCTCCTCCTCCTCCTCCTCATGTTCCAATCCGCCTCCTTTTCCGCTCCCCTTTCCCACTCCTCGTCCTCCTTTCCCACCCCTTCGTTCCTCACTCCCATCCCCCTCCCCCTCTTGCTCCCTTTCTCCCCCACCTCCACCTCCTCCTCCTCATTGCCTCCCGCTCCTCCTCGGCCACCCCGTCCTCCCTGGCCCATCGCGCGTGCCGACAGGAACGCATGGTTCCTGGTGATGATGTCTGGGCTGTGCGGCGCGTCGCTGGGGTACGTGGGACTCCGCACGCAGCAGCTTGTTTCGGGTACCCCCGCGCTCGGCCGCTTCCCCCGCCTGCCCCTCCTTCTCATCCTGGAGCGCTGCGGCCCCATCCTGCGGCACCCGCGCGGTGCTCGCTGCAGGCCGACGTCCGGTGCCTGCTATGCCGGAGCTCTGCAGGGCACTCGGGGGCTACACGGCCTCGCGCATCCTGCCCGCACGAGCACGGGCAGGCGCGCGCTTCGGCCCGCAGAGGCCCGCACCGGCGCCTCGCTCGCTCGCTGGCCTTCCTCCTTCCCATCCCACCTGCTGATGGGCCTGTTTCCCACCACCACCACCACAAGTTGGGGTGGTGGGGGGTCTTCCTCCTCCTCCTCCTCCTCCTCCTCCTCCTCCTCTTCCTCCTCCTCCCCCTCCTCCTCCTCCTCCTCCTCCTCCTCCTCCTCCTCCCCCCATCCAACTTATGATGGTGGTGGTGGAAAACAGGCCCATCGTCTACCTCCCAGGGCACACTTCGATCCCATCGATCTGACTCGGCACCGATGCCGCCCGGCCCGATCCTCCGCTCTGATCTTGGTGTTCCGGCGATCCGGAACGGCCCGATGCTTGCGATGTTGTGCATCCTGGCGCTGCTGCTCCTCCTGCTGTGAATCCGACCGAGCGCCGATGCCCGGTGGTTCAAAGATGGGGTCCTGAGGGACGGAGGCCTGGACAGGATGCCCCACACAATGTAAATCCACCCCCGAACCCCGTCCTACACCCTAGGCGATGCTTAGGAAAACTTAAGTTTTCGGCCAGAGTCTCGATTATTCTTAATGTTTCAATGTAAATCCTTTTTGATGTTAATAGAAGTTCTGGGTTTTTATTCAAATTCTGAGACTACGAATTTCTTTACCCATGATTTCTTAAGTATTTCGCAGGGTGTATCCTGAGAACCCCATCCATCAGGACCCCATCCTCGATCCGACGAGGTGCGGCCAGGTCCGGCGCACACTTTGGAGTTCGACTCGCTTGCCCGTTCTGGTGTCGGTCGATCTCGCGCTCTCCTGCTGCCGCGCTGGGGGCCGAGCACGCGCAAGCACGCGGAAGCCTGCCCTTACGTCGGGCTTGTCCCTACACAGGAGGAATATTCAAAAATAGGCAATCAGTAAAAGGGGGACGATTTTCTGTACTGTTTTTGACAATTTTAGACTACATTTTGGCTAATTTCCATGTTTTCTCCCAAAAGCCGCCTGTAGGGGGACATGCCCGACCTAAGCCTACCCCAGGTACCACGGTGCTCGTGATGCAGAACTTCAACAAGTTGCTGATCATCGCTCTCGGCTGGCTGGGGCGCGAACTTTACCCAGAGAATAAGCAATGGCCCATGGCATATTCATAATGTGTTCGGAGGTCCGCGCCAGCGCTTCTGGCGCCGCCCCGGGCGCGCTCCGCCCGCCAGGGAGGGGGATCCAGCGCCGATCCAAGAAATCCGCGCGAACCCGCGAACGATTATGTTTATGTCGTTGTTTGTTCCCTGATATACACACCAAGCCGTCCAGAGGGACCGAGGAACCTTGTGCACAGACGTCCCAGCTTCCCAATTTGAAAGATGCTGCATCGTCCATGCCACCGAATTCCTCCCCCGACCAGACGACGGGGTGTATACCCGCACATCTGGTGGCCCAAGAGGTCTCGACCTGCTCCCCAGGGGTGCTTCTTCGCCCCGGACTCGTGCTCGAGGGCCCCGGGGCCCGGGGCCCGAGAATGTTCCCCAGAGGCCGAAATTTGGGACCACCGCCGCGATCGGAAGCATCAATCCACGGGATGTCATCGATCGAGGCTTAAGTCGGGCCAGTCCCTCTACAGTCGGGGTTATCCGAACTAGTAAAAGAATAGTCTGGGGACGATGTGTCGACTATGTTTGATCATTGTGGGAGTATGTTTGGACTATGTTTGATCTTTCGTCCACACTCCACCTGTAGGGGGGCATGCCCGACCTGAATCTAGGCCTCCTGGATGGGGTCGGAGGAGATGTGGTCGGAGCCGACGAATCGCCGACGCGGCTCGCTGTGGAGCCCGACTTGCTCCACGTCGACGTCGCCGATGCGTCACCGGCGGCGCCGATGCCTCGCCAAGGCATCGGCGGTGCATCGCCGATGCATCGGCGAGGCGGCGCGGACGCCCGATCCCATGTGGTCGGACACCATCTGCGTCACGTCGCGTATGCCAGGCGCCCCTTGCGGCGCAGTGGCTGGCAGAGCTGCTGCAGGTTACGCGCGTGCAGCCACTTAAAAGTTAGGCAGCATGCCGGCAGGAGCTGCTTGGGCCTCCCTTGTTTGGGGGTCAAGTTCCACCTGCGTGGCTCCGACGATCCGGGCGCGCACGTGGGCGCTCATAACATGGTCTTCCGGCAGGGCCGCTATAACTTCATGCAGTTTCGTTTGCTGGTTGCGAAGGGTGTCGTTCAAAGGAAATTGGCGCGCCCTATCCAGAACTTCTTCGTTCGAAATTCTAGTGACACATGCGCATGGCATGCTTAACATTCGTCTCAGGCTTCTGGCGTGGAAGCCGTCCAGCCGACGTTTGTCAGCCTGGAGGAGCCAAACAGATATCACATTACACGTCCGCTCTGGTAAAACGATGATGCTGTGAAACTCGATCGTCCTATACCGCGATAGATTGGCATGCGACCAACATGTTTGTAAGGCTTTCAATGCCCCTCTGGCTTCTCCAAGTCGACGGGATGGTTCCAAATGTGCTGAAGCGCGTGCAGTCAGAAGTCCACACACATACACGGTCTTGTCGACAATATTCATTGGTTTCCCCTGGGGATCCACGATATCCCCATTGTTGTTGATTTTCATAGCAAGTGTCTTATCCCAGTTTAGCTCCAGACCGTATTTTGCGCCTTCTTTCCTGACGATATTTAAGATGAGTTGTAATATGCGAGGGCGGCTGCAGGCGAGCACGGTGTCGTCCGCATAGGGGAGGTCGGAACACGCAATGTACGCTGGCTCTTGGATGTCAACGCCTGCCTCTTCAATCTCCTTGTCGGCATCGAAAAAAAGACAGAATGCACGATAATGAATAAGTACGGGGAGAGCGGGCACCCCTGGGCAATTCCAGCATTTTGCTTCCTGGTTGAAGAGTTGCCGCATTCGTTTCTCAGTATGAGCAGACGTTCCTGGAATATGCCAGCAACAAACTTCACCATCTGTTCTGGAACCCCAAACTGGCGCAGCGCCTCAACGAGAACGCCGTGCTCGATCCTGTCGAGGGCTCTGGCCCAGTCCGAGAAGATAGCGGTAAGCCGGACGTGGCAGCCGCGTAGGCCGCATCGAACATTCTGCGCGCGATGGAAGTTACTTGCGTGGTGCCCCGGTCAGGCCGGAAACCGAATTGAGTGTTCCATTTTCTTTTTTCGGCATTTCCATGTTGCAATCGTTTTTGAATCATCGATGTTACGATGTTGTATCCAATCGGGAGCAATGCAATTGTCTTGTAATTATCTGGAAGACTCTCGCCTCCCATTTTGTAGAGTAGCGTAGCAGGCAATTTTCCATTGCGCAGGAACATCGCTGTAATTCCAAAAAATCGGGCACAACGCAAGACATGTCCCAATGCTTCCCCAGGGCATCAAGAACTTCCAAAGCTCTGGAGGCGTCGCATCGATCTCAGCAGGTTTCCCAAGAGACAGCCTCTTGAGGGCCGTTGCACATTCTTCCGTAGCAAAGTCGTGCGTTGCTACAGGCAGTGCGTGTCCCAATTCCGTCCTCGAGGACGGTTTTCGTTGGGGTTGGTAATTTTCCATTGTGTGTGCTCCAGATAATCAGCTAGTACGTCAGAGCGCTGACTGCTATCAACCAGCACGCCGCCTGAGTCTTTCACTTGGAGTGGTTTCTTCGCGGCGCCCCTCTGGAGGTGTCGCACGGCTTGCCATGGTCCTCCACGTAGTTGCTCATCTAACCACAGTCGCTTATCTTGGCGAATTATTCCTGAGAAGTTTGGTCAACCGTCTAATTTCTAGTGCATCTCTGCACTGACGAGCGGCATCCCGAGCATATGAATGATTCAGCGTATTTTTCAAAGTCCAAGGCTTGTGCGGTCTAGGAGGCCTCTAGTCGAGCCCCTCCGAGGCATGTTCGTCTTCCACGAGCACCTCACGCCGATGTCGTTCCTGGGATGCTTCGTCTCCCTCTTGGGGTGCTTTGCCTACGGCTACCTGCGCCTGCCGTCTGAGGCCGGCCCCCCTATTCTCCTCATGTTCCTCCTCCATCGCCGCCGCCGCCGCCTCCGCCTGCTCCTTCTCCTGGTCCTCCTCTTCCTCCTCCTCCTCCTCCTCCTCCTTCTCCTACTCCTCCTGTTCCTCCTGATCGATTCGGATTCCTCCTCCTCCACCTCCTCCTCCTCATCCTCCCTCCTCCTGTTCCTGTTCCTCCTCCTCCGCCTCCTCCTCCTCCTAGTCGTATTCATCCGTAGCCATTTTGGCTCACGCTACGGCTGAGCGCGGGCGGAGTGTGCGCGCGCGATGGTGCGGGCTGGGCTCGCGAGGGGCCCGCTGGTGCGACACGGGCTGTGTGTCGCACATTGCGACACGGTGGCTGCCGCCGCGGAGCAGATGCTGCGCCTGGCGGACGGCGGCGGCCCGGAGGGCGGTTGCGCCCTCGAGAGCTACGAGCAGGTCTTGCACGGCGCAGGGCGGCGCCTAGCCCTAGGCCGTAAGGCCACGTCGGAAGAGGCACGGCGTGCCTTCGCCAAGGAGCAGCCCGCCTTGGCGAAGCGGTGGGCAGCACTGCGTGTGGGCAGACGGTGGGCAGCCCAACCCGGACTCCAGCTTGATCGCCGAGGTCGGCGCGGCGCCCGTCACCCTCGCGGCGACCAGTTCGAATCCCAAACAGCTCCATTTCATGCAGTACGTGCGACCCGTCTCTTTCATGGACATCTTCGGAGACACCCGAGAAGATGGTGGCGATGGATTCCGAGGACGCGGAGGAGACGATGAGGGTCGATAGCGTGCTGAAGTCGGAGGAGGTCGTTGAGGAGAAAGAGAAGGAAGATAACCAGACAACAGAGAAGGTCATGGAGGTTCCCCACGTGCAGGAGCAGCTCGACGTTCACGTGGACTCGATGTTGTAGCAGAAAGAGCTGGTGATCGCCACGCTCCTGGAGGAGCTTGCCAGTGCCATTTCGGCCTCGGTGAGGGTCTCGATCGAGATCGACACGGGGAAGGCCACGGCGAAGTAGCAGCACGGCGAGCCCCATAGTTTCGCGGAAGAGTTGGCCATCGGCGCCGAGGTGGTGGTCCCCAACGGCGTGGCGGGCCAAGGCACGACGTTCTTCGAGGCGGCCGTGGCCGACCAGGAGTCCGAGAAGAAGGTGAATGTGCCGCAGGTCGCGGACGTCGTGGAAACGGACGACATTGGTGAGACAATCGCCAGGACGTATGAGGTCGTTAATCGCGCGGCCCTCGACGTCGAGCGTGCCAAGATCGTCTTGGCGCAGGCGGAGGCCAGGTTCGACGGGGCAGCTATGGAGGTGGTCGACTCTCTTCCGGCTTTGGAAGAAGACGAGCGGACGGCACTCTTGGTGAAGCTCGGCCTCCCGCCCGAGAAGTCGGCCGCGTCGTGAGTGCCGCGGAGGCTCTTGCCCTCCTGCGGCACTCCTTGTTCGGGGCGGGGGCTCGTGCTTCTCCTGCGCCTGATCCGCTCGCGGAGGCTCGTTGTTCCTCCCGCGCAGCGCCTGAGCGGCCGCGGAGGCGAGTGCTCCTCCGCGGTTGGGAATTCAGGAGCCACATGCGTGGCAGCGCAGCAGAATCCAACATAATCTTCATCGTGTTCATGTTCCTCCTCCCTCTCTTGGTTCATGGTTCCCGATGGCATGTGAGTTCTCCGACCGCCGCCGCTTGCCCCCCCCCCCCAGGGCCCGATCGGCCCTGCGGGGGGGGGGGGGTTCTTCTTCTCCTCCTCCTCCTGCTCCTCCTCCTCCTCCACCTCCGCCTCCTCCTCCGCCTCCGCCTCTGGCTCCGCCTCCTCCCCCCCTCCTCCACGTCTCAGAGGCTCCGAGGAGCCTCTGAGGATTTCTGCGGGAGTCCCCGGGGAATCCCAGAGACATTCCTTTGGCGTCCTGTGCGTTTCCCTAGGGGGTGCTGGGGATGCTTGCCTTGGCCCCCCTTGCAGGGCCAGTCCTTCGCGCGCAGGAGCGTCAGAGGCGCAAGAAGCCTCGATAATCGACGTTGCATCTCTGGGGGGCCTCGTCTGTCCCTCAAAATGGTGCCGTTCCTTGTGCCCGATGTGGGCTCGATGTGGATTCGACGCGGCGTGGCGCGGACCCGAAGCGGTTTCGACGTGGATTCGGCGCGGATCTGACGAACCATACCTCGAGTCGTCGCGGGCCGGGCGCGGATAGGGCCGCGAGGACAAGGCTCGCAGCCGACACAAAGTATTTGATAAGTCTACGTTTTCAGATTTCTAGACTTGATTGTCCTGTGTTCCACCACCGCCGCCATAAGTTGGAGGGGGAGGAACTGGAGGAAGCAGAGGAGGCGGGGGAGGAAAAGGACCCCCTTTCACCCCTACTCATGGATTGTGGCGGTGGAAAACAAGCCCAACATAGAATTCCACATATGCTCAAGACCTCATGTTCCGCACTGGTTCCAAGAGCGAGGTCCGCTGGATGCTTTGGCACTCCTGCCGCGCGGCCTGAGCAAACAGCAGCCTTCGGCGGGGCACGGCGGGCCAGCTTCGGGGGTCGGACGAGGGGCAGGGGGGGGGGGGGGGGAACGGACGCAGGCGCCATGAATCGTCGACGCTCGGGACATGATGGGGGAAAATATGGGAAGTGGGGGGAGAGGGGGACCCAGAAACAAACAAATGACTGAATGTCATGAGTCCTGGGATGCCTGACTTTTTGTTGGTGTGTCCCACCCTTTTCTAAGAGACGGAAAACGGGGAGGGGCGATGTCTGCGGCACGCGGCCAGTCTCAGCCCCCCCGCCGAGCGCCTCCCGTGATACACTGGAATTGGCATACCCAGCCGCGGGAGCTGATTCGTTCACTCCTCTGTCTCTGACCTTAGAGTTACGTCGGGCAGATCCCTCTACAGGAAGGGTGCCCAACCATAGTCAACACATAGTCCAGGAACGTTTTTTCTCCCCCTGTGTTTGACGATGCTGTGGCATGTTGGGGCTACGTTCGTTGTTCTGCCAGGGTCCGCCTGTAGGATTACGTGCCCGACCCAACCTTAGAGGAACACGAGGTCCCGAGAATGATGCCTTCCACAATCCTCAAGGTCTCCAGGAGTCCCCAGAGTCCCAGCTGTTCCCACACGGACTTCAGGACCGAGGACCGTTGGTTGTCCTGGACATCCTGACACGCATCCTGGGCCGATCCTATCATGACGCCAGGTCTGGACCTAAACGCTATGTTGCTGGACTTCGGCTGTGTTGTGTTTCTCGTGTTGGCAGGGAAGTCCAGGAAAACAGGTAGAGCAAACCGAACACAAACACAACGTTTAGGTCCAGACTGGCACTGGCGCGTGGGCTGCCCGCGTGATGTCGCGCGACGGCGCCCTCGCTTCCAGAGAAGCGTGCCGTGTTGGCGCCTCGCGCGTCGCCGCGGGAGGTGGTGTGCTGCGTCTTCTCGCGGGAGGCTCCTCCTCCTCCTCTTCCTCCTCCTCCTTTTCCCTCTCCTCCTCCTTCTCTTTCTCCTTTTCCTCCTCCTCCTCCTCCTCCCTTCCCCCTCCTCCTCTCCTCCTCCTCCTCCTCTCCTCCTCCTCCTCCTCCTCCTCCTCCTCCTCCTCCTCCTCCTCCTCCCCCTCCCCCTCCCCCCCCTCCTCCTCCTCCTCCTTCTCCCACCTGTTGTTCCTCCTCGTCGTCGTCCTCCTCCTCCTGGGCCACCCCCATCCTGACGCCAGCCTCCCCCGAGAGGCTTCGGCGGTTCGCAGAGGAGGGTTAAAAGGGACGGTGGGGCACGGCCTCTCAACAGGAGGAGGACGGGGGGGCGGAGGAGGAGGACGAGGACGAGGACGAGGAGGAGGAGGAGGAGGAGGAGGAGGAGGAGGAGGAGGAGAGGAGGAGGAGGAGGAGGAGGAGGGGAGGAGCGGAGGAGGAGGAGGAGGAGGAGGAGGAGGAGGAGGAGGAGGAGGAGGAGGGGTGGGAGGAGGAGGAGGAGGAGGAGGAGGAGGAGGAGGAGGAAGAGAAGCAGGAGGAGGAGGAGGAGGAGGAGAGAGGAGAGGAGGGGGAGAAAGGAAAAGGAGGAGGAAGGGGGGAGGAGGCGAGGGGAGGAGGAGGAGGAGGAGGGGAGGAGAGGAGGAGAGGAGGAGAAGGAAGAGGAGGAGGAAGGGAGGAGAAGGCAATGAGGGGAGGAGGAGAGGAGGAGGAGGAGGAGGGGAGGAGGAGTGTAGGGGGGGGAGGAGGAGGAAGCGGAAGGAGGAGGAGGAGGAGGAGGAGGAGGAGGAGGAGGAGGAGAGGAGGAGCAGGAGCGGAGGAGAAGGAGGAGCAGGAGGAGAGGAGGAGAGGCAGGAGGAGCAGGAGGAGCAGGAGCAGGAGCAGGAGGAGCAGGAGGAGCAGGAGGAGCAGGAGCAGGAGGAGAGGAGGAGGAGGAAGGAGGAGAAGGAGGAGGAGGAGGAGGAGGAGGAGGGGGGAGGAGGAGAGGGGGAGGAGGAGGAGGAGGAGGAGGAGGAGGAGAGGAGGAGGAAGAGGAGGAGGAAGGGAGGAGGAGGCGAGGGAGGACGAGGACGAGGAAGACGAGGAGGACGAGGAGGAGGAGGAGGAGGAGGAGGAGGAGGAGGAGGAGGAGGAGGAGCGGGCCTCATCTACAGATGCGAGGCCAGCGCCTTCTGATAAGCGGCCCCCCGCTGAGAAGCCGTAGCTCGGCTCGTCTCGTCTTGCTGGCTCCTCGCGACCATGGCTCCCCCCGAAGGGAAAAACTAAGGGGACCTAGCCTTAACCAAAAAACGAAAGGAGGGGAGGAGGGGCAGGGAGGGAGGGAGGAGGGGAGGGGAAGCGGGCCAAGGTTCTCCCTCCTCCCTCTCTCCATTCCCGCCCCCTACGGACCAAGATTCGAAATTGCAAAAAAACGCCAATATCATAAACTTGTGGCGCTCCGCGCGGATTTCTTGGATCCGCGCTGTGCCCCCCTGGCGGGGAGGTCCTGCGCAAATCCACGAAATCCGCGCGAAGCGACAACAGTTTATGTATATGGCGTTTTTCCTCTTCTGCTAGAGAAACACGGGGGCCATGACCAAGATGTCGCGAGATCTTGTCGGCACCGACCTTGACATTGGCCCCTTTGCCGGCCGTCGCCGACGCGCGAGAAAGATCCACGGGATGTCGTTGACCAAGGTCGACGGTGACCAAGATTGGCACGGCGTTTCCGCGTGCAGCCTTGATCGTGGCCCCCGTGTTCGTCCCCTCCGCTGGCTGCTTCTCTCTCGCGGCGCCGCCCGGCGGCCCGTAGCGCCCCCGCACGCCGCATGCCGCGGGGCGCGCCGGGTCCGCGGTGGCAGGGCCCACTGACGCCGCCGTGGGTCGTTTCTGTTTTTCGGTTTGTTCGGGGGGGGAGCGACTGGGGCAGCCCTGGCTCCATGCCCGCCCGCCGTTCGCGGGAGCCCCTGGACAAGAGAGCGCAGCGTCAGCATGATCTGTCGACGGTCCGCGCGAAGTTCTGGGATCTGCGTTGGCCGCCCACCCCCCCCTGGCGGCGCCTCCGGCGCCGCAACATGGCGCGTTCTGCGCGCCAAGGATGGAGTCCAGCGCAGATCCAAGAAGTCCACGCGGACCTCCAAACATGTATGTTTATCCCATTCTTGTCCCTCCGAAGAAACACGATGGCCATGGCCAGGGTGTCGCTCAATCTTGGCGGCGCCAATCCTGGTCATGGTCCATGCCCAATCGTCGCCGATTTGCGAGGATGATCCACGAACCGGCGGTGACCAAGGTGGACGACGACCAGGATGGACGCCGACGCTTCCGCGCTCAGTCTTGGTCATGGTCACCGTTCTCTTGCTCTCCAGCCGAGGCCAAGAAGTCAGAGGCCAAGAAGTGATGCTGGCGGGGCGCTGGCGGCGCGCACGAGAAGGTGGCGCGAGGGGGGTCGGCCTCCGAGACGGCGGTGGGGCTGCCAGGAGAGACGAGGAGCCCGCCGGGCCTCCAAGAGGCCCCCCGGTAAAAGCCAGGCCCCCTGGGGGCCTACTGAGTACGGAGTCCAGTGGAAGCCCATGCCAAGAAGCACGCTGCTTGCCTCCTGGGTGCCCTGGGTTTCTTGGGTTTCGATGGGCTTGCTGTGGAAATCGTGACGCTCCCACACTACAAATAGATGGAAGTCCCGAGGTCTGAGGGTGGGGCTTCCTGTGGAAGGTTTCCTGTGGACTGGCCTGCGCTGTGGAAGCCCGCCCGGCCTCCACGAGGCCCCCCAGTAGAGGCCCCCTGGGGGCCTGCTGAGTTCCGAGTAGGCCCCAGGTCTTCTCAGAAGCCAGAGGGCAACGTTGCGGGGTGGGGGGAGGGGGAGGGGGAGGGGGAG
Organism: Prorocentrum cordatum; assembly: GCA_963575745.1. Taxonomy (NCBI): domain Eukaryota; class Dinophyceae; order Prorocentrales; family Prorocentraceae; genus Prorocentrum; species Prorocentrum cordatum. The sequence continues at coordinate 36,906 of CAUYUJ010001225.1, forward strand.
GACTTGGACGAGAGGGAGGGGAGGAGGAAGAGGAGGAGGAGGAGGAGGAGGAGGAGGAGGAGGAGGAGGAGGAGGAGAGGGGGAGGAGGAGGAGAGGAGGAGGAGGAGGGAGGAGGGAGGAGGGAGGGGAGGAGGGGGAGGAGCAGGAGGAGGAGGAGGAGATGGAGGAGGAGGAGGAGGAGGAGGTGGAGGAGGAGAGGGAGGAGGAGGAGGAGGAGGAGGAGGAGGAGGGGGAGGAGGAGGAGGAGGGGAGGAGGAGGAGGAGGAGGAGGAGCGACGAGGAGGAGGATGAGTATAAGGAAAAGGAGGAGGAAGGGGGGAGGAGGCGAGGGAGGAGGAGGAGGAGGAGGAGGAGGTGGAGGAGGAGAAGGAAGAGGAGGAGGAAGGGAGGAGAAGGCAATGCAGGAGGGGGAGAAGGAGGAGGAGGAGGAGGAGGAGCAAGCAGGAGGAGGAGCAGGAAGAGGAGGAGGACGCTCGGCGGCCTGGCTAAGAAACAGGAGGAGGAGGAGGAGGGGCTCCAAGACGGACGCGCCCACCCCGACAATCGCCCGCGCCTCGCCGGGCGGGGCCCCCGCCCAGGAGCGTGCGCAGCGTC
>CAUYUJ010001225.1:45000-90000 GCA_963575745.1 Prorocentrum cordatum
TCCTCCTCCTCCTCCTCCTCCTCCTCCTGGTTTTTGCCCGCAAGCTTTCGCAGCTAAATTGCGTTCTGATTCAGGACATGCCACTTTCCCCGGAGTTACTTCAAGTTTGTTCTTTCTTGTATGCGCCGTGGGTGCGAAATTAGGGGACACAGGCCGAGTGGAGTGTCAAGGGAGATGGCCGCAGTTGGAGGCACAACACCAACGGTCAGGGCATGGCCTGTAAGGTCTGCGTCTGTAAGAAGCACCATCTGATTATTGGTGCAAGCATAGTTTCACTCCTCTCCTTCGCCTGCCTCTCGGCCGCATGCCCGTGGCTCAAGCTCATGGTCCGCATCCTCGCCCTCGGCCCCCATTGGTTCGTTCTGGAATGGCTCTGTCTTCGTGGCAGGAAAAGTTGGAGGCTACGGCAAGGGATTCCAGCTCGGTTGCAAGGGCGGCGGCGACAAAGAGGGTTAGGGCAAAGGCTACAGCTTGGCATTTCCCCGTGGAGATGAGCTTCATTTGCATGGTGCTTCGCGAGGTGGTGATGTCCCTTTTCTACCCGTCGGTGCCGTGCCCAACCTGTCCAAGGACGAGGCCGTCGAGTTTTCACGGTTGAGCGAGAAGGTCGGAGACAAAGCTCGGTCAGGTAAGTATTCAGGCATCGCGAAGAATCTGATGGCTTCGGAGGCCCTTGCTAAGCAGGTACCGACGGTACACCAGGCTACCCAGCAGCAACATGTTCAGGTTCGTCGGTTAGAGAAGCAGTTGGATAATGAGCTTTCGCGCGTCCTTCGCCTGCGGTCGGAGGTCCAGGACCAGGCCGAGAGGAGGTCCCGCGCGCGCCGGCTTATCCGAGGCCAATCGTGAGCACAAGGAGGCCGTGCAGAAGCTTGCCGAGGAGTCGAAGGTTTCAGTTTCGTTTGGGCCTGCGCGTCTCAGATTGGAACTTATGCTGGCTGGCTCCGTCGACTTCGGCCCCCTCGTCAGCTGCGACATCCTGGTGGACTACAGGAGGGACGACGACATGGAGCTGCCCGCCGAGGACCGAGGCGAGATGCAAAGCGCACGTCCGAGTTGTCCAAGGGCATCATTGGCATTGCGAAGGAGCTCTTCCACGAGGCGGCCGGCCAGGCCACGGCTGCGCAGGCCACTCATCAGGCGCTGCAAGCCAGGCCGGCTGGAAAGAAGCGAAAGACAGAGGGCGGCGAGGCTGCTCGAGGTGGCGAAACTGGCACTGCTGCCTTGCCAATGCAGCCACCACGACTGGACAAGCGTCAGCTGGAGCTGTGCAGTCAGGAGATGTAGCTGGCGCTGGAGCAGTGCGATTTGACGCCCGCGCACGCGCTTGTACCTCCGGATTCCAACGCCCCCCCCCCCCCCCCATCTCGGCCTGAAGGGGGGCGGTCTTTCCTGCAGCAACTTACAGAAAACACAGTTCCAGGTCGAGCGATGTCTGCCAAGAGATGCCGTGCAAGCTGCGTTCGGTGATGCTGGACTCGTTCGGAGCCGATCGAGCAATTGGCAGACGTCTTATGTGCCTGGCGTCATTGCCCACGCCGGGGAAATGCCTCTTCATCCTCGTGTTCCTCTTTGTGCTCCTGCCGTGCTCACCTGTGCTCGGTGCCCCCGCCGCCGCTCGGCGCCCGCGGGGCGCGCCGAGCTTGGCGTCATCTGCCGTGCCCGGCACGGGCCTCTGCTTCCTGCGTTCTTCCTCCTCCTCCTCCTCCTCCTCCTCCCCCTCCTCCTCCTCCTTTTCCTCCTCTCCTCCTCCTCCTCCTCCCCCTCTTCCTCCCTCTCCTCCTCCTCCTCCTCCTCCTCCTCCTCCTCCTCCTCCTCCTCCTCCTCTCCTCCTCCTCCTCCTCCTCCTCCTCCTCTTCCTCATCCTCCTCCTCCTTCCCTCCCTCTCCTACTCCTCCTCCTCCTCCTCCTCCTCCCCCTCCTCCTCCTCCTCCTCCTCCTCCTCCTCTTCCTCCTCCTCCTCCCTCTCCTCCTCCTCTCTTCCTCCTTTTCCTCCTCCCCCTCCTTTTTCCTCCCTCTCCTCCTCCTCCTCCTCCTCCTCGTCCTCCTCCTCCTCCTCCTCTCCTCCTCCTCCTCCTCCCTCCGCATCCTCTTCCTCCTCCTCCTCCCCCTCCTCCTCCTCCTCCTCCTCCTCTTCCTCCTCCTCCTCCTCCTCCTCCTCCTCCTCCCTCTCCTCTTCCATCCGCCGTGCTTTCCAATGCCTGGGCCGGGGTGTCCAGGGCTGGGCCTTTCCCGTTTCTGGGGTTAGGTCACACGCACGCTTTCCAGGGCTGGGCCGTTCCCTTTTCCAGGGCTGGGGCTTGTTCTTCCCGTTTTCGGCCCTCCGCTGCTCCGCCCCAACTTTCCAAGGTTACGACACCGACCTTCAATGCCTCTTGGCACTGCGGCAGGTGTGCAACAGTGGGTTTTTCGGGGAGTTTGTCGTCTCCAGGGCATTCCTGTGGGCTTCCTGCCCCCCTGGGTGCGTCTGGGACGCATGCTGGGGGTCAAGCGCCACCTCCGCCGCCTCCGCAACGCAGCGCGCCCTGCCCCCCCCCACCCTTCAAACCAGTCAGACCCGCCTCTAGGGAAAAAAGCTTGAGGAAGGGTAGGGATTCAACGCGCCGAGAGAAGCCCGATGGGGTCCGCGAGTTTACAGCTTCACGCAGTTGGGTAATTCATGCTGTCACTGATACACAAAGCGGGTCAGCCTGCCAAAGTTGTGGCAAGGATATACGGTCGGTCCCAGGTATAAGATCGAGGTCGGTTCGGGGAGGGTTCCCTGGTGTTCTTCGTGTTTGTTGGATGTCTTCGTGCATCCTGGGGAGGGTCACTACGATGTCCTGTGTGTTTTGGCCGGCGGGGGTCTCATGTTCTTGAAGGATGTTTTTCCGACCGCGGTTGTAGGGCTCTTACTGATTCGACCTTCGTCCACGTCCTCTGACAAGGCCGCTCCCCATCCCCTGGCTCCCATGTCTCCACGTCCCCGATTCATGGATATCGTAATCATGGTGACCCTCTCCACTCATTCGCCTCATTCCTCTGGCCATCCTTCTCGCTCTCCGAATCCTCCCAATTATGATATCCCTCTCCTCCTCCTTTTCCTCCTCCTCCTCCTAGAGCCTAGAACTTTGTGGCGTGAGAAGTCGTCGGCTGCCGCCCCCTCCTTCACCTCCTTCTCCTCTTCCTCTTGGTTGTCCCTTCCTCTCACGCCTCTCTTGGCCATGGACGAGGACGAGTTGAAGGGACCCAGTGATACGACTTTGCGTCAAAATGATACATCGCGAGCAATCGCGGCAGGAACCCTAGACTCAATCTTTCTGCGGCATATTCCTGGTCGGATCGATCTATGCTGGTACCGGGCCCATGATTGGGAGATCTTCCCGATGGGAAGCACATTTTGAAAACACGCACTTCTTCGATCGTCGGGGAGGAGACGAGGTGGCGGGCATCAATTCGCTTCGCCACGGCGATGTCGCCTATGTAGTCCTCGCGGCAGGACGGCATCCTCTTCTCGGACTCCGCCGGTCTGGCCACGGCAGTGTCGCGCGCCACCAAGGAGGGCCCATGGCATTTTATCAGATGTGAGGGTGGCGGGAGGAGGAGGAGGAGGAGGAGGAAAAGGAGGAGGAGGAGGAGGAGGAGGGGAAAGGGATAGATGAGGATGTTCCAGGATTTCCGCCATCACGTAGCAATACCAAGCTGAGGTCAGCACTTGGGAAACAGGTCGCGATCTAACCTGTCAAGGTACTCGCGCCTGGCCTCGGTGAGTCAGTGGGGGCGACAAGGATTACCCAATCTTCTCGAGCTGGGACTAACCGAACAAATCCGCACGACCCCCACGAAACCTTACTTCAGGGTCTTTGTGATACGGAAGGGTGCGTGATGAATGCGTCTAGCCACCTACCTAGTCGGGATAACTTTGAGTTCACGGGGGGAGGAGGAACGCAAGCATTTGATTGCCATTGGGATTCATTGTCTGTCGTGGTAAGGCTGAGACAAACCAAGCACGCTCTGCCATTTTCGGTCAGGGAATGGACAGATGCAGAGCGTGCCGAAGCCCCAGGAGGGGAAGGACGAGGAGCGGGAGCATCGGAAGGGGCCTCAGGAGGGAGTTCTGGGAGCACCTGGAACCGTCTTGTGGCCCTCTCGGGGCCTCTTGTGAGCATGTTGTTAGTTTTCTTGGGCCATGCTGAGCTATATTTCAGTGATCTTGCTCTGGGGCAATCTTCGAGCCACATTGACAGGAAAGGGGCCCTTGTCACCTCGCAGACCCCCCCCCGTCCAGGTCCAGGGGGGGGGGGGTGAAGAGAGGGGTGGACCCCTCCCCGAAGGGGAAGAGGGGCTCTTGGAAGAGGAAAGAAGGACATCCTTGGGCCACCTGCGCCCAGTGGGCTGGTGGGACTCAATATCGGCGCTGGTGCATCCGCGGTCGAAACCCAGCCTGCTCTGGCAGAGTCCCGCTCAACGCCGCTTTGTGATTTCTCGTTCGGCTTGATCCTTGGCTCACTCCTGGGCCATTCCAGCCCAGTGCCCTTTTACTTGGCATCGCTCGGCGGTGTGCATTCGTCTCGCCGGGGACCATCGTGGAGCATCCTGGATCATCCTGTGAAAAACTAGACGCGCGAAACCAAAACATAGCAGGATAATAAACGTCCGAGCGATGGCAAGTTTATTCCGGGTCGATGGCCCCTCAATCGCGCCCCACGAAAGTTTCCCAGCAGTTGCCTCCATAAAGCCTCCCCCCCCTCCCCTCGACGCAGGGCCCTCTAGAGGAGGGGGAAAAAGCAGGACGGCGGCAAAGCAAAGGGAGGAAGGGCCTCCCAGGAAGAGCACGATCGGACCAGGGTATAAGATCGAGGTCGGCTCGGGGAGGGTATTCCAAGTGTTTTCGTACACTCCTGTCGGTTTTCCGCGCTCTGGATGCGTTCCAGCGGCCGCGGCCTCCCCAAGAGCTTTCTGGAGGTGCCCAGATCGTCCCGAACGGCCACCGGAGAGCCGAGTTATGACCCCAAACCCGAAGTCGGACCGAGGTATAGGAGCGAGGTCCGCTCCGGGACGGTACCCGACTGTTTTGCTTGTTTGTGGGCTGTTTTTCTCCACCCTGGGGAGGCGACCCTTCGATGCTCCATGCGTCTTGGCTGGCGGAGAGCCTCGTGCTCTTGGAGGATGTGTTTCTCGACCGAGCCGTTTCTGCGCTTTGGGGTCGTCGTTGCTTTCCCTTCGGCCTCGTCTTCCCCCTCTTTTCCCTCGTCCCCCCCCATGCAGAGTACAGAGTCACAGAACCCTGGGCCACCCGTGACAATTACTGCCCGGTCAGGTCCGACTGTAGGGTAGAAGGCCCGCCTCCTCCCCCACCCTGGCCCGCGCGGCCGACAGGAGCGGGCGGCCTTCGCCGAGAAGGCGCGGCGGAAGTTCGAGGGCAGAGGCTGGCAGGCGCAGTGGGACCTGGCCGCCGGGCCCATCTTCGGCGCGCTGTAGGGTGGCGCCGCCGAAAAAAAAAGGAAGACCGCACAGCACAGAAGCTCGGGGCTTCCTCGATGGGGTCCGAGTAGATGGGGTCGGGCGGTCGCGCCGCATCGCCGCTGGATCGGCGATGCATCATCGATACAGCTCCATGTGGGGCCCAATTTTCTCCACGCCGACGTCGCCAGTGCATGGCCGATGCATCGCCGATGCATCGCCGATGTCTCGGCGATGCGGCGAGTTCCTCCGACCCCATCTGCTCGGACCCCATCGTGGAGGCCTCTTAGAAGCGCGGGAGGCGGCCGCGGCAGCTGTGCGGAGCAGCAGGGCGCGGAGGGAGCACGGCGGGCCCGTGCCGCCCTGGCACCACGGGGGGCGGGGCCCAGCGCGGGCACCCCGGGCCGAGCAACGCCGGCGTCGATGGCGGCCGCGGTCGAGCGGCCTCCTCCTCCTCCTCCTCCTCCTCCTTGTCCTCCTCCTCCTCCTCCTCCTCCTCCTCCTTGTCCTCCTTGTCCTCCTCCTCCTCGTTCTCGTCGTCCTCCTTCTCTGTTTTATGTTTTTTCCTTCTCCTCCTCTCTCCCCCGCCTCCCTCTTCCCGACTCCGCCAGGGGAGCACCGCGTGCATCGTGCAGGGCTGAGCGGTGCGAGCGGTGTCGGGAGTGACGCCCGACTCCAGCCCCGGCTGCGGCTCCCAAGACGGCCCGAGAGGCCCCCAAGACAGCCCGAGAGAGCCTCAGGACGAGCCCCACAGGGGTCCCAGAGGTGCGGAAAACCAGATTCAAATTCCGAGCTTTCGGCCCCAGAGGCTCTCAGGAGGCCCCAAGAGGTCCCCAGGAGGCCCCAAGAGGCCCCAAGAGGCCCCCAAGAGACTCCCTGAAGGCTCCCAAGAGGCCCCCAGTCCCCCGACTCCGGCGCGCAGTGGATCGTGGGTGTCTGCCTTCATGGGCCCCGCCTGGCCGACTCCCGCGCCCAGCTCTGCGATGCCGGCGCCCGTTCCCATCTTCAAGGGAGGAAAGCCCACCCGGACCCGATATAATTGGCGTTTGCTAAACGGCCCCGGGCGTTTCCTTCTGTGGGTCCGTTACCGAACGGCCTTGCGTGTCGGGGTGATTATTCTGGGGGTGGATTTTCAGCCATCTCTCCGTCTCTCCAGCTTCGAGCCGCCTCTAGTTTCTGAACGGCCAGCCCTTAGTCGGCCCCGAAAACGGCAGGGGCCGTTTTCTCACCGTTTCCGAAAAAGTATTTTGAACATGAAAACGGCAACAAAAAGGGCGACTGGAAACGGCAACAAAAACGGCTCCAGCATTGGACCCGGGGCCAAAACCGCTAAGAAAACGGCGACGGAACCGGTAACAAAAACGGCGTCGGAATTGGCAACAAAGACGGCAAAACGGAACCGGTAGAAAATTGCCATGTCGTTTCCAGGGCCCCGCCAGCCTCAAGTCGGGTCTGTCCCTTTACAGGAGGAAGATTCAAAAATAGGCGAAACATATTCTGGGGACGATTTTGTTAGCATTTCCCAACCATCCTGCGGTGTTGGGTCCTCGTTTCGAAGAGACTGCGTCCTGAGTCCCTCTCTCCCTCCCGCCTCCTCCTCCTCCTCCCCCTCCTCCTCCTCGTCCTCCGTCCCTGCGTTTCACCCACCCAGTACAGCGTTTCGTGGCCCCATGGGAGCTCCACCCAAGACCCGGGTGGCAAGGTTCGCATGGCGGCCCCGCCCTATTTTGGCGCACCCCTCACACGGTTCGTGGCCCCATAGGGAGCTCCACCGAAGACCCCAGTGGCAGGGTTCGCATGGCGGCCACGCCCCATTTTGGCGCACCCCTCACACGGTTCGTTGCCTCATTGGGAATTCCCTTTGCTTCGTCCCGCCTGCCCTGCGGTTTTCACAATTGCGTATGGTTGAGTCCTTCGCCAGGATAATTGTTCCCCAAACAGCTTGCTGAACGGGGTGCTGTTGTGATAGAAACTAACTCCGGCCGAGGGAACGCGGAGCAGAGACATCCTCACAAAAAATTATGGTTTTGGCCGTTTCGCTGAGACATCCTCACAACTCTCGTTTCTGAGTTGGCCGGGATTGGCCGTTTCGCCTGAGACATCCTCGAAAAGTTGCGCTCCGGGACGCCGCGCGAGAGGTGGTCCGGGCCGTTTCGCTTGAGACATCCTCGAAGCTTTGAGCCCCGAGGTGCCGTGCGAGAGGTGGTCCGGGCCGTTTCGTCTGAGACATCCTCGAAACTTTGAGCTCTGAGATGCCCTGCGCAAGGTGGTCTGGCCCGCTTCGCCTGAGACATCCTCGAAACTTTGACTTCGGAGATGCCGCGCGAGAGGTGGTCCGGCCGGTTTCGCCTGAGACATCCTCGAACTTCTGAGCTCTGAGATGCACTGCGCGAGGTGGTCTGGCCCGTCTCGCCTGAGACATTCTTGCAACTCTGAGCTCTGAGATGCCGTGCGCAAGGTGGTCCGGCCCGTTTCGCACAAGACATCCTCGAAACTCTGAGCTCTGCGATGCCTTGCGCGAGGTGGTCCGGCCCGTTTCGCCTGAGACATCCTCGAAACTTTGACTTCGGAGATGCCGCGCGAGAGGTGGTCCGGCCCGTTTCGCCTGAGACATCCTCGAACTTTGAGCTCTGAGACGCCCTGCGCGAGGTGCTCCAGCCCGTCTCGCCTGAGACATCCTTGCAACTCTGAGCTCTCAGATGCCGTGCGCAAGGTGGTCCGGCCCGTTTCGCACAAGACACTCTCGCAACTCTGAGCTCTCAGATGCTGCGCGAGAGGTGGTCCAGCCTGGGCGCCCAGAAGACCACATGTTACATATCCCCCCTGGGAGCCCCAGGAGGCCCCAGAGAGCTTCAGGAGGCCGCAGGACACCCAGGACAGGCCCCAGGGGCATCCAGGGAGATTCCCAGGAGGCTCCGAGGAGGCCCCAGGAGGCCCTCTATCAGAACGTGTCAAGTTAATACACATCCGGTGCCGATTCGTTGATTTTTCCTGCTCTTGTGGCCCCCCCCTCCATTTTGAGGGGCCCAAGCGGCCACAGGTTAGATATCCCCCCTGGGAGCCCCAAGAGGCTTCAGGAAACTTCAGGTGGAGTTCAGGAGGCCACAGGAGGCCCAGGAGGAAGCCCCAGGAGGTCCCCAGAAGGCCCCAGGAGGCACCAGGAGGCCGCAGGACGCCCAGGACAGGCCCCAGGGGTCCGCAGGAGATTCCCAGGAGGCTCCCAGGAGGCCCCAGGAGGCCGCCAATCAGAACGTGTCAAGTTAATACATCCGGTTTCGATTCGTTGATTTTTCCCCAAACAGCTTGCTGAACGGGGTGCTGTTGTGATAGAAACTAACTCCCACCGAGGGAACGCGGAGCAGAGACATCCTCACAAAAATTTGATGGTCCCGGCCGTTTCGCTTGAGACATCCTCACAACTCTCGTTTCTGAGTTGGCCGGGATTGGACGTTTCGCCTGAGACATCCTCGAAAAGTTGCGCTCCGGGACGCCGCGCGAGAGGTGGTCCGGGCCGTTTCGCTTGAGACATCCTCGAAGCTCTGAGCCCCGAGGTGCCGTGCGAGAGGTGGTCCGGGCCGTTTCGCCTGAGACATCCTCAAATTTTTTAGCTCTGAGATGCCCTGCGCAAGGTGGTCTGGCCCGCTTCGCCTGAGACATCCTCGAAACTTTGACTTCGGAGATGCCGCGCGAGAGGTGGTCCGGCCCGTTTCGCCTGAGACATCCTCAAACTTCTGAGCTCTGAGATGCACTGCGCGAGGTGGTCTGGCCCGTCTCGCCTGAGACATCCTCGCAACTCTGAGCTCTGAGATGCCGTGCGCAAGGTGGTCCGGCCTGTTTCGCATAAGACATTCTCGCAACTCTGAGCTCCCAGATGCCGGGCAAGAGGCGGTCCAGCCTGGGGGCCCAGAAGACCATATGTTACATATCCTCCCTGGGACCCTGGGAGCCCGCCTGAGACATCCTCGAACTTCTGAGCTCTGAGATGCCCTGCGCGAGGTGGTCCGGGCCGTCTCGCCTGAGACATCCTTGCAACTCTGAGCTCTGAGATGCCGTGCGCGAGGTGGTCCGGCCTGTTTCGCACGAGACATTCTCGCAACTCTGAGCTCCCAGATGCCGCGCGAGAGGTTGTCCAGCCTGGGGGCCCAGAAGACCACATGTTACATATCCTCCCTGGGAGCCCCAGGAGGCCCCAGAGAGCGCCAGGAGCCGCAGGACGCCCAGGACATGCCCCAGGGGCCCGCAGGAGATTCCCGGGAGGCTCCCAGGAGGCCCCAGGAGGCCCTCTATCAGAACGTGTCAAGTTAATACACAGTCGGTGTCGATTCGTTGATTTTTCCTGCTCTTGTGGCCCCCCTCCATTTTGAGAGGCCCAAGCGGCCACAGGTTAGATATCCCTCCTGGGAGCCCCAAGAGGCTTCAGGAAACCCCAGGTGGAGTTCAGGAGGCCACAGGAGGCCCAGGAGGAAGCCCCAGGAGGTCCCCAGGAGGCCCCAGGAGGCACCAGGAGGCCCCCGCAACTCGGAGCTCTGAGACGCCGCGCTCGAGGTAGTCCGGCGCGTTTCGCCTGAGACTTCCTCGCAGCGCGTTTCGCCCGAGACACCGGCCCGTCTCGCCTGAGACATCCTTGCAACTTCGAGCTTTGATAACCCGAGTAAGCGATTAGAGAACCCCCCCCCCCTCTACGGTGAAAAGATAACGCACCCGGCACCCGGAAGCGTTATGCTGGGACCAGGAGGGGGTACATCAGATCGCACGGGTCCCACGGAGTCTCATTACAATTCTAATTGGGATGCCACCCGAGGCGGGGCGCTGGAATTATTTATTTTCCTTCCATTTGCGCGGTGCTAATAATATCGCTCGGCGAAAACCCCCAAATAATTATTTAATTACGGCGCGGTGCTAATGATAACGCCGGGGGGTTCCTTAATTGCTTCTCCGGGTTATGCCGTGCGCAAGTTGGTCCGGCCCGTTTCGCATAAGACATTCTCGCAACTCTGAGCTCTCAGATGCTGCGCGAGAGGTGGTCCAGCCTGGGCGCCCAGAAGACCACATGTTACATATCCCCCCTGGGAGCCCCAGGAGGCCCCAGAGAGCGCCAGGAAGCCGCAGGACGCCCAGGACAGGCCCCAGGGGTCCGCAGGAGATTCCCGGGAGGCTCCCAGGAGGCCCTAGGAGGCCCCCTATCAGAATGTGTCCAGTTAATACACATCTGGTGTCGATTCGTTGATTTTTCCTGCTCTTGTGGCCCCCCCCTCCGTTTTGGGGGGGCCCGACGGCCACATGTTAGGTATCCCCTGGGAGCCCCAAGAAGCTTCAGGAAGCCCCAGGTGGGGTCCAGGAGGCCACAGGAGGCCCAGGAGGAAGCCCCAGGAGGTCACCAGGAGGCCCCAGGAGGCCCCAGGAGGCCCCCGCAACTCGGCCCGTTTCGCCTGAGACCTTCTCGCAGCACGTTTCGCCCGAGACATCGTCGCAACTCTGGGGTCCGAGATGCCGCGCGCGAGGTGGTCCAGCCCGTTTCGCATGAGACATCCTCGCAATTCTGGGCTCCGAGATGCCCTGCGCGAGGTGGTCCGGTCCATCTCGCCTGAGACATCCTTGCAACTCTGAGCTCTGAGATGCCGTGCGCAAGGTGGTCGGTCTGGCCCGTTTCGCACAAGACAGTCTCGCAACTCTGAGCTCTCAGATGCTGCGCAAGAGGTGGTCCAGCCTGGGGCCCAGAAGACCACATGTTACATATCCCCCCTGGGAGCCCCAGGAGGCCCCAGAGAGCTTCAGGAGGTCGCAGGACGCCCAGGACAGGCCCCAGGGGTCCGCAGGAGATTCCCAGGAGGCTCCCAGGAGGCCCCAGGAGGCCCCCTATCAGAACGTGTCCAGTTGATACACATCCGGTGTCGATTCGTTGATTGTTGCCCCCCTCCCCCATTTTGGGGGGCCCCGACGGCCACATGTCAGATCCTTGGGAGCCCCAAGAAGCTTCAGGAAGCCCCAGGTGGGGTCCAGGAGGCCACAGGAGGCCCAGGAGGAAGCCCCAGGAGGTCACCAGGAGGCCCCAGGAGGCCTCGCAACTCGGAGCTCTGAGACGCCGCGCTCGAGGTGGTCCGGCCCGTTTCGCCTGAGACTTTCTCGCAGCACGTTTCGCCCGAGACATCGTCGCAACTCTGGGGTCCGAAATGCTGCGCGCGAGGTGGTCCAGCCCGTCACGCTGGAGACATCCTCGCAACTCTGGGCTCCGAGATGCCCTGCACGAGGTGGTCCGGCCCATCTCGCCTGAGACATCCTCGCAACTCTGAGCTCTGAGATGCCGTGCGCAAGGTGGTCCGGCCCGTTTCGCATAAGATCTCGCAACTCTGAGCTCTCAGATGCTGCGCAAGAGGTGGTCCAGCCTGGGGGCCCAGAAGACCACATGTGGCTTCCAGGAGGCCCCAGAGAGCGCCAGGAAGCCGCAGGACGCCCAGGACAGGCCCCAGGGGTCCCCAGGAGATTCCCGGGAGGCTCCCAGGAGGCCCCAGGAGGCCCCCTATCAGAACGTGTCCAGTTGATACACATCCGGTGTCGATTCGTTGATTTTTCCTGCTCTTGTGCCCCCCCCCCAATTAGGGGGGGCTCCGACGGCCACATGTTAGATATCCCCCCCTGGGAGCCCCAAGAAGCTTCAGGAAGCCCCAGGTGGGGTCCAGGAGGCCACAGGAGGCCCAGGAGGAAGCCCCAGGAGATCACCAGGAGGCCCCAGGAGGCCCCAGGAGGCCCCCGCAACTCGGAGCTCTGAGACGCCGCCCGAGACATCGTCGCAACTCTGGGGTCCGAAATGCCGCGCGCGAGGTGTTCCAGCCCGCTACGCTGGAGAACTCCTCGCAACTCTGGGCTCCGAGATGCCGTTCGGGATGAAGAGGAGGTGGAGGAGGAGGAGGAGGAGGAGGAGGCATGTTTTAACATGCCATGCCAGCCCGCACTGGGCGGGCACGCAATCGACCTTGGAAACCGCAGTGGGTCTAAAAAACCTGTTTGGGGATACTGCACTCCGGCTATAATTTTTTGTTGTGTTTGGGGCATGTTCCGTATTTTCATATAAACATACGTTAATTTTCGGCACTCCCAGCGCGGATCCAAGAAATCTGCGCCGAGCGCCGACAGCTTAAGTGTATGGCATGTTTTTCTTCGTCCAGATGCGGACGCCTTCCTCCGCCTCCTCTCTCCCGCCCTCCCCAGGTCACGCTGCCTCTTTGGGGTTTTCGGCTGCCCTGTGAGTGGTAGTCTTTCCTCATACTTCGAGGCGGGTTCGACGCGACTTCGACCCGAATCCGACACGTACCCGACACGTATTCGACACAGTTTCGGCATGGATTTGGCATGGATGCAACACGGATGGTCGGCGCGATGGACAGTGGAGGCACCCCAACGATAGAGCATCACCCAGGTGTGCCTTCCGTTTCCACGTCCCAGCCGCCTTACGTTCTCGCTGGCTGAGGCACATTGGGATGCAGATTGGGGGGAGGGGTGGCGGGCGGCGCTTTGCGTGGAGGGCTTTTGGGGGGAAGGAGGGGGGATTCACCAGTTCGAACCATTCCATATCCCTATGTTTGGCATCACCTTGCCTCGGTGCCGAGCTTCAGGATTCCCTCAGTTTCTGAGAGCACATCCCTAAGCTTGCCATCGCTTCTGGACTGCCCACCGCAGGAATAGAGCTGATTTCGAGTCTGTTTAGGGCTTCTTCTTCTTCCTCTTTCTCTCGTCGGCGAGGCGCCAACTCGGACTGAGGCGCGCGGATGAGCGCTTAGGTGCTCGCTTCCAATGCAGGATCGGCGCGCTCCGTCGCCACCTCGGGCGCCATGTTGGCCCCACGTTTCGGGGTTGGACCCCTCCCCGACGCGAGGCCGTGGACTCGGCGCCCCCGCGCCCGACTCACGGAGCCGTGGTCCATGGCAGCGCCTGCCCGATGTTGGTCTTTCTCGCCCTCCCCGTCCCTCGTCGATCAGGAGAAGGAAGCAAGCTGTGCGGAGGAGGAGGAGGAGGAGGAGGAGGAGGAGGAGGAGGAGGAGGAGGAGGAGGAGGAGTCAGTGAGGCAGCACCCACAGGGGCCTGGTGCCACCAGGAACCAGGCACCAGGAAGAGGAGGATGAGGATCCCGATCCGCTGCCGAGCTCGTTGCGCTCTGCGCCTGCCACGGTCAGCAGATGCCGGCGTGTGACAGTCATCTTGGCCAGCCCCGAGGCGCTGGGCATCGTTCGGGCCGTGGGCCGTCGACGGGACCTGGGGCTTGCCACGCATGCGGCCCAGATGTTGACCCTGAAGGTGGAGGCGGCGGAGATGGCTATGATTCGCGAGCCCGTGGTTCGGCTCGACGGCGCTGCCGCTGATGGCTGGGCGCCGGCATTGGGAAGAGATGCCATGGGAGGCCATCTGGGCCAACCATGATGGACCCTACCAGAGCGCGCTGCGCCGGCGTGGCCTTAGCGCCGCCTGGGGAGAGCTCAGCCTCGCGATGCGCACGTGGCGGCCAGGCTGGGCAGGGCGACGGTTGAGGAGCGGCCGCACGCTGCAGCGACTTGGAAAGCAGAGCGGCCTGGCGCGCGAGGCGGCGGCGGTGGGGCTGCCGACGCTGCTGCTGACGCGTCGCTGCTGCGGCTCAGGCGCCTGCGAAGCCTCCGGCACGCGCAGAGCGGCAGCACTATTGCCGCAAGCGCTGCATGCCTCCGACGCGGGCCACGCGGGCTGGGAGTCCGAGGTCGCGAGCCTGTCGGTGTCCACGACGGTCCCGGATGCTTTGTTGCAGTGGGCCGAGGCCGACTGGAAGAACGCACAGTCTGCCTCCAGATTCCGGCGACGGGAGGAATGGCGCAGGTGGGCGCACGATGCTGTAGCCATATAATTGCCAGGGGCGGCTCTACTGCTGGATTCGCGGCGGCGGCAGCGTGGAAGCTGAGCTGGTACCTGCACCGCCACTGGAGGATGGTGTTGCTGCGGCCGCGGCCGCCGCCAGGCAATTGGCTGGCCACAGGCCCTGGCTGCTGGCGCTGCGGGGTGGCCCAGCCGCGAAGGTCCGATACTTCGAGGGCCCTTGGCGCGAGCTCTGGCAGCAGCCCGTGGCGGCCCCCATGCCAGAGGCATGGGCGAAGCGAAGGAATTGGACGGCTTGCCGCAATTCCCTGATGTTGTGCCCTGGCCGAAACGCCAAAAGCCAGGGCTGGACGCGTGGCTGGTGGGCGAACCCCGGCTGCTGCCACAGGACCTGCACGAGTGGATCGCGCAGCTTTCCGCGGAGGTGGAGGCATGCAGAGCATGGCCGCGGGAGCTCATAGAGCCGGAGGGGCTCTTGTTGCCGAAGCTTGGCGGCGGCGACGGGGCCTGGCGGATAGGCGGCAGATTTGGCTCGAGTTCTTATCCTCTACCGCCCGTGGGCTGCAGGCCGCGCGCGCCCGTTCGCCCATTGGCGGCGCAGCTGGGGAGGGGAGGCGAGGCGGCAGGGAGCCGCGGAGTTCGCGTGGGAGCTGGCCTTACAGCTGGAGGCGGCCGGCGCTTTGTCGGAAGAGGTCGCCGGAGCTGCGCTGGATCGGCGCAGAGCGTACGACCAGGTCGACCCTCAGACGCTTCCTGCGCTCCTGGCTCGCGCTGGGGGCCCCGACCAGATCTTCAAGCCAGCTCTGGCAGCGCACTCCGCTCGCAGGCGCATCCGGGTTGGCAAGGCCATCGGGTGCCCGTGGCGGCCCTCCTGGGGCCTCTTGCCTGGCTGTCCCCACGCAGTGTTCATCCTGGCCGTGCTGACCTTGCCGTGGGCGCGGGCAACCGGCAGGTTGGACGATCGGTTGCGCCGGCGCGTGTACGTGGACGACTTCACGCTCTGGGCGCGAGCGGCCGCGGGAGACGGGGCGGAAGCCGCTGAAGCCGTGCGGGACGCGTTGCGCTTGACGGCTGCTTTTGAGACGGCCATGGGCTGGGCCCTGAACCGCGCCAAGAGCAAGCAGTTCGCGAACAGCAAGGAGCTCGGGCGCTGGCTCGCGGATCAGATCCCTGAGACCCGAGCGAGCAAGGAGATCCAGGACCTTGGCAACGCGACCACCACGGGCAGGGCCGGGCGTCGTGCAGTCACCGCGGCGCGATTACGCGGGGCCTCCACGCGGTTCGCCCGCCTCGGCCGCCTGCCGCTCAGCTTCGGGAGCCGCTGTCAGCTGGGCGCAGCCGCTGGCGCGGCAGCGGGCCTTTACGGCGCCGCGTGCGGACGTTCGCCAGCCTGCGAGCTCGTTGGCCTGCGCGCGGCAGCGAAGACGACCGTTTGCCGCGGTGGCCTGCGCGCGTCCTTGGAGATCGTCTTCGGCGTCCTGGCGCCGAGCTGGCGTCTTGGTCCGATGGCTGTGACGGTGATCGCCCCGTTATGGCAGGCCGCAAGAGCGCTCTGTCGGAGGCGTTTCCCAGCAGACCTATGGCGCGAGGCCGCGGGCGCGATGGCTGCAGGGCACGGCAGGCGATTTGGCCCGATCGCAGCCGCCCTCTGCAGCTGGACAAAACTGCAGATGAGGGCCGATATCGAGGCCTGGAGTGGCGCCCCAGACTCCCCCGACGGCTGGCACCCAGCCGCCCGCGCCCTCCCCGACATGCGCGCGGCGCTGCTGGGCGCTCGGGAAAAGCGGGGGGCCCGCGAAGTCGCCGCGCGGACAACCGGCACCTTCGCTGGGGGCGTGGATCGCTGGGCGACTCACCGGCTCTTGGAGACTGGCCAGCTGGTGCCTGACGCCGCGGGCGCCCTGCGGGTTGTGATCCCTTGCAATGTGATCGCGAAGTCCGTGGCCATCAAATGGGGGCGGCCGCAGGCGTGCCCCTATTGCGGGGCCGCAGTTGGGCTGTGGGCGCGCCCGCGATGGCAGACGACGCGCCGCGCGGCTCTCGCCACAAGCGGGCGGCTTCACCGCGGCCGAGGCACGCGCGTGCCTGCCAGCCGAAACCGCGAGGACAGCGGTGCTCCCCCCGGGCGCTCGCCTGCCCGCGCTGGCCGCCGTGGCCCAGCGGGCGCCCCCGTTGCCGCCGCCCCCTGACCCCGCCGCGGAGGAGCTGCCGCGCGGGCGGGTCCGCGCCTCGACGGACGGTTCCTGCCTGCGCCCAGGGGACCCCTTGCTCGCCTGCGCGGGATGGGGCGCGAGTTTGGAAGGGCTTCCCTCTGGGCGCATCGACCGCCGAGGCCGGGTTGACGGGCGGCAGACCGCGCAACGTGCCCAGCTGCGACCTGTGGTGCAGGCGTGCCGGCTAGCGGGGGCACCCGTTGACGTCGTTACTGATTCCCGATTCGTGAGTCGCGGGGTGGCGGCGCTTCGAGGCGGCGCGAGCGAGACGAACTGGCCGCGCGCCGACCTTTGGGAAGCAATCGCGCTGCACTGCCGTAGCGGGCTGCTGCGGGCCCGCTGGGTCAAAGGCCACCTGGGCCAGGCTGACGCCGCCGCTCGCGGCATGGCCCACGCGGACTGGACTGGCAACGCCGCCGCGGACAGGCTCGCCGACGCCTCCGTCGCGAGCCCAGCTCCCGCCTTTCGACTTGCGCCAACGGCGGGCGAAGCAGCTGGCTGCTCTGAAAGCAAACCACGGCCACGGCCCAGGCGGGCCCAGAGCGCGGCGTCGCTGGGCCACGCCAGGGCACCGCCAGAGGCGCACGCCCCGCAAGGGGGACGCGGCCGCGGTGGCCGCAGCCACGGCGCCGCCGCCGCAGCGCGGGCTGGGCGCCCCCCCAGCGCCTGCGGCGGCACCACGCCTGGGGGCGGCCGCGGCGGCGCGGGACCTCTTCGCGGGCCGCGCCTGGCTTGCGCACGCGGCGTTGGGTCGCCTGCATGCGCTGCGGGTGCTGGGCGCCGGCGTGGCCGCTGTTGGTCAGCCGCCCGCGCGGCGGGCGCGTTGCCGCCGCAGGCGGTCATGCTGCTGCTGCTGCTGCCGGCAGCGCGCGCTGGCGGCAGCCAGGCGGCTTGGCGGGCCGTCCTCTGGGATCGGCTGGCAGCGCGCCGTGGCCCGCCGGATTGAGCCGGCACGGGGCCGCGCGGGCGTGGGCTTACGCCCCTTCGCCCTCTTTGTCCCTCCTCCCTCGGCTTTGTCGCCTTCGTCGTCTACTCGTTCTTTCCCTTCTCTCGCCGCTGGGCCCCGTTGCGATGGCAAAAAAAAGTGTGGCCATCATCGCGACGCTGCAATTTGTGCGGGGTAAAGTCCGCTCAACCCAGGAAGAGGACGACGACGACGACGACGACGACGACGACGACGACGTCGACGACGGCGAAGATGGGAAATGGATGACAGGGAACGAGGCGGAGGAGCCACGGTCCGTCGGCGTCGAACCGGAAAGCATCGCATCGAGTCGGAAGATGCGCCGGATGGGGCTACATCGGCACGGAGTCGGAATTTGGTCGGATCGGCCACGCTAAGATGCACCACGGCGCGCTGCAACCGCGTCTGTCCTCACCCGATCGTCGGAACATCGCGGTCGCATCGGATCGATGCCGGCCGAGAGTGGCATCGAACATCGGGCTCGGCCGGGCGAGGGTGCCGGGACGGGAGATCGAGAAGGAGTGCGGCAGGAGGACGATGATCTGATGAGCCACCACCACCACCATAGGTTGGAGGGGGGAAGGCGGAGGAGGAGGAAGAGGAGGAGGAGGACGAGGAGGAGGACGAGGAGGGAAAGGACTCCCCCTCTTACTTATGGAGGTGGTGGTGGTGGTGGAAAAAACGCTCATCATGATCGGGTCGGACGAAGGGGAGGGGATTGGGGAAGAGGGGGGGCGAAAGCTGCTGCGCGCAGCAAGTTTTGGCCCCAATGCCGCGCGTGCCCCTCAGCGCGATGGCGCCTCCAGCGCCCGGAGGCGCCCTCGAAGCCCAGTGGCGTCGGAGCGAAGCGCGCCCGCATCTACGGCCTCGCGGGCCGACCCCTTTGAGTGGCGGCCCGATGGATACGAGGCGTTCTTCCTGCGGATGCCCCCCGCGCGGAACGCAGCCGTGCGGCCGTGGCATCCACGGGGTCGCACCCCACAGGCTAGACCGCGAGGGCGTTGAGGTTCGTCGCTCGTGGTCCGTGAGTTGAGTCGCTAACTTCGGCGGCAAGCGAGGGGGGGGCAAGCGAGAATGGGCGATTTTCCTCCGAAGGCTCGAGAGCCCCCCAGCCTCGTGAAAAGTTCCCGAAGCCTTGCCCGAAGACGCGGGCAGCAACTTCGCCGCAGAAGGCGCGAGGGCCTCTGAGAAGCCCCCGTCGCTTTCTGAAAGGGCCTTCTCCTTCGCACTTCCCCCCTTGGTTCGCCGCCAGTCGATACAGGGTGTCAGACGCCGCTCCGTGGTGGTGTCGTCTGACGCGGATGCCCTACAGCGCAGACGAAGCTGGCCCGATTCCCCAAGGACGTGCACGGGAGGGGGGGAAGAGGAGGGGGATGAGGAGGAGGAGGAGGAGGACGAGGAGGAGGAGGTGGAGGAGGAGGAGGAGGAGGGGGAGGAGGAGGAGGAGGAGGAAGAAGAAGAAGAAGACGAAGAAGAGGAAAAGGAGGAGGACGGGGAG
Organism: Prorocentrum cordatum; assembly: GCA_963575745.1. Classification (NCBI taxonomy): domain Eukaryota; class Dinophyceae; order Prorocentrales; family Prorocentraceae; genus Prorocentrum; species Prorocentrum cordatum. Next base: position 63,953 of record CAUYUJ010001225.1, read on the forward strand.
GAGGGGATGGGGAGGAGAACGAGGAGGAGGAGGAGGAGGAGGGGGAGGAGGAGAGGAGGAGGAGGAGGAGAAGGAGGAGGAGGAGGAGGAACAGTTGTGCAAATCCAATAGTCACCAAGCCACCATTGATGTTGGAACAAACCCTCCCTTCAAGCTCCATTTTTCACAGGCCCGTGTAACGATACATTTCCACATGGGGGACCTGCTTCGTTGGAAACCAACCGTTTGAATATTTTGACGCAGGCCACAACATTGTTCTCGGGGCTCCGATGCCACGGGTCAACTTGACTGTTGCGCGTTGACGACCTTGAATCGTGTCAGAACGCAATTCTTGGGACTTCAACACCGCGAATCATCGTACCTGCTGCACCCTCATAATCGTGACAATGTCCAACGCACCATTTCTGTTACGTCGGTCATAGGACTCCGTGAAACTGTTTTGTATGGGTACAACGGGCGTGCGCGGCGCTAAGGCGATAGCCACAGTGAAACAAAATTATCCGCCCTCAATAAGTGAAGTGCCTGCAGTTTGTCAGAACGAATGTGCGCGGCGCTCAAGCGAGAGCTACATTTTGAACACGGGTTGTCCTCAATCCTCGAAGTATTTGTACATGCTTAAAACGAGTGTGCGCGGCACTAAGGTGAGAACCATAGTTTAAACACGACCCGCCCTCAATACGTGAAGCTCTTGCGGTTTTTTGAGAAACGAATGCGCGCGGCGCTACGACGAGAGCCACAGTTTGAAAACCACCAGCCCAAAACATGAAATTCGCGCAAATTGTTCCCAATCATCCTGTTGTGATGGGTCCTCGTTTTGAATAGACGGTCCCTCGCGTTCTCCTCCTCCCGCCTCCCTCCTCCTTCTCCCTCCTCCCCCTCCTCGTTGATCCCTGCGTTTCACCCACCCAGCTGAGCGATTCGTGGCCCCATAGGGAGCTCAACCGAAGCTCCCAGTGGAACCGCCCACCACCCAGCACAGCGCCTCGTGGCCCCATAGGGGGTTCCACCGAAGGCCTCAATGGCACCGCCCGCATGCGTCAGCCACCACCCAGTAGTTCGTGGCCACATGGGGGACTCCACCGAAGGCCCCAGTGGCACCGCCCGCATGCGCCAGAAACCACCCAGCACAGCGCTTCGTGGCCACATAGAGGGGGCTCCACCGAAGGCTCCAGTGGCACCGCCCGCATGCGTCAGCCACCACCCAGCACAGCGCTTCGTGTCCCCATAGGGGGCGCGTCAGCCTCCGCCCAGTACACCGCTTCGTGGGCCCATAGGGAGCTTCACCGAAGGCCCCAGTGGCACCGCCCGCATGCGTCGGCCACCACCCAGCACTTCAACGACAGCCCCAGATGCACCGCCCGCATGTGTCAGCAACCACCCAGCACAGCGCTTCGTGGCCCCAAAAAAGAGGGCCCCACCAAAGGCCCCAGTGGCACCGCCCGCATGCGCCAGCTACCACCTGGTACAGCTGTTCGTGGATTCGTAGGAGGCTCCACCGAAGGCCGCCCGCATGCGTAAGCCACCACCCAGCACAGCGCGTGTTGGCGCCATAAAGATGGCTCCACCAGTGGCACCGCCCGCATGCGTCAGCCACCACCCAGTACAGCCGTTCGTGGGCCCATAGGGAGCTCCACCGAAGGCCCCAGTGGCACCGCCCGCATGCGTCGACCACCACCAAGTGCCGCGTCTCGTGGTCCCATAAGGTGGCTCCACCGAAGGCCCCAGTGGCACCGCATGCGTCGGCCACCAACCAGTACAGCATTTCGTGGTCCCGTAGGGAGTTCAACAGAAAGACCCCAGCGGCACAGACCGCATGCGTTTCCCCCAACCAGTACAGCGCTTCGTGGCCTCATCCGGAGCTCCAGCGAGGGGCGCCGCCCGCCTGCGTCAGCCACACCCAGTACAGCGTTTCGTAGCTGATAGGGAGCCCCACCGAAGGCCCCAGTAGCACCGCCCGCATGCGTTTCCCCACCCATTACGTCACGTCCCTCACGCGCTTCGTGGCCTCATAGGGAGCTCTACCGAAAGTGGCACCCACAACGCGTTACTCACAACTGCGTATGGTTGGGCCCTTCGCCAGGATAATTAAATCGAGTGCACGCGGCGCTGAGGCGAGAGTTACATTTTGACAACGACCCGCCCTCCATCTGTGAAACTGTTGCCACTGTTTAGTTTCACAGTCCTACATGGTAAGGAAGTCTCAGGCGAAACGCCCGGCCCGCCCTAGAAACTGGCCTCGGGGTGCGACAGGGAAAAGTATATTATTAGGTGAAGGAATGGTGGCGGAGGAGGAGGAGGCGGAGGAGGAGGCGGAAGAGGAGGAGGAGGAGGAGGGAACTGGGAACTGGTGACGAGAAAGCCTCTGCTCACAGACACCACTCTACGGTAGGTGAAAGCCCCAGACGATCAGTCACCCAGCGAGGGACTGCCCAGTCTTGGGGTGCTTGCCACGTTGCAAAGCACCGAGGACTGACCTCCTGCTCATGGGCAAGTCCTTGGGGCCAAGGCAGGGAGAGCTGAAGGCCTTCCCCACCCTGACAGACCCGTAGGCCCCGCACCGCCGACACCAGACGACCGTACCCGTGGCGGTAACGTCGCGTCCCCCAGGCGCGTGACCCAAATCCGCCACCGCAGGCTCCACAGAGCCCGCAGTACGCCCCAAGGGAGCCCCAGCCTCGCCCTCGCGGGCAGGCACAGGCCCCACGCACGCAGCCTCCTCAGAGGCCGAAGACGCCGAGCCCCCAGAACCAGCGCCAGCGAAAGTCCCAGCCGAGCCCCCAGCCCCAGCAGGCCCAAACCTCGCAGCAGCAGGAGCGGGCCCAGCCGAGGCCACCACCACACGGGCACCCCCAGGGCCATTAGGCGCCCCTCCCCCCCCCCCCCACACAGACCCCCAGCGGGCGGTGGGCGGCCTCGCAGAGGCCCTGGCAGCAGCCTCGATCAGATTTGCCCGCATACGAGAACTCGCAGAAGGCGCGCACCGACGATCCGTGCCCCCCGTCAGCTGCCTGCGCGCCTCAGCGGTTGTCGCCGTTCGGCGGCAGCGACGGCGCATGAGTTTCCCTCGAATTTCGATGAGGTCATGCTCGTGTATTAGCAGCACCATTCTGGCTACATCTGCCTTGGGTGCTCTGCTCGGGGCGGCCGACAGGACTGCCTTCTCAGCCCGCAGCTCGAGCTGACAGCTTCTCTGGACCGCCCACGACAGATACTTGGCATACTGAGCCGCCTCGGCCATCGAGGCCCTATAGAACCTCGCATGGGCCTCAGGGAGCTTGACCGAGAGGGCTCCCAGCTTAACGAAAAATCGGCCCAGTCATTCTCCACGACCCAGAGGTAAGGAGGAGGCGGAGGGTCCTCGGGGGCGGGGAAAAGAACCTCATCCTCGCTCCTGTGGGAATCCCATGCGAAGGCAGGCGGCGTTCTTTTCAGTGCCACCAGCTTTCGCCGCACTGCAGGGTATGCTCGGCTAGCATCAGTCAGGGCCTCAATCTCCCCCTGACCCCAAAGCTTGCCTTCCTGCACACATTCCAGTAGGTCGGAAATCACACACTGGACCGAAGGCATGTGCTGTAGGGCCTTGAGGCCCGCCACACGCTCTGCACGACCCACCGTCTGCTGCGCGCCTGCGAGCCCACCATGCAGCGCACGAGTGGGGACTCCATTGGCGTTGAGCACGGCAGCAGACCACCCGCACCGACGGAGCTCAGGATACTCATTGTGGTATCCCGAGCCATCAGTGAAACCACAATCACTCCACTGCCGAGGATCCGACTCCCAATCTCCCCAGCAAAAAAAAATCAGGGCGGCGACTCGGGCGGCGGCGGCGCTCCAACCTTGGGCCACCTGGGGATCCCGACAGAGAGGGCAAAAGAGTCAACATCCTGACGGCCCTCTCCAAGCGGCCCATGCTCCAACATGGCGTCGCGAGCTGCGGCCAGTTTGGGATCGAGGTCACAATCCTCCTCATCATCCAAAAAAGCTTGCGTGAGCGCTGGGCATCCAACAAAACAGTGGCCCAGCGTCTCAGCCTCGTGCTGGCACGCTCGACACTTTTGATCATCGCACATGCCTTTGCGGCGCAACTTAGCCTTTGGCCAGAGAGAGCCAGACCAGAGGCTGCGCAGAGCTCCGACCCTCCCCGCCCCAGTCACCGTAGCCCCCCTCCCGCCCACGCACGCTCGCAGGCCTCGCGGCCATAGAGGCACGGCCGTGTCATGGTGAGAGACAATCTGGCGCATCTGCCACCGCTGAACCCCTTGCCTCAGGAGGTCGCGAAAAAAAAGCGAGGCGACGTGGCAAGAAGCGAAATCACTGCCCCCTCATCGGGCCGAATCAGCATCGACGACAACGTCGCCCAGCCAATCCGCTTGAGCGACAGGACGACCACTTTGAGCGGCCCACGTGCCGAGGCCCACGTCAGTTTGTCCTCGCCCGCCTCGACCCTGTCCAGCGTCACCCCCCAGGCCTTCTCTAGCGCACTCGTGGGCACCGCCTGCCTCCGCACGACCGCAGCGTAGTGCATGAGCGGCTCGACAGTTGCCGCGAAGATTGGGTCGTGCCACGGGTTCCTCTCGTTAGCCAGGTAGAGCGCGTTGCTTCCACCTCGGCCCTTGGCTCCAGCGAGTCGGGCCGCCTCCGAGCGCAGCGCGACCAGCTCGGAGGGGGGCGCGCCACTCACCGCGGCCCCGTGGGCGGCTGCAGGGAGCAAGCCCGTCTGCCACAGGCGCGCCGCACGCCCTCCAGCAGCGCGTCGTAGTTGCGCCGCGCGCCTCAGGCGCGGCCTCACGTTCTTGAGCCTGGTATTGACGACTCTCCTGCAGGCCCTGGTCCCGTTCAGGTCGTGGCCCAGGTTCCTCATGTGCGGCTGCGATCCCATCCTGAGCTGCCTGGCATACTGCGCCGCTGCATCACGGCTCCACCTGGACGTCGCCACGTAGCCCGACTTGAGCTCCTGCAGCACGAGACCAGCATCCCCGACCTCATGCTTGAAACGCTTGACAGCCTGCCACAGCACTCGCGCCCCTCTCAGGTCCGCGCCGATCCACTGCACTGTGGTGTCGTCGGCGAGCGCGCGCGGGATCGCGTCATATGTCGCGAGCCGCCTCAACGCCCGCGCCGTCGCCACCACCAGCACCGCCATCGAGTGGGAGCAGCCCGCCAGGTTGCCCTGGTGCGCCGTGGAACTCTTCGACGTCGAGCCGAACGCCTTGATGCGCCTCGGCAGATGGTGATACTGGAGGATGGCCCACATGAGGCGGGGCGGGAACCCCACGGCCCGAGCCTCGTCCAGCAGCCTGCCTCCGATCAGGCTGTCAAACGCCTTCCACGCATCCAGGAGCACCGTGACGCTGTGCCCTCCATTGATGGCCATGATCTCAGCCGTCAGGTTGTGATGGAACGCTGCTGCCGTCGAGGTCTTGCCAGCCCCACCATTGCCCCAGAGATTTGGCACGCCCGCCCGGTCGAGCCAGGCACGTGCAATCGTCGAACGCGCCTTCGCCCGCAGACTGAGGAAGGAGTTCACCCGGGCAATCAGCCAGCATCCTCCACTCGCCTTGGGCAGGCGAACCAGCACTGTGTACACCCTGTCCGTCGGCCACACCCCCAGCTTTTCACGCTGGCTGAAGAGCGCTGACAGCACGTAAAGGCCGATGCCGCTGAGATGCCAGAGGGCCCGCGGGGCGATGCCCGACTGGCCCACCGCCGTGCGCTCCTTGAAACACAGCGCTGCACGTCGAAGGTGACCGATGCTCATCCGCGGCAGCTCGGCCCAGTCCTCGAAATCAGGTGGCTTCTCCAGGGCGCCTTGCCCATGGACTGTCCACACCCTCTTCCAACCATCGAGCTCGCGGTCAGCCATCTGGCGCGGGCTGGCCTTCGTGGTGGCCCCGCGGACCTCGGCCTCAGGAGGTGGCCTCGTGAAGCGGCGTGCCGCACTCGCACCGCCTGTGAGGCTCTTGGCTGCCCACGCACGCCATTCCTTCCCGCGCTCCCCATTGTAGCGCCTGGTGCACCTATCGGCCTCCGCCACGATCCCCTCTACCTTGGCGGCCCATGTCCCCTTGCTCATCTGGCCCACGCCGCCCAGGAACCACTGCGCGACGTCCTCAGAGAGCTGGCCAAGCACACGTTGCGACTGCGCCACGTTGCCGTAGCAGCGGTGAGTCTCGAGGACGAGGCCAACTGCCCGCTCGACGCGGTCGTCCAGGTCGCACGCCGGCAGCTTGACCAAGCGCGAGCGGGCTGCATCCAGGTGCCGATTCCCACCTCGCCGCCACCATGCGGGCGCTGACCTTCGGGTCGTACAGCTTCCTGCGTCGCGGCGACTGCCGCGTCGGCTGGACCAGCTTGAAGACAGGCTCGGCCGCCCTGCCCGTGCGCTGCCGCCTCTCCGCCCCCACGAGATACCAGCGGCTGCAGAGCTCGGCCTCCGCCATGCTGACGACTGCGCCCCACGCCTGCGCGAGGCGCCCAGGCTCCTCCGCCGCGAGGACGCGCTGCAGCGCCGCCCGCCACCCTCGGTCATGAGGGAAGGGCGCCGCGCCCACAGGCGGCACCGCAGCGAACCCCCGCGGTTCGACGGCGACCCTGACAAAGGACTCGCGGTCGACCGTGGCCAGGTTCACGTGCGCGGGGGCGCGGGGGTGCAGCGCCGCGTCCGTCGTGACCCAAGCCTCGCCTAGCCTCGGGTCCAGGTTCGGCGCCGCGATGAAGTAGCCCAGGCAGGGGCCCTCCACCGACTGCCAGCACGTCGGCCCTGTCGGGGCGATCGGGACGCCCCGCGCCTGCTCGAGCCATGGCCCCTTCAACTCGTCCAGCTCCATGTTCCAGTCGCCCATGGCCACCCAGTCCAGCCCGCGTGCGTTGAGCACCCTGAGGTGGCGCTGCGGCTCGTGGACCGTATCTGAGTTGTCGTCGCCCATGCCCACGGAGTGCCTCAAGTAGACCACGACGACGGTGAGCCCTCCCTTTGCGCCCCAGTGCACGTGGCCCGTCAACGCACGCGCCTCCTCCAGAACGTGGGGCGGCATGAACGGCGGCGCCGCCACGGGGATGACATTGCGCGTGAGGAGCGCGACGCCACCCGAGACATCCAGTGGGCCACTGCCTGTGGCCATGCCTGGGGCCCACAGACCATGGTATTCCAAGTCCTTCACCTGGCCTTGCAAGGAGCCCAACTTGTCGCCCAAGGCACGATGCTCCTGCACGCCGAAGATGTCACCCTTCGGGTCGCCAGCGAGGTACTCGGTCAGCCCTCTCGCACATGAAACGTCGACCGTGGTCAACGCGCCTTTGACAGCATCCGAACTGCCACCATGCTTTGTATTACCAGAAACTCCTATCATCATACTGAACAAGGTACTCCAGAAAACACCAAAGCTCGGCCCCCGACGCCTAGTAGGCACGATAGGCCCACGCACTGGCCGCTGCCGCGATCTGGTGCGCCTTTGCCCTGATATCCGCCTCCTCTGTGGGGACCTTGAAACCTGCGGCCTCGATGCTGTCGCGCAGCTGCTCGAGTGGCGCCTTGTCGGCCACCGTGCGCAGCCTCTTGGCGTCGGGCGGCGCCGTCGCCACGCCACCAGGATCCAGGTCGCCAGCAGGACGCACACGCGTCGCAGCCCTGGGGCCGAGCGACGCCGCGAACTTGGGGTGGGCCAGGAACTTCTCAGCGACCTCGCCCGACGCCCCCAACTCCTTGAGCAGGTCGGCCAGGACGTCGAGGTTTGGCGCCCCACCTGGGGCCCCTTCGGACTCCTTCGCATTTGGTGGCCTGGGCACCTGGGCACTGAGCACCCGCAACTGCTCCTCCAGCTCGGCCTCATCAGCACGCAGCTTGCTGCCCTTCTCGCGCTCGGCCTCCAGCGCAGCCTGCGCCTTGGTGACTGCCTCCTGCGCCTTGGCCACCGCCGCGTCCTGCTTGCTGATGGCGCCCTGCTTGGACTTGAGCTTCTTCTGGAGAGTGAGAAGCTGCGCGACCACTGGCTTCTTGGCACGCACCTGCTCTGCCAAGACCTGCCGCTGGGCCGCGATCCTCTCGATCGCGTCGAGGATGTCTTTCCCTGGGTCGGAGATACTACGCAGCACACGTAGCCGGCCATCAAGATGTTCGATTTTGCGCTGCTCGTCTCCTCCATCTGTGCTCTCCTCAGCCTCAACGCCGCTGGGCGCCTCCGCCGCAGAGCCCTTATTGCCCTCCGCCGTCTTGAGCTCCTCGCGCAGCCTGGTGACCTCCCGCTGCAAGGCGAGGTGCTGCCCAGCGGCGCCTGCACCCCCACCAGCACCGGTGGTGCCACTGTGGCCGCGGCGCAGCCCCTCCTCCCCTCGGACGTGGCCCAGGAAGGTGCGGTCTTTGGCGCCGCCGCAGAAGTGACATAGCTGCTTGGAACCGAACGTGATGCATGGCATCCCGATCTTGGGCCCGCGCTCATACTTGCAGAAACGGCAGTGCCAGTCAGGCTTGCCCTCGCCGCCACTGCCGCCTCGTCCTCCTGGCGCCATGGTTCCTCGCCTACTCTGGAGAGCAACGAGGCCAGCCACAGGGCTAGGAGAGGCGGAAGCAAAACTGTCGGGCGGAAACACCCTGGCACTGGCCGCGGACTAGCGGTATCCACGTGTTCCCCTGTGGAACAAAGCATCTTGAGCCAAAATGGCTACGGAAGAGGAGGAGGAGGAGGAGGAGGAGGAGGAGGAGGAGGAGGAGGAGGAGTGGGGAGTGGGGAGTGGGGAGTGGGGAGTGGGGAGTGAGGGAGGGGGAGGGGGCAAGTTAGGTACGCTCGCGTCATATCTGACGTCCTACCCCACCCACCCATCCCTTACCATGGCGCTGATTCTCTCTATCCGCGGACGCGTGTCGTAGCGGACCTGTGGCTCCGCGCGCGCGTGGGTAGTGGGTGGTGGTGCGCGTGCGTGCGTGCGTGCGTGTGTGCGTGGTTGTGGTGGTGTGGTGGTGGGTGGTGGTGGTGGTGGTGCTGCTGGTGGTGGTGCTGGTGGTGGTTGTGATGGTGGTGGTGGTGGTGGTGGTGGTGGTGTGGTGGTGGTGGTGTGGTGGTGGTGGTGCGGCGCGGTGGTGGCGGGCGGATGGGCGCGCGAGAAAAAGGCCCGCGCTGGGGCGAGAACGCCATCCTGAACGACGGAGGCCAAACACCGATCCGAAAATGAGGCCCACGCTGCAGCGGGAGCACGATTCGGAACGATTCGGGAGCAGACATGAGGCCGGCGCCTCAGCGAGAGCATCATTTTGAAAAAAACGCAGGCGAAGACCCGTTTCCCGGGAATTAAAAACAACAGTGCGCGGGGGGGGGGGGTCGGCCATCGTCGGGACGCCATCAGGGGAAGTGGGAGCGTATTTTCATATTGTGTAATTGTAGAGAAGGACCAAGGATTTGGACGCCCGAGATGGGCACGGAAACAATGGGTACGATGCCCAACAGCAGTTCCTGTTCATTCTGAACAAGATTCGCTGTCCACGCCTCCGCGGCATGTGTCCATTCGAGACAGAAGGCTGCCTGCCCAACAGCGGCCGCTGTTGGTTTGGGACAACATTTGTTGTTGGGCATTGTACCCATTCTTTCGGTACCCATTTCGGGTGTCCAAAAAGGAGGAGGTCCAGGAGGAGGGCGAGGAGGGAGAAGGCGGGGAGCAGGTGCGGAGAGGGCGGGCGAGGCGGGGCAGGCGCGGCGGCCGCCCCCCGAGGCGCTGGTCAGCGCCTTCGGGCCCGGCATGCGCGCGCGGAGCCGCGGGCCCCTCGCCCCGCGGCGCGCGGCCGGCCGCGGGGGTCCTCGACCGATCGAGGGCCGAGGAGCCCCGAGCGATCGGGGACATCTCCAGTCCTCGAGCGATCGGGGATCTCCGGCCCTGAACCCAGACCCCCTCGAGTCATGAAAAAATCACGACGGCAGGTTTTTCGCTATTGTCGGCCTCCGGGGGCCCTCACCGGCCCTCAGGACCGTAAAAAAACGACTCAGGATGAAAAACCGGTCCCGGGGAATCGGTCCGGACCTCTGGGGGTCGCGTCATGAAAAAATCATGACGTCGGGGGTTTTGGAATGGATCCTCGATCACTCTCTCGATCGAGGAGCTTCGATCGATCGCCCTCCCCGTCCCCGTTCCCCGCCAGGCCCTGGCCCCCCTCGCTTCGTGGGGGGGCTTCGCGGCGGGGGGGCCTGGCGGAGGAAGAGTCAGCGGCCTGACCACCCATTGCCGGAGGTCCGCGCGGATTGTTTTGTCGATCGAGGCTGGGCCCCGCTGGCGTCGCTGGCGGCGCCGCGTCCGGCGCTGATCCACGAAATCCAGACGGACCTTCGACAGTGTATGTTTATTGTGATGTTCAGTTATTCTGGACGGCAGGTTTGTGGCAAGTTTCAGTTCCTTGGGAACTCTTCATCGCACCGCCCCGGGGCCGTTCTGAGCAAATGGGCCCAGGCTTCCGACGTCGTGTCTTTTTTTTCACAGCGACGCTCCCCCCGAGCTCTCGACCCCCTTCCCTGGCATCTGCTCCTCGTCCCGAGTCCTGTGTTGACGGTCCCGAGGTCCCGGGCGGGCCCTCCGAGGCCGAAGCCTGCGGCACTCGTGCCGTCGCGGTTCCTGCGCGACGCGAGTGGTCCTGGCGAAGAGGTCGGGGCGGGGCGCCGTCGGGGGCCTGGGCCCCGTGATCGAGGACCGATGGGCTCTCGGGCGGGGGAGGTCCGGCTCGGGCCGCCGGCCGGCTGGGGTCGCTGCCCGTCTCTCGTGCCGGCATTCGGAGTCCGTCTCCGGGGGTTTTGCATTCAGCATCGGCGCTGGTGCGCAAGCAGTGGCGAAGCGTTCTGTCGTGCTGACATTCGGAAGCAGCTTCTGGCGTGCCGACAGGCCTACCAAGCAATGTTCTAAGGACCGTTTGTGGGTTCCACGTGCTGTTCTTAGCACATTTCTGGTCGGGACTGTCCTGTTTTATCGCATCGGGTTTTTGTTCTAAGAGCGTTACTTTTGTTATTAGAGCATGTTTTGAGTTCTAAGAACATTTCGAGGTAGGCCTATAGGAATGCCGGGACGGTCGGTCCCTTCTGGAGGGTTACATTCAGCATCGGCGTTGATGCACCCGTGGTAGAGACGCGGCCCAGCCCGGCAGAATCCAGTTTCAAATCCCTTTGTAGGGGAACATGCCCGACCTAAAATTATTCCTCTTGGCCAATCCGGGCTAATCTGCGGGGGATCCAGGACATTTGCGAGCAGTCACTTTGCGAGTAGTGGAACGCGCTCGTCTATCTTGGCCAATCCGGGCTAATCTGGCCAGGCGGATCTTGGATACGGCCTGCGGCCAGACCGAGGCATAAGATCGAGCTCGGTTCGGGGAGGGTGCCCTGATGTTCTTCGTGGTTGTTGGATGTTCTGGCGCATCCTGGGGGAGGGTACCCTCGAGTGATCTTATGGTTCAGGGTATGTTTGCTGGCGGAGGGTCTCATGTTCTTGAAAGATGTGTTTCTGTCGTAGGTCCGGCAGTACTTCTAAGCCTCCCCGATGGAGTCTGGGCAGATGGGGTCGAAGGATCGTGCCGCATCGACGATGCATCGGCGATGCTTCTCGATGAGGAGCCCGATTTTCCCTCCGCCGATGGCGCCGATACATCGCCGACGTCGGCGATGCATCGCCGATGCATTGGCGGTGCAACTCTCCGACCTCATCTCTTCAGACCCCATCCAGGAGGCCTGTAAATCCGAACCCTACCCTTGCCGATTACGGCTGGACTGGGACAGAAGATCGGGATTGGTTCGTGGAGGTTACCTTGGTATACTGTGTACTTGTTGGATGGTTGTTGTGCATCTTGGGTGAGGGTACCCTCGAGTGATCTTACGGTTCGGGGTGGTTTGGCCAGCGGAAGGTTTCATGTTCTTGCAGGATACTTGTCTGCCCCAGGTTTGGCCGTATTTCTAGTCCTCCCCGATGGGGCATGCGTAAGTCCTCGCCCAGTTCAGCGTTTCGTGGGCCCACAGGGAGCTCCTACGAAAGCCACAGTGGCACCGTCCGCATGCGTCAGCCACCACCCAGTACAGCGTTTCGTGGCCCCATCAGGGGGCTCCACCGAAGACCCCAGTGGCACCGCCCGCATGCGTCAGTCACCACCCAGTGCAGCGCTTCGTGGCCCCATGGGGAACTCCACCGATGGTCCCAGTGGCACCGCCCGCATGCGTCAGCCACCACCCAGTACAGCAATTCGTGGCCCCGTAGGGAGCTCCACAGAAAGACCCCAGTGGCACCGCCCGCATGCGTCGTCCACCACCCAGTACTGCATTTCGCTGCCCCATTGATCGGGAGCTTCACCAAGCCCCAGTGGCACCGCCCGCATGCGTCCCCCCCACCCGGTACAGCGTTTCGTCGCCTCATCGGGAGCTCCAGCGAGGGGCACCGCCCGCATGCGTCAGCCACACCCAGTACAGCGTTTCGTGGCCCCACAGGGAGCCCCACCGAAGACCCCACTGGCACCGCCTTCATGCGCCAGCCCCACCCATTACGGCACGTCCCTCACGCGCTTCGTGGCCCCATGGGGATCTCCACCGAATGCGGCACCCACAACGCGTTACTCACAATTTCATGAGGTTGGGTCGTTCTCCAGGGTAATTGTTTCGCAATCCTCGTTGGTTGGGTATTCGTTTTGAATAGAATACTGCGGTCGCGTCTTCTCCTTCTCTTTCTCCTCCCGCCTCCCGCCTACCGCCCCCCTCTTTCTTGTCTCCTTTTGCCGTGTGCATAATTACCGCTTGTGTGTGCATGTTGCCTGCGGTACTTTGGGGGCTGCGATTTGCGAAATTGTCGCAACTTTCGAGGGCTGCTGGGGGGGGGCAGCGTAGTGGGTGGTAGCCGCCGCAGATCCAAATCCGACCTCGCCCGTCCTGGGGGACTGCGATTTGCGAAACCGTCGCCACTTTCGAAGGGCTGCTTGGGGGGGGACAGCATAGTGGGTAGCCGCCGCAGACCCAAATTCGACCTCGCCATCCCTGGGGGGCTGCGATTTGCGAAATTGTCGCCACTTTCGAGGGCTGCTGGAGGGGACAGCATAGTCGGTAGCCGCCACCGACCCAAATTCGACCTCGCCATCCCTGGGGGGCTGCGATTTGCGAAACCGTCGCCACTTTCGAAGGGCTGCCGGGGGGGACAGCATAGTGGGTAGCCGCCGCAGACCCAAATTAGGCCTCGCCATCTCCGGGGTGCTGCGATTTGCAACATATCGCAACTTTCGATGGCTGCTGGGGGGGCAAACATGGTGGGTAGCCGCCGCAGACCCAAATTATCTCGCTATCGCTGGGTGCTGCGATTTGCGAAACTGACGCCACTTTCGAGGGCTGCTGGGGGGGGACAGCATAGTGGGTAGCCGCCGCAGACCCAAAGTAGACCTTGCCATCCCTGGGTGGCTGCGATTTGCGAATATGTCGCCACTGTCGAGGGCTGCTTGGGGGGACATCATAGTGGGTAGCCGCCGCAGACCCAAAGTAGACCTCACCATCCCTGGGGGCTGCGATTTGCGAATATGTCGCCACTGTCGAGGGCTGCTTGGGGGGGGACAGCATGATGGATAGCCGCTGCAGATCCAAAGTAGACCTCGCCCTTCCTGGGGGGCTGCGATTTGCGAAACTGCCGCCACTTTCGAGGGCTGCTGGGGGGGACTCCATAGTGGGTAGCCGCCGCAGATCCAAATTCTACCTCGTCATTCCTGGGTGGCTGCGATTTGCGAACTGTCGCAACTTTCGAGGGCTGCTGGGGGGGGGCAGCGTAGTGGGTTTTAGCCGCCGCAGATCCAAATCCGAGCTCGCCCGTCCTGGGGGACTGCGATTTGCGAAACTGTCGTCACTGTCGAAGGCTGTTTGGGAGGCCAGCATAGTGGGTAGCCGCCGCAGATCCAAAGTCGACCTCGCTATCCCTGGGGGGCGGGGCTGCGATCTGCGAAACCGCCGCCGTTTTCGAGGGCTGCTTGGGGGGGCAGCATAGTGGGTAGCCGCCGCCGCAGCTCCAAAGTAGACCTCGCCATCCCTGAGGGGGGGGCTGCGATTTGCGAAACTGTGGCCGATTTCGAGGGCTGCTTGGGGGGCCAGCTATAGTGGGTAGCCGCCGCAGATCCAAATTACCTCGTCATCCTCGGGAGGCTGCGATTTGCGAAACTGTCGCCACCTTCGAGGGCGCTGGGGGGGGCCAGCATAGCGATTTGCGAAACTGCCACCAATTTCGAGGGCTGCTGGTGGGTCCAGCGGAGTGAGGCACCGCGCAGATCTGAGCGAGACCTCGCCAGCCCTGGGGGGCTGCGATTTGCGAAACCGTCGCCACTTTCGAGAGCTGCTGGCGGGTCCAGCAGAATGAGACATCGCGCAAATCTGAGCGGGACCTCGCCATCCCTGGGGGGCTGCGATCTGCGAAACCGTCGCTGCTTTCGAAGGATGGTGGCGGGTCCAGCGGAGTGAGGCACCACGCAGATCTGAGTGGGACCTCGCAATCCTTGGGGGGCTGCGAGCCTCACGAATGCCGCTCGCAGAAGTATATGCGTCCATGCCACGTCATCACCTTCGTATAGCGTCCCCCAAGCTATTCATGCTCAGCATTGCGGCCGCGGCGATGACGGCGGCGGCGTCGTCGCCGGCGGCGACGGCGGGGGCGTTGATGGATGCGGCGGCGGGGGCGGCGGCATACGGCCGCACGGCCACGGCAGGCACATCGTCAACATCTCCTCCGTCGCGGTGCGCGGCTCCGCGCGTCCCTTGCCCGGTGGGTCGCCCTGGCCCCAGGGTTAAGCCGGGCTTTCTACAGGAGGAATATTCAGAATTACCCCAGTGCGACCCTACCTAGAAGTTGGAGCCCCTAGGAAAGCAGCATTGGTTGCTATGCTATGCTATGCTATGCCATGCTGCGCTTTGCTGCGCTATGCTACGCTATGCTGTGCTATGATATGCGATGCTGCGCCATGCTATGCTATGCTATGCTAAGCTATGCTATATCATGCTGCGCTGTGCTATGCCATGCTATGCTATGCTATGCCATGTTATGCTAAACTGCGTTATGCTATGGCATGATATGCTATGCTATGCTATGATATGCTAGGCTATGCCATGCTTGGCTATGTTATGCCATGGTATGCTATGCTATGCTATGCTGCGCTGTGCTATGCTGTGCTGTGCTGCGATATGCTATGCTATGCTATGTTATGCTGCGCTATGCAATGCTATGCAGCGCTATGCTATGCTGTGCTGCGCTGTGCTATGCTATGCCATGTCGTGCTCTGATCTGCTAAAGCTCAGCGAAGCTACGATGAAGGTAAGCTAAGCTAAGATACACATGAGCTAAGATGAAGCTAAGCTAAGCTAAGATGCAATAAACTAAGTTAAGATGAGATAGTCAACGCTAAGCTAAGGGAACGTAACTGGGGGAACCGCGGGGCGGATGCCGGGGGAACCGTCCGGGGCAAGTTACACTGCCCCGCCCATTTAAGCACACAGGGTAAGAACCCTTCTAGGCAGAGCCTAGGTAGGGAAATAGTATAATCATAGTCATGGGACGATCTTTTCACGATTTTGTAGCTATGTCTGAACATCCCATTGACTATTCTGCAACTTTCGCCCAACATCCGCCTGTCAGGGGAGATGCCCGACCTAGCCCCAGGGCCGTCCTCTGATTGATGATGCATGTTCCGCGTCCCCCTCCTGGTCTCTTCGAAGAAGCAACACGCAAGTGCATGAGCATGGTTTCTCGGAGTTTCGCTTAAGGCGGGCATGACCCTCTACAGGAGAAGCATTCAAAAACCATCGTTCGACCATTCATAACAACTTTTGAGTATTTTGGTTGACGATTCCTCAATTTTCATCCAAGCTCCGCCTGTAGGAGGACCTGCCCGACCTAGGGCTCTGCGCGGATTCCTTGCGTCGGCGCCTGGGCGCCTCCGGCGCCGCCCCTGGCGCGCTCCACGCGCCACAGAGGTGGGTCCTGCGCCGATGCAAAAAACTTGCGCGGATCTCCGAAAAAGTGTTGACGCTTCGCGTATCCCCACCAGACATCCCCTCAGCGGCGTACAAACTGGCCCACGTTCCAAGTGGGAAGTAAGTGAATTGGCACGTTCCGCATGGCAGTCTGACCCCACCCGCGGGTCCGGCCTTTCCGCCCTCCCCACTTTCGCTGGCACACGCTCAGCGGCTTTTGGGGTCCGCGTGGTGGCGCCAGGGCTTCAGCTGGTATCTTCACAGTTGCCTCTTTCGCTGGCACATGTCCAGCGTCGTTAATTATCTGCTGGTGCCTTCTCGGTTGTCTGTTCTGCTGGCACAGTGCCCGCGTCGCTAATTGTCTGCATTAATTGTTCCACCCCCTCCTGCTGGCACGCGTTCAGCGGCTTTTGGTGGTCGCGTGGTGGCGCCCGGGTTTCAGCTGGCGCCTTCGCGGTTGCCTCTTCGGCCGGCACTTGTCCAGCGCCGTTAATTATCTGCTTTCCCGTGCGCTGTGCCCCAGCCTCGTTCACACCGCCCTCTGGACTTGTCCTTGCGGGCCGCGAATCAAAAAAGCGCATCCCCACCAGACGCCTTGGGCTGTCGCTGGCCCCCACCGGCACTGGAAGTTGTGTTCCCGAGGGCCTGGCCCTGAGTGGTGCAGCCATTTTACAGCCTGTGGGTTCCCCCGCGCACCGCAGCGGCCGCCAGCGGGCCTTTCCGCCTCTGGCGCCGGACTCGGTGCGCCTTGGTAGCCGCTGGCCCCCCCTGGCTGGGCGGAGAATTATGAGGACAGAGCGCTGAGTGGTTCAGCCTTCCACGCTCGCGCAGCCTCGTGTTTTCCACCGCGTTCTGTCCGGCTTCCCCGGTCAGCAGTTCGGCGTGGGCAGGTGGCCTGGAGTTTGGCGCCGTACCGAAGACTCACTCCGCTACTCGCACACTCTGCAGCTTGTTTACCTCGGTTCACGCTGCGGCGCCTATGTGCGTTCGCTTGTGAATTTAGTTTATGTTGTTTTGTGCAAGTGCAAGTGCGCACTTGCTGTGCAAGTGCGAACTGGCTTGCCAACGTGGCGGCTGTGTTCGCAGATTCGCACCGTGCCGCATCCCAGACGCCGCTCCCGCTCCCCGACCGTTGCCCTGGAGCCGCCGACCAAAAAAGTATCCCCACCAGCCTGCCTAGTCGCGGCCCGAGTAGTGTTTGGACGGCTTTCGACCCGCCTCGCGAGCCTGTTGACCAAAAAATATTCCCACCAGCCCCCTCCTCGTCATGGTCATCGTGCCGGTCTGCATTTCTTACGTTTTGTTGGACGCTGAACCCGTGTCTGAGCCGGGCGTTGTTCCGTTATGCTGTTCCTTGTTGTGTCGGCGCGGTCAGCCGTAGCTTTGCAGGTCTATCGACCTGCTTCGCGAGCCCGCGTGCCAAAAAGTATCCCCACCAGCCCATCCAGAAACGATGCCCAGGGGAGTGGGGGAGCACGCAGAAGAACAAAGGGCGGGGGAAGCCGTCATATACCCAAGGAGGGGGAGGATGGAGGAGGCGGAGTCGTCGTCGTTGTCGTATTTGTCGCAGGGGAAGGAGGAGGAAGAGGAGGAGGAGGAGGAGGAGGAGGAGGAGGAGGGGGAGGAGGGGGAGGAGGAGGTGGAGTAAGGCGAGGACGAGGAGGACGAAAAGGAAGAAAAGGAAGAAAAGGAGGGCAAGGAGGGAGAATCTTGGGCGTCTCTTGGGAGCCTGCTGGATGCCTCTTGGGCGCCTCTTGTGGCTGTGTGGGCGCCTCTTGGGGCCCGCTTGGGGCGCCTGTGGGGGCTTGAGGGGCGCTCGTGGGGCCATCTTGGAGGACATCGATCAAACAAGAGGGGAGCTTCAATTAAGGTCCCCCCTCGGGAGCCTAATTGGAGCGCTCTTGGGGCCGTCCTTGGGCTCTCTTGGGTCTTTCTAGGGGCCCTCTTGGGCCATCTTGGAGCCGTCTTGAGGCTTCGGATGGCCATCGGAAGCGGAAAGGAGAGAACGCACCAATGAAGGATGTTGAAGGATGTTGGCCTCTTGGGAAGCTCCTTGGAGGTCTCGGAAGCCTCTGGGAGCCGTCTTGGAACGTTCGTGGGGCTTCTTACAGCATCTTGAAAGCCATCTTGAGGCAGAGTGTGCCATCTTGAGCCATCTTGGGGGTCATCTTGGGATTTCCGAGGCCCTGTTGGAGCCGTCTTGGGCCATCTTGGACGCTCCAACTACCCGCCGCACCCCCGTCCAGGTCCAGGGGAGGGGGTAGGGGAAAGGGGTAAACCCCTCCACGAAGGGGAAGAAGGGGGCTGGAAGAGGAAATTCCCTGGACCACGTACGCCCACAGGGCTGGTGGGATTATGCTTATGCAGTTTTTGGTTCCACTATTTCCTCCTCCTCCTCCTCCTTCTCCTCCCCCTGCTCCTCTTTCTCCGTCTCCTCCTCCGCCTCCTCTTCCTCCTCTTGCTCCACCTCCCCCTCCCCCTCCTCCTCCTGCTCTTCCTCCTCCTCCTCCTCCTCCTCCTCCTCCTCCTGCTCCTCCTCCTCCTCCCCCTCCTCCTCCTCCTCTTCTCCCCCCTCTCATCCTTCCCTCTCCCCTCGCCTTGGCGGCACAGGCGCGGCCTCTGCACGCCGAGCTTGCTTTTCGGTTTCATCAGATCGGTCATGGGTCTGATCACTCACTTATGGCTCTCCTCGTGCTCCGCTCTCCTTTCGTCGCGGCCCTGCGCCGTGACTCACGCGACCTGGTCAAGGAGAGAGCCTGCGGCAAGGCCGTAATACGCCTGTCGCTCTGGTGCTCGGCGCATCGACGGTCTGGTGGGTTCCTCGAGGGTCGCTCCATTTGTTGCCAGCTCTTTCTGGGGCTCCTCGTGAGAAGGGGAGAGGGAGGAGAAGAAAAGTAGAGTGAGCGAGCAGGGAGCAGGGCAGGAGGAGAGAGGGATGGAGAGAGATAGAGAGAGAAATAAAGAAATAAAGAAAGAAACGCAACACAGGGAGAGGTGGAGGAAGATAGAGAGGGAGAAGGAGAGGAAAAAACAGAGAGAGAGAGAGAGGGGGAACCTGTGTACTGAGAGAGAGAGAGAGAAAGAGAAACATAACAAACATATATATATATATAGATAATCATACACAACAACAATCAAGATAAAGGGATAGAGAGAGAGAGAGAGAGAGAGAGCGAGAGAGAGAAAGAGAGAGGAAGGACACCCCATGGGGCGCGGGGCCCCGTCCAGGAAGGCCCCCCCCGGGGGTGTCCGCGGCCCGCCCCGCGGGTCGGGCCCAGGCGGGTGCTCGGCGGGGCCCCCGGGCGCGGGGAGGCTCTCCCCCAGGCGCCAAGAGAGCCCCCGCGGCCGCCGGTTTCGGCCCCCCTGCGGCTCCGCGGCTCTGCTGGCCCGGAGGTCCGGCGCACTGACCAAGAAGAGCACGGCGGAGGCCTGCTCCAAGTTTCGGCCTCGCTTCGGCCACGGGGCCGTCTAAGAGACCTGACATCGCTCGGACGTGTGCATTTCTTCTCGGCGAGGACCATGAAGGACCATCCTGGATCATCGAGCAACAAAAAACGCACGAAACCGAAAAATGCACGGGAAATGGACGCCCGAGCGACGGCAAGGAGACGGCTCGAGAGACGAGAAGCCGGTCCTGGGGAACGGGTGGAGACATCCGGGGACCGCGCACTTCGGTTACACGCGAGAGTGACCTTTCGCCGGCGTGGCCTTTGGTGCGGGCACACTGGGGTCCCCCGATCGCCGAACGCTACGCGATCGCAGCGGCTTGCGCGCTCTGGTTCGGCCTCCTCGCGACCCCAGAAAGTCGCGCACCAGAGGTCACCCTTGCCTAGGGTCGACGAAAGGGGGGGATTGAGAAAGGGGGTGGTACGAAATTTGCTGCATGCGGCTGGTTTCGGCCTCACCCAGGGACCCAGTCCTCGGTACATAGCCGCCTCCGGCGCCGGGAGGCGCCGGGAAAATCGGCCACCCGAGCCGATCCTCAAACCCCCCTTCTGCTATCCCCCCCCTCTCTCGCCCGACCCGAGCGTGGCCGAGCATGGAGCAAAAGTCGCGGCGTCGGATCTCTGGGGCCCCCGCGGGGGCCCCAGAGAGGGAGGAGGAGGAGGAGGAGGAGGAGGAGGAGGAGGAGGAGGAGGAGGAGGATCTAGCGCCGCCTGCTGCGGGGCAGGGGGCGGGCGCGCGGGCCGAGGGAGGGGGGGCGTGTGCGCCCCCCTCTCGGGGGGCCCCCCGCCTCGGCCTCCCGCTGCGGCGTCCCCTCCCCGCCCCCCCCCAGCGCAGGGGTGGGTGGTGTCTGCGCGTGGGTTTGAGGCGGGCTCGGCCCTCTTCAGGAGGACGATTCAAAGATAGTAGAGCAATAGTCTGGGGGCGATTTTTAAAAAAACTAGTTTTGACCATTTGGGAATCTGTTTCGACAGTGGTCTATGTCGCGTCCAAGATCAGCCTGTAGGGGGACGTGCCCGACCTAACTGCAGGTGGCCTGTGTGTGGTGCTGCTTGTTCTCTTCCTCCCTTCCTCTCTCTCCCTCCCTCCATCCCCATCGTCGGCATCACCATCAACATCCTCACCCCCCTCCTCCCCCTCCTCACCGTCGTCATCCTCCCTCATCATCACCACTTTCATCATCATGCGTACAGTCAAAAACAATCAGAAATCCATACAATCAGAACACCAAGAAACCACACAATCAAGAATGATGAGAAAACCATACAATCGAACACCGTAAGACTTCAAGACATCCATGCAACGAAAGACAATAAGCAATCCATACAATCAAAACACAGTAAAAAAAACAATACAGCCCAAAACTAAAAGAGATCCCTACAATCCAAATCATTAAGAAATCCATACAATCACAAACACTAAGAAAACGTCTTGGGTCCACGAACCCTGTGAGGTGTTTTTCCAAGACAGGAACACATCGAAAAACAACAACAACAACAACAACAACAACAACAACAACAACAACAACGACGACAACAACAACAACGACAACGACAACGACAACGACAACGACAACGACAACGACAACAACAACTGGTGAGTGTCACCCAAAGAACACACATCAATGGCTTTCGGGACTTTAGACTTCGTCTGGGCCCCTCCAGGCCAGATCCGCCCAGGCAGCCTGAAGTCTGGATAACCATTGATTGTTGTTGTTTGTTTGGAACCTTGAACGTTTTTTTTTGGGGGGGAACCCTCACAGGGTTCGTAGCTCTATGGCAAGGGAACCTGTGACTGTCATCGGAAAACAAACAACATCCAGTCGAACGAACATTAGTAAAACTTGTGAGGGTTCCAAAAAAACACAAGACTCCGCGCAAAGGACCAGTCCTCCCTCCTCCTCCTCCACCTCCTGCACGTCCTGCTCCTGCTCCTCCTCTTCCTGTGCCTCCTCCTCCTCCTCCTCCCTCTCTCTCTCTCTCTCTTTGTCTCCTTTTTTCTATTAAACAGAGAGGAAGAGAGAGAGGGAGAGAGAGAGAGAGAGAGGAAAAAAAAAGGAGAGAAGGAGAGAGAGAGAGAGAGAACAAACAAAAAAGAGGAGGAAGAGGAGGAGGAGGAGGAACAGGACGTGCAGGAGATGGAGGAGGAGGAGGGAGTCCTTCGCACATGGTTTATTAACTTCAAATTGAAATTGATGTTCGTTCTGGGTGTATGATTTCTTATGTTTGTTCATGGCATGGGTTTCGTGTTGTCGTTACTTGTGTGGATTTCTTTGTGATTTTAATTGTGTCGAGTTCTTATTGTTTGTGATTGCATGGACTCCTTATTGTTTTTGATTGCATGGGTTTATGATTGTTCTTGAATGTGTGGAGTTCTGATTGGTTTTCATTGTATGGTTTTCTTATTGCTGTTGATCGTACAGGTGTCTCAATGTGTTGATTGCGCGGTGAGATGGGAGATGCTGAGGAGGAAAATGAAGACGAGATGATGATTCTGATGATAATGATGATGATGGTGATGATGAGGATGAGGATGAGGATTCTGATGAGTATGCTGATGATCGTCTTAAATCTGACCCTCACACACAAGCCACCTACACAAAGATACCACCCTTTACCCCCCTTACCACGCCGAGTCTTTTTGTTTGTTATCTCTCTCTCTCTCTCTTCTCCCCCCGTCTTGCACCTCTCGGCCTTCCCCCCCTCTCTTTCTCCTCCTCCTCCTCCTCCTCCTACTGCTGCTCCTCCTCCTCCTCCTCCTCCTCCTCCTCCTCCTCCTCCTCCTCCTCCTACTGCTGCTCCTCCTCCTCCTCCTCCCATCACCCTCATCCCCAGGCGCGCTGCTAAGCTGCAGCGGCAGGCGCCGGGGCAGGGCGCCCTCCACGCAGGAGGCGCGCGGCCATCCTCCCTTGTGCATGCCCTGCTGTGGGGCACAGACGCCGGCAGCAGCGCCGAGCACGGACAAGCGTCCCACGCCAGCGTCCCATCGTACCCTGTTATAAAAACACACGCGCACACACTGTGTGCGTGTTTCCACAGACTGCGTGTTTTTGTTCCACAGGCTGGGTGCGTGTTCCACAGATCGTGTGTTTTTCCACCGACTCTTCTCTCCCTCGTGCGGCTTGGCGCGTCGGGGGCGCGCTTCGCACCGTGGGGCCCGCCCCTCGGGGGCCCCTCCCCCCGTCGCCCACGCGTCGCCCGGCCCTCGGCGGCGGATGCTCCGCGCGGTGCACGTCGCGCCGCGTGCCGCGATGCCGCCACCGCTTTGCCCGCCCCCCCCCACTTCGCCCGCGTCGCTCCGCGTCGCTCCGCCCCGCCCCCGATAATCGCCCACCTTTCGCCGTCTGCGCGGTGCCCGCGGGGCAGGCGCTCCTCCCGCGCCTCCGCGCGGCGCACGGGGAGCCGCGCGCGGGCGCGCCGCGCCCCGCCTGCCCGCTGCTGGCCGCTCTGTCGGCCTCGGGGGGGCCTGGCGGGGCGACCCGCGGCGGGCCGCGGCTCGTCGCCCGCAGCGGGCAGGGGCGCGCCCGGGGCGCCCGCTCGCGGAGGCACGGGTGGCTCGCCCGGCTTGGGGCCCGCACCCCGTCGTCGGCGCAGGACGTGCGCAGAGCGAGAGGGAGAGAGAGGGAGAGAGAGAGAGAAAGAAAGAAAGAAAGAACACAAACAAACAACAACAACAACAACAACAACAACAACAACAACAACAACAACAACAACAACAAGAGGGAGAAAGAGAGAGAGAGAGAGAGAGCGACGGGAGGTGATGACTGGCGTTTCCGAGCGGGGGGGGGGGGGAGTGGCAGACACCGTGGGCAGAAAACATATTACATGTATCTGGGGCCTCGCGGGCCGGGCTTCTGGGCAGCGACCTCGACGATACGGTGCGTTTTTGTTGCGATTGCCTCGCTCGGAATGTATCCGTGCGACCGCTCTTCGGAATCCAGACCGCGAGGGCGTGTATATGGGCATGATCGCCGTTTGTGACGATAGAGGGGAATGGAGGGAGAGGGGAAAACGAAAAGGGGGGATTTGGTCGGCATCGTTAGCACCATCGGCGCAACAAAACGTCGGGTGCGGATTTTTGGCGCGTCTGCGCGCTGTGTCGGCATTAAGCGGACCCAGAGAACCCGACCCTTCCCCCAGGGAGTGTTTTTCCTCCTGTGCCGATCTCGACGGTCCCGGAGCTCGAGAACGGGCCCCGGAGGCAGAAGTGGAGGACGAAATTGTCCAACAGTAGCCGAGCATTTTCTTTGAAATGCCGCTTCGATTGATTTTCGAGGCCTGAATCTGCAAAAGGTGATTCACAAGACGGCTTGATCTTCGAGGTGCAAAAGCCCATATGGATTTCACCCTCAGCCCTCCACCCTAAGAACATGCTCAGAGTAGGGGGGTCGGAGCTGCGGCTGTCCGTCGGCCCCCGCTCTCGAGAGACTGCAGCAATGCCGCCCCAGGGCCACGAGTGCTACGTGGGCGGCTCCGCGTACTGCGCCACCAAGCACGCGGTCGCACCAGCCCCGCGCGGGCCGCGTCGGCAGCGAGGCGTGGAAACTCCGGGGCGCCCCAGCCGACCCCCAGCCAGCGGATCTCCGTGGAGCAAGAGCGTCCTGAGTCGGGGGCGCCCGAGAAGGGGGCGGATGTGGAGGGTTTCTCCGGAGGGCTTAGGCGACCCGTCCTCCTCCTCCCCCTCCTCCTCCTCCTCGTCCATCTCCTCCTCCGTCTCCTCCATCTCCTCCATCTCCTCCTACTCCTCCTCCAACTCCTCCTCGGGTATTGGGTGCAGGTGGATGATTGGGGGGGGATATCATGGTGGGGGTTATGATATCTCCCCAGATGTGAGGGTCCCCTCTGCATTGCTGCATATCTTTCCATGCGTCCCTTGGCCCCCGCCTCGTCCGCGCACGTGCCTGGCCCCCCGCCTCTTCCGCAGGTTTCCTGCTGGACGCCCCCCGACTGAGGGAAGCACGGTCCTGAGGCTGCTCGCCTTCTTGGGCCTCCGTTGGGCCCTCCACGGTCCCTGGGGCTATCTGGAAACGGTTCAGAGCAGAAGGCTGTCCAAAGAGGAGGAGGAGGAAGAGGAAGAGGTGGAGGAGGTCCAGGGGGAAGGCTCAGGACGTGGGCGTGCGGCCGGAAAAGGTACAAACTCGAGGGTGGTGGGGTCGTTGCAGAGGGAGTCTCGTCACGGAACGGGCCCGCCAGTCCGCGCCCGACGAGTCAGACAGAGCCAGGAGCCACGAATGAGCGATACGATACGGAACAGGTCACCGAGGGAGAGAGTTGGAGAGGACGGGAAAGGAAGTACCAGGACGCGGGCTGATGGCCCAGCGCGGTGGAGAAAGAGAGATGGAGAAGGAGGCGTCGAATTCAGAGCAGGGATTTTGGTGGCCGTGTTAATTTGAGTTCGAATTTACGGGAAGCCGCTCCACGAGACAATCAAAGGCGCACGTGTGTTTCTGAGGCGTGGACGCCGTCAAGCGGGGTTCGCACACAGCAGGTCGACGTTTGAACCATCACCCCCCCTCCTCATCTTCATCCTTTCTGTGCGCCTTTCCCCCCAGAGCAGCGCTTGCACGACAGGGGTTCGCACTGCTGTCCTGAGGAATCGGCTGGAGGCTCTGGACTCGCCTGGTGGGCATCCATGGCCGCCTTTGTGGGCGCCTCGCGTTTTTCTGCGATTTCCGTGCTCTCGCTGCCCTTGGTGGCCCCCTCGCGGCGGTGGGGAGCTCCGGATGGTCGGCTGGCGGGCGCCCGTGGGCGTCTCGTGGGCCGTGGGGCGCCCCTGGGCGGCTCGCCCGACGACGCGTGGGTTCGAGTCGTCGCCCGCGGGCGCTGGCCCCCGTGCGCTGGGCGGCGATCCGACGGAGGGCGTGGCGTGCAGCACCGCAGCTTGCATCCCGCGGTCTGCACCTCACGGCTTGCACCACAGAGGTTTTGCGCCGCAGTCGGCTCCACAGTCTGCGCCACAGTCTGCACTCTACCACTATTTCTACTACTACTACTACTACTACTACTACTACTACTACGACTACTACTACTACTACTACTACTACTACTACTACTACTCCTACTCCTACTACTACTACTACTACTACTACTACTACTACTACTACTGCTACTACTGCTACTACTGCTTCTACTGCTACTACTGCTGCTACTACTACTACTACTACTACTACTAGCTACTACTACTACTACTACTACTACTACTACTACTACTACTACTACTACTTACTACTACTACTACTACTACTAACTACTACTACTACTACTACTACTACTAACTACTACTACTACTACTACTACTACTACTACTACTACTACTACTACTACTGCTACTGCTACTACTACTACTACTACTACTACTACTACTACTACTACTACTACTACTACTACTACTACTACTACTACGCAGTCTGCACCACAGTTTGCACCTCATTGTCTGCACCGCGCAACTTGCACCACGGAGGTTACATCCTGCGCCTCAGATGTCCCCCTTCTCTGAAGAATGACAGCACCTACCGCGTTTCCAAGCCCGGACATGTCGACTCCCCTTGGGATAGTACAGATTACGTCGGATTCAGGCACATCGTTGGTTTCCTTCAGAAATCAGGCCATTCCATTCCGACCCGTACCGACCCCCCGTCATTCCTGTCTCAAGCGAGACCACACGATG
>CAUYUJ010001225.1:95000-105000 GCA_963575745.1 Prorocentrum cordatum
ACGCCTGGGTCGTCACGACAAGATGTTGCCGCAGTTGGCGATGGGAGGAGGCATCGGTGGGGCATACACCAGCCTCCTCATCCTCGTCCTGAGGGTGCAACTCCTGGGAGGTCACATTCAGCGCTTGTACGTCTGTGGTCGAAGGGCGGCCTGATCTGGCAGAGTCCCGTCTTATCAAGATTCTTCCCGCTGAGTGCAGGGGGATCCGCCCCCTGCTCAATTCGGCCTCGTCCTGCTCAATGGCCCCCTGATCGGGCTCAATAGCCCTTCATCGTTCTGACGAGGACCTGCCAAGAGTTGCTTCCCGTCCTCCTCGCGAGAATCGCGCACGAAGCTCGCCATGACAAGGTTGAGGGCGTCTGCTAGTATCGGAGGTTGGGGGGTGAGATCGCAGTGGAACGGAGACCCCCAACCGGGAAATCGTTTCGTTTCGTTGTTGTCGTGCGTGCGGGCGAGGCAAAGCTTCGTGGGCGCGCGAGAAGAATGAACCCGCCGTTGCTAGGGCGAAGTCAAGGCAAATGATTATCATCTGTCCGTCCAGCGGTGGCCCTAGCGATGTCCCGTGGTGTCCCGTGGTGTCCCTTGGTGTCCTCCGTTGCTAGGGCGAGGTCAAGACAAATGATTCTCCTCCGTCCGGCGGTGGCCCTAGCGGTGTCCCGCGGTGTCCAGTGGTGTCCGCCGTTGTTAGGGCGAAGTCAAGACAAATGATTCTCCTCCGTCCCGCGGTGACCCTAGCGGTGTCCCGTGGTGTCCCGGTGAGTGAGGTCGATCGTGAGATCGATAGTGAGATCGACAAGTGTCCCGTGGTGTCCCGTAGTGTCCCGTTGACTGAGATCGATAGTGATATTGATGTGGTGACCCGAGGTGTCCCGTGGTGTCTTCAAAAGTGAGATCGATAGTGAGATCGATAGTGAAATCGACAGGTGTCCCGTGGTGTCCCGTGGTGTCCCGTTGAGTGAGATCGATAGTGGGATCGATAGTGAGATCGATATTGAGATCGATGTGGTGCCCCGAGGTGTCCAGTGGTATCCCGTGGTGGCCCAAAAAGTGAGATCGATGTTGAGATTGACAGTGATATCGACAGGTGTCCCTTGGTGTCCCGTGGTGTCCCGTGGTGTCCCGTGGTGTCCCGGTGAGCGAGATCGATAGTGAGACCGACAGTGAGATCGAGTTGTGTCTCGCGGTGTCCCGTGGTGTCCCGTGGTGGCCCGTGATGTCCCGTGGTTTCTTGTTGAGTGAGATCGATAGTGAGATCGACAAGTGTCCCGTGGTGTCCCGTGGTGTCCCGTATAGTGAGATCGATAGTGAGATCGATAGTGAGATCGATAGTGGGATCGATGTGGTGTCCCGTGGTGTCCCATGGTGTCCCGTCGAGTGAGATCGATAGTGAGATCGAGAGTGAGACCGACAGTGAGATCGAGTTGTGTCCCGCGGTGTCCTGTGGTGTCCCGTGTTGGCCCGTGGTGTCCCGTGGTTTCTTGTTGAGTGAGATCGATAGTGAGATCGACAAGTGTCCCGTGGTGTCCCGTGGTGTCCCCTTGAGTGAGATCGATAGTGAGATCGATATTGAGATCGATATTGGGATCGATGTGGTGTCCCGTGGTGTCCCATTGTGTCCCGTCGAGTGAGATCGATAGTGAGATCGAGAGTGAGGCCGACAGTGAGATCGAGTTGTGTCCCGCGGTGTCCCGTGGTGGCCCGTGGTGTCCCGTGGTTTCGTGTTGAGTGAGATCGATAGTGAGATCGACAAGTGTCCCGTGGTGTCCCGTGGTGTCCCGTTGAGTGAGATCGATAGTGAGATCGATAGTGGGATCGATGTGGTGTCCCGTGGTGTCCCATGGTGTCCCGTCGAGTGAGATCGATAGTGAGATCGAGAGTGAGACCGACCATGAGATCGAGTTGTGTCCCGCGGTGTCCCGTGGTGGCCCATGGTGTCCCGTGGTTTCTTGTTGAGTGAGATCGATAGTGAGATCGACAAGTGTCCCGTGGTGTCCCGTGGTGTCCCGTTGAGTGAGATCGATAGTGAGATCGATAGTGAGATCGATATTGGGATCGATGTGGTGTCCCGTGGTGTCCCATGGTGGCCCGTCGAGTGAGATCGATAGTCAGATCGAGAGTGAGACCGACAGTGAGATCGAGTTGTGTCCCGCGGTGTCCCGTGGTGGCCCGTGGTGGCCCGTGGTTTCTTGTTGAGTGAGATCGATAGTGAGATCGGCAAGTGTCCCGTGGTGTCCCGTGTTGTCCCGTTGAGTGAGATCGATAGTGGGATCGATAGTGAGATCGATAGTGGGATCGATGTGGTGTCCCGTGGTGTCCCATGGTGTCCCGTCGAGTGAGATCGATAGTCAGATCGAGAGTGAGACCGACAGTGAGATCGAGTTGTGTCCCGCGGTGTCCCGTGGTGGCCCGTGGTGTCCCGTGGTTTCTTGAGTGAGATCGATAGTGAGATCGACAAGTGTCCCGTGGTGATCGATAGTGAGATCGATAGTGAGATCGATAGTGGGATCGATGTGGTGTCCCGTGGTGTCCCATGGTGTCCCGTCGAGTGAGATCGATAGTGAGATCGAGAGTGAGACCGACAGTGAGATCGAGTTGTGTCCCGCGGTGTCCCGTGGTGGCCCGTGGTGTCCCGTGGTTTCTTGTTGAGTGAGATCGATAGTGAGATCGACAAGTGTCCCGGGGTGTCCCGTTGAGTGAGATCGATAGTGAGATCGATAGTGAGATCGATAGTGGGATCGATGTGGTGTCCCGTGGTGTCCCATGGTGTCCCGTCGAGTGAGATCGATAGTGAGATCGAGAGTGAGACCGACAGTGAGATCGAGTTGTGTCCCGCGGTGTCCCGTGGTGGCCCGTGGTGTCCCGTGGTTTCTTGTTGAGTGAGATCGATAGTGAGATCGACAAGTGTCCCGTGGTGCCCCGTTGAGTGAGATCGATAGTGAGATCGATAGTGGGATCGATGTGGTGTCCCGTGGTGTCCCATGGTGTCCCATCCAGTGAGATCGATAGTGAGATCGAGAGTGAGGCCAGTGAGATCGAGTTGTGTCCCGCGGTGTCCCGTGGTGGCCCGTGGGGTCCCGTGGTCTCTTGTTGAGTGAGATAGATAGTGAGATCGACAAGTGTCCCGTGGTGTCCCGTTGAGTGAGATCGATAGTGAGATCGATAGTGAGATCGATAGTGGGATCGATGTGGTGTCCCGTGGTGTCCCATGGTGTCCCGTCGAGTGAGATCGATAGTGAGATCGAGAGTGAGATCGAGAGTGAGACCGACAGTGAGATCGAGTTGTGTCCCGCGGTGTCCCGTGGTGGCCCGTGGTGTCCCGTGGTTTCGTGTTGAGTGAGATCGATAGTGAGATCGACAAGTGTCCCGGGGTGTCCCGTTGAGTGAGATCGATAGTGAGAGCGAGTGAGTCAGATGTTGGTTCCCGTCTCTCTGCCCCCCCACAACCTCCTTATCACCCGAAGGGTGGTTGTATAGGCATTCAGTCTGGTGCGCTCTCTTGTCTAGCAGGGGTCCCTCGTGGGCTCTGTGGGTCATGGTCGTTGAGGCTCCTGGGGGTTCTCGAATAAGAGCTGCTGGCCTGTGGAGAACTTGTTCGCCTCAGGGGGTGCTGCTCCTCTTGGGAATCCCGCGGGAGGTCAACGCCTTCACTATCGCGTCCCGCCACGACCTCGCGGGCACGCCCATCCGGGTGACCGCCATCAGCCCGGGCATGGTGGACACCGAGTTCTCGCAGGCGGCTGGGGCGGGGGAGGATCGCGTTTGGTGAGGCTTCGGCCTGCGCGCAGACAGTCCACCCCAGGTAGTCGCAAGTCGGGCACGTTGCCATGTACAAGAGGAGTACTCCAAGGCAGCGCAACAAAAAAAAACTGGGGACGAATGCCCGATTGTTTTCTGACTACATTGGGGCATTCCTGTGTTGGTGTCTCTCTTTTTTTCGTCCAAAATCGGCCTGTACGAGAGCATGCCCGACCTAGAGGGTAGCCGCGGCCAGCCTCCACGGCCCCCCCCGAGTCTTCCAGGCCGGGGGAGGGGGAGGGGGGAAGGGTGAGGGGGAGGGGGAAGGGGGGAAGGGGGAAAGGGGGAAAGGGGGAGGAGGTGGGGGAGGGAGGGAGGAGCAGGAGCAGGATCAGGAGCAGGAGGAGGAGGAGGACCAGTGGAAACCCAAGAGTCATCAACGATGTTGGAAGTAACCCTCCCTCCAAGCTCCCTCTTCATAGGCCCTTACAACGGTTCATTTCCATTCAGGGAACTTCCTCGCTGGAAGACAACAGTTTGAAGATCCTGAAGCGTGCCAAAACATGTTCCCCGGAATATCAACGCCACGCATCAACCTGACTGCAGCGTCGTGACGATCCAAGATCGTGCCAGAACGCCATTGTGGGGACTTCAACACAGCGAATCAACATAACTGTTGCGCCCGCATAATCCGGAATCCTTCCAAAACACCGTTTCTGCACGTTGAGCATGGGAACCCGTGAAGCTCTTGCACATGTTGAAAACGAAAGTGCGCGGCGCTAAGGCGAGAGCCACATTCTGAAAACGACCCATCTTCAATCCGTGAAACTCTTGCAAGTGTTTAAAACGAATGTGCGCGGCGCTCAGGCGAGAGCCACATTTTGAAAACCACCCGCCCTCAATCCGTGAAGCTCTTGCAAGAGTATTGCAAGAATGTGCGCGGCGCTAAGGTCTTGCAAGTGTTTAAAACGAATGTGCGCGGCGCTCAAGCGAGAGCCACATTTTGAAAACCACCCGCCCTCAATCCGTGAAGCTCGTGCAAAAGTTTTACAATAATTTGCGCGGCGCTAAGGCGAGAACCACATTTTGAAAACGACCCGCTTTTAATCAGTGAAACTCTTGCGAATGTTTAAAACGAATGTGCACGGCGCTGAGGCGAGCGACACATTTTGAAAACGACCCGTTGTCAATCAGTGACATTCTTGCAGAAGTTTAAAACGAATGTGCGCTGCGCTACGGCGAGAGCCACATTTTGAAAGCGGCCCGCCCTCCATCTGTGAAGTTGCTGCCACTTTTTAAGCTTCAGAGTCATAAATGGTGAGGACGTCTCAGGCGAAACGCCTGGCCCGCCCCAAGAACTTGCTTCGGGGTGCGACAGAAGGCAGTTATCTATAAGGAGAGGGAATGGAGGAGGAGCAGGAGGAAGAGAAAAAGGAGCAGGAGCAGGAGCAGGAGGAGCAGGAGCAGGAGGAGCAGGAGCAGCAACAGGAGGAGGTGGAGCAGGAGGAGGAGGAGGAGGAGGAGCAGAAGCAGCAACAGGAGGAGGAGGAGGAGCAGGAGGAGGAGGAGGAGGAGGAGGAGGAGGAGGAGCAGGAGGAAACGCGTTCGGTGAGGCCTCGGCCTGCGCACCGAGAGTCCACCCCAGGGCTAGCCGCGGCCAGCCTCCACGGGCCCCCTGGGTCTCCCCGGCCCGCCTTCGCAGGCCGCCCGAGCCGCCCGGGGAGCGGCCGCGACTCCTCGACGGCTGCGGCGCGGAGCTCCCCGGCGGTGGAGGGCTTCTCCGAGGGGCTCAGGCGATCCGTCCTCCTCCTCCACCTCCTCCTCCTCCTCCTCCTTCTCCCTCCTCCCCCCCCTCCTCCTCCTCCTCCCACTCCCCTTCCTCCACCTCCTCCTCCACCTCCCCATCCCCTACTCCCCTCCTCCTCCCCTACTCCTCCTCCTCCAGCTCCTCCCCCCTCTCCCTTCTCCCTCCCCCCTCCTCCTCCTCCTCCTCCTCTCCTTTTCCCTCCTCCTCCTCCTCCTCCTCCTCCTCCTCTCCCTCCCCTCCTCCTCCCTCCTCCTCCTCCTCTCCTCCTCCTCCCCCTCCTCCTCCTCCTCCTCTCATCCTCCTCGTACTCCTCCTCCTCCTACTCCTCCTCCTCCTCCTCCTCCTCCTCCTCAGGTCGCCTACGGCCCTGGGGGAAACCGTGCACCTGACGGCGCCGGTGGAGGCGGCGCCAGGGTGAAGCCAGGCCTGTCCCTCTACGGGGAGAATAATCAAGAATAGTCGAAGAGCCTGGGGACGATCTTGTGTTAGATGTTTGGTTGTCACCGAGCGCGTTCCACCACTCGCAAAGTGCCTACTCGCAAACGTATCATTATTATTGCATGGTTTCTTGAACAACAAACTGATTGTCTCGATGTAATGTTTCGTAGATCGCCCCAGCGGATCCGGGCCATTTGCGAATAGTCATTTTGCGAGAAGTGAAACCCGCTCGATTATGTTTGATCATATTTGCACATCGTTTGTCTCTTTTTTGGTTTCGGGCCAAAGCCCGCCTGGAGGAGGACGTTCCCGACCTGGCACAAGGGTGTGGAGACAGGTTTAGACCACCAGGGCGGCCTGATGAGGCCGGCTGGGGTTACTTGTGGGGGGGCGGTTTGGCGCGCAGAGTCCTACCAGGTTGGAGGGAGGGGCCGCGTCGAGGAAGGTCGAAACTCTGCGTGTGTCTGCGCGTCCTTTGTCCATCGAAGAAGAACAAACGCTATAAACATAAACGTTTGGCGCTCCGCGCGGATTTCTTGGATCCGCGCGGAGGCCCCCCTGGCGGCGCCTCCGGCGCCGCCCCTGGCGCGCCCCGCGTGCCAGGGAGGGGGGTCCAGGCCGGATCCAAGAAATCTGCGCGGAGCGCCAAGAGTTTTTGCTCATGCCGTGTATTCTTCTTCTTCTTTTTCTTCTTCTTCTTCTTCTGATGTTGGCCAAATCTCAGGAGGGAAAAAGACACACAGACACAAGTAATCGCCGATTCCCCAGAAAATATAGGAAAATATGGGAAGTGGGGGTGGAAGACGAAACCCCAAAAAATACGGGAAAATATGGGGCATCGTTTTATTTGTTTGTATTTTTTGTGTGTCCTGGGGCCCCTTCAAAATCGCTGCAACGGCGCCCCCGTTCAGTCAGCTCCTTCCGCCAGCGCGGGCGCCGCCGACGCAAAAGAGTGTCTGCGCGCCCCCGGCCCTCGCGGCTGCCCCCCCCTGGAGCGTCGCCGCCACGGCGGGGCTCGCTCCGAGGCTCCGGCCACAGCTCTCACCCCTGGACGGGTCTGTGGGAGG
This sequence comes from Prorocentrum cordatum, assembly GCA_963575745.1. NCBI lineage: Eukaryota > Dinophyceae > Prorocentrales > Prorocentraceae > Prorocentrum > Prorocentrum cordatum. The sequence continues at coordinate 102,048 of CAUYUJ010001225.1, forward strand.
CGATTTTCGGGCACCCGAGCCCAGACATGATCGCGTCGTAGAAGTTGGAGGGTGAAAGAGGGGGGTTGCAACAGGGGGTCTTCAATGGGGGCTGAATGGCCCATGTATGCTCAATGTATCGTTCATGTCATGTATGCAATCGGGTACGATTGGCATGCAATGTTGGTGGTCATTGAGGGCCAGTCGTTCTTGCCCGCGCGTTGCCCGCGCGGGCACACGCGCCGTCCATCCATTATCGTTCATGCGTGCGGGCGTTCTTGCATTATCGTTCTTCCAGACATCTCCCGTCCTGATGGTTCTTTTAAAGAATCATCAGGGCGGGAGGTTTTGGGCCATTTTCGGCCCCGGGGGGCCCTCGCCAGGCCTCGGGACGGTCAAAAAAGGATTCGGGACGGAAATCCGGTCCCGTGGAAAGAGTCGGGATTTCCAGGGACGCCGTCCTGAAAAAATCAGGACGTCGCCTGTCTGGGAACCCAGAGCGCCATGCAGAAGAAGGGGCGGTGTTTGTTTCGCCGTGCTAGTGCCATCCCATCCGCAGGTCCGAGGCAGCTTTTGAACAGAACTTGCATGAAGGAAGCCCTGGAAACGAGCGAGCTTCTGGACCCGTTCCCGTCAGGACCTTTTAAGCTTTACATCGTGTCGGGAGGAGGAGTAGGAGTTGGAGGGAGGAGGGGAATGAGGAGCAGCAACAACATCGAAGTGTTGGAACGCCTTCTGCCTCCGTCGGAGCTCCCTGGAGGGTATCCTTGGACCTCGAGAGGGCTCTGGAGAGCCATGGGTACCCTAGATGCCGGTATGTTCGTGTCGTGCCGACGCTGCGGCGATACTAGCGCGGGTTTTCAAGGAAAAAACGCGGCCAGTGGCCCCGAGTCGACAAGCATCGAACGATCTTTGCGCTGTCGAAAAGAGAGGATCGTTCAAGGTTGAACGGTCCACGCGGTGTAGCGGATCATTAAAAAACGGCAGACACGTAATCTCTGAGGTCCGCGCGGAGTTCTTGAGTCGGCGTTGGGTCCCCCTGGCGGCGCCGCCGGTGCCGCCGTTTGCGCGCGGAGGGCGCCAGGAAGGAGAGCCAGCATCGACCCCAAAAATCCGCGCGGGCCTCGGATATAAAGTATGTCGGCGCAGTTTTTTTTTTTTTTTTTTTTTTTTTTTTTTTTTTTTTTTTTTTTTTTTTTTTTTTTTTTTTTTTTTTCCGTTTTTGTGTACGCAGGACAGATGTCGAGATCGTCACGCCACGAACTTGCCGTGAAGACCTCCAGGGTCTCAGGGAGGTCAGGTTTGTTTTTATTGAAGCGTTGAGCCTCACCGAGATGTTCCCTTTCGTCGTCTATTATTAGCGACCATTAGTGGCGAATCGGTAGTGATTGGTGGACGGTTGGTGCGGGGCGCCGCTATTCGGTCTTCGCAGTTTGCGGCTAATCCGCCAACATCGTGATTGATATTGGTTTCCATAAACACGAACGTAAGGGATGAATTCCGCTGTAGATCGTGGCATGACATGGCTACGCACACATATCGTCGACCTGGTCGACAAGATGTTGCGGTCACCGAAGCGGGCTCATATCGGAGGTTGGGGGGTGAGATCGCAGTGGAACGGAGACCCCCAACCGGGAAGTCGTTTCGTTTCGTTTCGTTTCGTTCGTGTCGTGCGTGCGGGCGAGACGAAGCTGCGTGAGCGCGCGAGAGGAATGAACCCGCCGTTGCTAGGGCGAAGTTCAGACAAATGTTGCTCCCCCGTCCGTCCGTCAGTCCGTCCGTCCGGCGGTGGCCCTAGCGGTGTCCCGCGGTGTCCCGTGGAGTCCCGTGTGGTGTCCCGTGGTGGCCGCGATTGCTAGGGCGAAGTCAAGACAAATGTTTCGCTCCCGTCCGTCCGTCCGGCGGTGGCTCGCGGTGTCCCGCGGTGTCCCGTGGTGTCTTGTGGTGTCCCGTGGTGTCCGCCGTTGCTAGGGCGAAATCAAGACAAATGATTCTCCCCCGCCCGCCCGTCCGTCCGTCCGTCCAGCGGTGGCTCGCGGTGTCCCGCGGTGTCCCGCGGTGTCCCGTGGTGTCCCGTTGAGTGTCATCGATAGTGAGATCGATACTGAGATCGATGTGGTGCCCCGAGGTTTCCCGTGGTGTCCCATGGTGTCCCAGAAAGTGAGATCTATAGTGAGATCCATGGTGAGATCGACAAGTGTCCCGTGGTGTCCCGTGGTGTCCCGTTGAGTGAGATCGATATTGAGATCGATACTGAGATCGATGTGGTGCCCCGTGGTGTCCCGTCGTGTCCCAAAAAGTGAGACCGATAATGAGATCGACAAGTGTCCCGTGGTGTCCCCTGGTGTCCCAAAAAGTGAGATCGATAGTGAGGTCGATAGTGAGATCGACAGGTGTCCCGTGGTGTCCCGTGGTGTCCCGTTGAGTGAGATCGATAGTGAGATCGATGTGGTATCCCGAGGTGTCCCGTGGTGTCCCGTGGTGTCCCGTGGGGTCCTATGGTGTCCCGTCGAGTAAGCTCGATATTGAGATCAATAGTGAGACCGATAGTGAGATCGATGTGGTGTCCCGTGGAGGCCCGTGGTGTCCCGTGGTGTCCCGTTGTGTGAGATCGATAGTGAGATCGATAGTGATATCGACAAGTGTCCCGTGGTGTCTCGTGGTGTCCCGTGGTTTCAGATGTTGGTCCCCCCCCTTCTCCCCCCGCCACAAGCTCCTTATCACCCGAAGGGTGGTCGTATAGGTATTGTGATCTCATATTATTCTGCAACGTGAGAAGAGGCGCTTCTTACACAAAACACGATGTCTCGTGTCTGCTCAGCTCAGGCCCCGCCCGGGCTCACCTCCTGCGGCGCCTGACAACTCCGCCGCCTGCTCTGGCAGCAGCCCGCATAGGGCACAGGTCCCACCTCCTGGCCTCGGCCTAGGTGGAAGGGAGGAGGAAGAGGAGGAGGAGGAGGAGGAGCAGGAGCAG
>CAUYUJ010001225.1:110000-160000 GCA_963575745.1 Prorocentrum cordatum
TTGTGCTACTCGAGCATGTTGGGGTTTCTGAGGGCATGTCGTGGTAGGCCTATAGGAGTGCTGGCCCGGCCGGTCCCTGCTGCAAGTAGCCGTGTGTCTGCATCTCCCCGCGCAGCACCTGCTGCCCGTCCTGCGCAGATCGCCTCCCGATCTGCACAGATCGCCTCCGCCGCCCTGGGGGTGGCGCCCCCTTTTGGCGGGGAGCTCGGCAGTCCCCCCGCCTCCCGAGAAGTGTCCTCAGCAATCCGAGAACAAAGAACACTTCTCAGAAAGCGCGAGGGCTTCTGAGAAGTCCCGCGGCCTTCCGAGAAGGCCTCGTCCTCCTGACTTCCCCCTCCCTTGCCCGCCGCCGACCTTCCTCGCGAGTGAGGACGCGGAACCTGCTTAGTTCGCGAAGCGAAGAGATTCGTGAAGGGTGGATGCGCCCTCGGGGTCGTTGTTCCGACAACGAGAGGACCTTTGGCCAGAGATCACCTCCAACCCAGTTCGGATGCTCAGCACGTGTCTCATCACGCTGTTTCGCGCAAGCCTCCCCTGTGGTCTGACCTCTTAGGAGGCGAAACGGCCACAGGAGCAACTGGACGAGAGATCAAGTGTGCCGCGGCCCCGCGAGACCCCGGTCTCCTGCGAAGCCCCGGCGCGCGACCCCCGCAGGAGCGGGGCAGGCACGATCCGCCTTTGGCGAGCGCCAGGGGCGCTCGAATCGCGAGGCTGTTGCTGCAGCGCCTTGGGGCGTCGAAGCCTGCGCTCGGGCTGGAAACGAACATTCAAGGGAGGAGCAGGTACGGCAGGTTCGCGTCGTGCCGACCGGCGGCGACCCTAGCGCGCGCGTAAGGTTGAACGCCGCCAGTGGCCCAGAGTCGGCCCTTCGTTGAGCGATCCAGCTTTCACGGAACGGCCGATCGATCAAGTTTGAACGATCACCGTGGTGTCAGGAACTAATGCCGGGGTGGACACGACGCGAATTTGCCGTACCCGTTTCGCTACACTGGCCCCGTTGTTCCCATTTTTCGGGGGGGCCGCCTGGGAGGCCCTCGTCGCCACCGCTTGATTCACCTCGAGATTCTAGTCAGAGCGCACCCCAGGAGAGGTCCAGGGAGTGGCGGTATCGGTACCTCTTGGTCTCCTCAAACACCAGATCCGAGTGGGAAAGCCTTACGGCAGGTGCCGCCGACCCTGGAGGACGACGACGACGACGACGAACACGACGACGGCGAAGACGAACACGACGACGAGGAAGACGACGACGACGATGACGACGACGATGACGACGACGATTGCAACGACGACGACGACGACGGACGACGACCACGACGACGACGACGACGGACGACGACGACGACGACGACGACGACGACGATGACGGACGACGGCGACGAAGGCGGCGGCGGCTGCGACGGTGATGTTGACGCTTTGGGGCCCTTCTTGGAGCTCTCTTGGGAGCCTTTGGCGCTCTGTTCGGGGGCCTCTTGGCGGACTTCTTGGGGAGGTCCGTGGTCACTTGGAGCCACCTGGCAGCGGGTCTGAGGCCTCGCGGAAGCAAGTGGGAGAATTCGCAGCACCCCGCCACAGCATATAAGAATCAGTCAGAAGGGGGAAGGTGCCTCCGGGTGTGGGTCTGGGAGGAAAGGGTGGTGGGGGGCCCTTCGTCCACATGCGGAGGCGTGGGGAGAGGTCGTGAGCTCCCCACAGGGAGACCACCTCCACAGGGGGGACTCGTTGGGAGGGGGCGTCACGACCCCCGGGACAACCCCAGGGTCCTCCCCCCCGGGACCCCCCCCTAAGACCCCCCTTTTGGACCCTCCCCAGAGATTACCCAGGTAGGGGATGAAAGGGACGGGGCTTCCCTTCGAATCAGGGAGGGAACTGAGACGGCGACGACGGCGACCTAAACGGAAAAACGGGCTCACACTCGCCGACAGGGTGGGCGGACTTCTTCGGCAGACTTGACTGCAGCCCCTCCTCTTCCCCTTTGCTGACGGGTCGGGTGTGCCACTGCTGCGATTAAGTCGGGCGTGTCCCTCTACAGGAGGGATATTTTGTTGATTACGTGTAACTGTTGTTGGATATGTTTGACGTTTGCATTATTTGTCTTCCAAAATCCGCCTGTAGGAGGACACGCCCGACCGAACGCTACGTATAGATAAATGAAACACCCCCTCGCCCCTCTCGACCGGCCGCCAACGAGAAACCATGCGCCCCCGTCAACCGCCCGCCCCGTCAGAAAATAAGAATTACGACGCGCACGCGGCAGCAACATCCTGCTCACGAGCGGGCCAGCCGATCACTGTGCACACAAGGCGGGTGTATTTGCAAACTGTCCAGCAGAGGCCTTCCATCGAAGAAGAAGCAAACATGGCATAACACACGAACTTTGAGCGCTCCGCGCGGATTTCTCGGATCGGCGCATCGGGTCCCTTGGCGGCGCCTCTGGCGCCGCCCCTGGCGCGCTCCGCGAGCCAGGGAGGGGTTTCGGCGCGGATCCCAGAAATCCGCGCGGACCTCCAAAAGTTCAGATTTGTACCGTTGTTTCTTTCTTATTACAATTGGAGTCGGAGGATCGTGTCGCCGATGCACCAGCGATGCCAGTTTGGAGGAAGTCGGGGATTCCTGGGAGGTCCAATTCAGCATTGGCGCTGGCATGCCCGTGGCCGATTTCCCGTCCAAATCCAGCCCAGTCCCATTTTGCCCCGCTTAATTTCATCTGGTCAAATCAGGCTGGATGGCTTGTTGTCCACGCAAGTCCCGCCACCGTGGCAGCCCCGCATTCTGGGTGGCGATTGTTGTAGGGGGTACGGGGAGCCGTCACATGCGACTTTTCGTGCCTTCAGGCTTGGGAGAGCCGTGATGACGACGATGAGGATGGATCAGTATGCTGATGTTTGGGGTGATGAGGACGACGACAACAATGAGGATGACAATGATTATGAGGATGAGGATGCTGATGATGGTGATGGTGATGATGATGATGAAGATGATGACGGCGATGACGATGCCGATGACACTGACGATATGATGGCTCTGCTGACGGTGATGATGCTGATGATAATGATGATGGTTTTCATGTTGATGCTTATGATGATGATGACCATATTGACGATGCTGATTATGACGACGATGACGATGGTGAGTATGATGATAATGATCATGATGCTGGTGATGATGATGATCAACGTGATGATGATGATGGTGGTGATGGTGATGATGATGATCACGCTGCTGCTGATGACGAGCATGTTCACGACATTGATCATGATCATGATGAGGCTGATGATGATCATTATGATGATGATCGTGATGATAATGCATCTGATGATGATCATGAGGATAATGGTAAATATGACGATCATGATCACGATGGTGCCGATGAGGCTGATGATGATCATCATCATGGTGATGATGACGGTGATGATGACGATGATCATGGTTATAGTGATGTTGATGGTAATGATGATGCTGATGACGATGATGAAAATGGCGATGCTGTTGCTGATGATGATGTTGATGATGATGTCGAAGATGGTGATGATGATGCTAATGCTGATAGTGGTTGTGGAGGGGGTTGGCGATGATCAGGATTGTGACGACGACGACGGCGATGACGATGTCCATGACGATGATGATGATGACGACGATGGTGCTGATGAGAATCATGATGATGTTGGTGATGATGATGACGACGACGATGATGGTGATGATGATGTTGATGACGATTACGCTTGTGATGATGACAGTGGTGGCGATGGTCATGATGATTACGACGGCGACGACGTCGGCGACGACGATGGTGATGATGATGATGCTGGTGATGCTGGTGATGATGGTGATTATGATGATGATCATGCTGCTGATGATGATGATGATGATGGTATTACATTTGATGATGATGGTGATGGTGATGGTGATGGTGATGGTGATGATGATGATGATGATGATGATGATGATGATGATGATGATGATGATGATGATGATGATGATGATGATGATGATTTTCATAAACGGAACACCCCAAACACTGCAAAACAACAGCAAGTAAAGAACCGATCGCACAACGAGCCGAAAACGGCAAGGCGGTAATCCCACAACGGAAAAGCACGGCCCACGAAACAGGCACAACACGTCGATCTTGATGCTGTTACGTAAACGACGCCCACAGTTGTTTCCCAACAAACCCGAAGGTCAGTCAGTCTTCGTACTCTGATTGGTTCTAGCCATTTCTGATCCTCCTTCTCCTCCCCCCTTCCCCTCGTCATCCTCCAACACCTCTCCTCTTCCTCCTCCACTCTTCAACTTCCACTCTCCTGCGCCGCCCCTCCGCCATGCCCCTCCCCTCACATCCCCTCCTGTATGCTTTCTGACTGCCGCGAGGACATCGCCGACCAGATCATCTTCGCGACGACGCGGCCGAGGTCCCGAAAACCCCCGGCCTCCGCCGTGCCCCCTGCCGCCCGCTCCTCTGCCGCCCTCCCGCCCTCGCGCTGGCTCTCCGCGGACCTCGCCCCGCCTCCGAGGGCGTCTGGCCGGGCCCGACCCCTGGGGACCGCCGGCCGCCAGGGATCGGACGGAGGAGGAGAGGGAGGAGGGGTCGACTACACGTAAGAGTGACCCTTCGCCGGAGTGACCTTTGGCGCGGGCTCCTCGGGCTCCCCCAGATCGCCGAGCGCGATGCGATATAAGCGGCCCGCGCCCTTGGGTTTGGCTCCCTCGCGCTCCCAAAAGCTGCGCACCAAAGGTCACTCTTGCCCAGGGTCGCTCTTACGTCTAGCCGAAGGGGGAAGGGGAGGGAGAGGAGCGAGGAGAGGGAGGCGAGAGGAGAGGAGGACACCCCGAGAGGCCCCCAAGGAGCCTGCCACCACGCCCCCTGGGAGGCCGAACGCATCGAGGCACTATCCGTTGCTCACTGCTTTTGGTTGCCCTCACGAGCGGGGGCAAGTCAGAGCGCCAGATCTCGCAGGATCCTGCAGGGCCAGGGGTGTATGGGCCCGTGGTTGGGCGCAGGATCCTGCAGGATCCTGTGGGCTTCTGCTCCGCCTGACTGGCCCGGGTCTGGAGCGACCCTGGTCCGTAGACCCCCGCAGGGAGGCGGGCGCGCAGGGGGGCGGCCGAGAGGAGGGGGCAGGGGGCGGAGGGCCACCCGCCCGCGGCCCGCTGGCGCACCGCTGCGCCGGCCGCCAGAGGGCCGAGGTGTGACCTCCAGAGCGACCGAATTCGGACCGTGCCCTCCTCCTCCTCCTCCTGCTCCTCCTGCTCCTCATCGTCCTCCTCCTCCTCCTCCTCCTCCTCCTCCTCCTCCTCCTCCTCCCAGGCGCCTCTTTGCCTGTCCTGGGAACCCGCAGTCAAAATCCGCGTGTCGTTTGGAAATCTCTCACGGATTTGGACATGAAAGGCCCTCGTCACCCCGAGTTATATGCCATCCTTTGGCTGTATTCGAAGTTTACTGTTTTCTGCCATCTGCTTCAGCAAGATTGTCGTGAGACTGATTTCGAAGCTGCGAAGTCTGGCGTTTTTGCCCTCCCTGCTCAGGTTTTGGCCAGCAAAGGCAAGCATGAATCGCTCTTTCGACAAGTGCACGACTTTGCCAGTATTGCGGTTCGAGCCGCTCGGTCAGTTCCAGATGCTAAGGACCTGCTCGCTCGCATCGCGTCCGCCGTCGAGGCGGAGTCTTTAGTTGCTAAGGCTAACGGTCGAGCCTCCTGGAGTCAGTGGATTAAGTTTTGAGTGGAGAAAGGAGCCAGACGGGCTCACATGGCCACTAGAGCCCCCAGGTTTTGGTCCCCCACTACCGCTTTTGCTGACGATAAAGTCATTGCTTCTGACCCCCTTTCGATCTTGTCTTCTGAGGCGACCCGTTTCCACGCTTTGTGGCGAGCGGAGCTCTCGGCCCCTCCCCCGCCTGGCGATTTCGAGCCGGCCCCCGAGATCGATCTGCCTGATGTTAGCACTCTCCGCAAAACTAGCAAGGGGTATAAGGAGGGCTCGGCCGTCAGCACGGATGGCTTTCACCTCCGCCACTTTAGCTATCTTTCGGACGATGCCCTGGAGTGTCTTCTGGAACTTTACCGCATCATGGAAATCAGCTCGACTATGCCAACCCAGTTGTACATCATCGTTTCTATGTTACTTCCCAAACCTGTTGGAGGTACCGCCCTATCGGCATTTTTACTGGGCCTTATAGGCTCTGGGGGAGGTTGCGGAGGCCTCTTGCCCAGGCCTGGGAGGTTAATAACTTTCGGCCCTGCTTCGCGGCTGGGAAATGCATGGGGGCCAGTGATACCGTCTGGCGGCAAGCCCTCCTCTCTGAGGGGGGCCTTGCTGGTGGACAGTTTGCTGCGACCCTCCTATGGGATTTCCTCAAGTACTACGAAAGTCTCAACGTAGCGCAAGTGTTGACTAGGTGCCACGCTCACGGTTTTCCTCAGGCCATTTCCGGATTGGCCTGTTACGCATATTATGCTCCTCGTCATCTCTCGCTTGATGGCACGTTTCGGCAGCTCTGTATGCTATCCATGGTCTGGTGGCGGGATGTCCCTTCGCTACCACCTTCATCAGAGTGAATTCTTCAGCTGGACTGGACAGTATAGTGTGGCCGCCGTGTATTACCTATTCGTTGTACATCGACGACAATGGGCTGCACGCCGTCGGGTCGTTCAACGAAGTCGTCCACGGAATCGTCGACAGCAGTCTGCAACTCAAGAGGGTAGTTGTTGAGGACATCGGTGCCACCTTAGCTGAGGTCAAGGCATGCCTCATGACCTCCAGCAAGCTCGTGGGGCAAGCCATTCAGCGGCGTCTCGGATCCTTTTTGATTGGCCCGATCGGTTGTGCTGCTCCCAACCTTGGTGCCGATGACAGCGTCGGCAAGCCGCTCAGACACAAGGGCCTTGACTCCAAGGCCAAGCGCAGACGTTCTGGTGCTCAGGCTAGGGCTAAACGAATCCATAAGTTACAACAGACTCTGGGGCGTAAGTGCAGGAACTTGTGGGTCGCGGGGCCGCTGCCTGCTGCTACTTACGCTTCCGAAGTGCACGGCGTCAGTGATGGAGAACTCCTTCGTCTCAGACGCAGTTTCGCTTCAGTGTTGAAACCCAGCGCTGGGGACAGGAGCCTTTTGATTTTATTGCTTCTCGAGGAGGACCCCACTTGGCTCATTCAAGTTTCCCCCATCCTGCGTTGGGCTAAAGACATATGGAACACTCGAATGCGCGTTCACCCCTCCACTTAGAGTTTCCAGCAATTGAGGTCCGCTTTCGATCAGGTTTTTGCCCGACCCTGGAAAACTTGGCGATCCGTTGCTGGCCCCGTTTCGGCCCTTCGGTATTCCATTCGTCGCCTTGGCTGGACGGCTAAGAATTTCGTTACTCTTGTGACTGATCAAGGCCACGAGTTTTCTCTTGTGTTATTGTCACCAGGCATGTTGAGGCTCCAGCTTAAGGATGCGGTGCTTCGGCAACTCGAACGACGCATTGGAGAACGTCATGGCTTTCCTGATAGGGTTTGTTTTGATATTGTTGCTCGGCACTTGCGGTCCAAAAAGCACATTCCGCTGGAGAAGGGGACTCTTCGGGCGGTGGCGTCTGGGGCTCTCTGGACCCGTGTGTATGCACCTCGGGAAGGGCTATCAGTATCCTGAGGAGTGTCCTTTGGGCTGCGGGTGCCGCGACACTTTGTATCGCAGGATATGGAAATGTCCTGCACTTGCCTAAGAACGTCCCGAGCTTGTCGGTCGAGAAATCCTCGAAAGCATCGACGGCCATGTTACGAATCGAAATCTGCTGTTCTCGGTCACTCGTGGAGGTTTACCACATCCTGTGGACGTCCATCCAGGGCCTCTGGCGGCTGGGTCCTGGGTTGCCGAATGGTTCGTCGATCCTCCTGAAAACGAGTTTTCGCTGGAAGGTGACATTTTTGTTGACGGCTCTTGCACGCGGCGCCCCATCCGAGAGCTTTGCCGCGCTGGATGGAGTTGCAATGCTTTTAAGAACGGGGTGCGCATTTGCGAGATCCGATGCCTTGTGCATCCGCCACTTCGTCAGTAACCTCAAGCGGCCGAATATTCGGCTTTTAGTGGTTCAGTAATGTGCCTCAAGGGTTCTGCTTCCATTCTGTGTGATTGCGCCAATGTGGTGGACGATTACCACGCTGCGCCAGACTTGCACGCTCACCTTCGTAAGGCATATGCTGGACATATCGTCCAGGCCAGGGCAGACGATGCCTATAAGTTGTTGGAAAATGTGATCAAATTCAAGGCACATCTCTGTTTAAACGAGGCCGGCTTGTCTGATGATGAAACTTACCGCAGGACGAGAACCATCTTGCGGATTTAGGCGCAAAGACAGCGGTTTTGATGCATCCCATTGACCGCGATGTGCTTGATGAAACCGTCTGGCGTATTAAATACACGGATGCGTTTTGCAAGTTGGCGATGAAGCTCTTGCCCCGTTTCCCCTCTCTCAAGGAGCACGGTGAAGTAGAGTATGTCAAGCCCGACCGCTCCAAGGCTGCTGCTCTGGCCTCGGACGTGTGCTCTTTTTCCAGGATTGGGGGACTCTGGCGGTGCGCAGTCTGCTTCAAGGCATCCAGAACCAGTTTCGCGTTCAAGCTCGGTGCGCGTCCCATTCCTCCGCCTAGGAAGTGCACGGGACCCGCCCCTGGACTGGATTTTGACAAAGTCCGAGTTAACAATCACTCGATAGTCGGCCTAGCTTGCTCTGATCATTCCACTTTGTATGTTTGCGTTCATTGCACGGCTCTGATTTCGACGGGCGCACCGCTCAAATCGAACCTGTTTTTGAAACGCTGCCCTGGTCCTGGGACCATGGACCCGCGGCAAAAATCCAAGTGGAAGAAGCTGCTGCAGGGATTTCACCCTCAGCACGACAAGTCCCAGGTCCGAGTGTATGTTGATGGTTTTTCCAGGGCCCCTTCCATTGGAGAAGCAACTAGTGGTGAAGATGGAGAGCTCGTGTCTGTTGCTGCTCCGACGGCTGTGGCTCCTGGCGAAGAGATTGGCACTGCGCAGGTGGGCCTTGGTATGCTGCCGCCGCCAGTGCGCGCGTCTGCCGCTCCAGGTGCTGATGATCTCCATCAGTTACCACCTGTTGCTGAGGCCCCTTTTGAAGGTTTCGAAGAGGAGGAGGAAGCCTCCAAGTTTTTATTTGACTCACAGCCTGAAAGAGTCGTGGAGCCGTCGTCTTCGTCGTCTTCCCTCGGTCCTGCTGTGGAGTCGAAAGTCGTTTCACCCCCGAGCGGGGTTGATGCCTCTCGGGCTGCACTCCGTCAGGTGCAAGCTGCTTTGGCGGATGAAGGCGACCTGGAGCCCCTTGTTGTTCCTGCTCGGTCGGCCTCCGCCCCAACCTTTCAAGCGAAAGTCAACAGACTTGTCCGAGCTGCTGGCGGTTGTCCTGTGGTTTCGTCTTCCTCGGACTCGGACTAGCATGTTGCTTCGCGTTGGACCCCTGACCCACGGGGTCGCAGGGGTCTCTCTTCAGGGTTTTTCGTTTGTCTTGGCCCTCTGTGCCAGGATGAGCCATGCGCCCTTGTCGCTACAGGTCCCCGCGTCTGTAGTTAGTGCAGGTCGCCCTGCACGCAGTTGCCAGGTCTCGCTGTCGCCTGCCTCTGCCGTGGATGCCTGGCGTTCACCCGTCGGACAGCTGGAGCTTTGCGGGCAAAAAAATCCTCCTGCTCCTCCTGCTCCTCCTCCTGCCGGGCCTGGTGGACGGTGGCTCGTGCCTCCTGGGGAGACGGCAGCCCTGGACAAATGTTCTCTGCGTCCTGGCCGGCGGAGGGCGCCTCCTGCTCTGGCGCGGGAGGCGCTTCTGGCCCCGGTCCGCCCGCAGCCCGCCTGCCTCCGGCGGCTGCGGGCAGCGGCCGCCCCGCCCCGCCCCGCCCCCCCCCCCGGCGGGGGGGGTCGCGGGAGGGGCGGGCCTCGCCCGCGCCAGAGGTCCGAGTGCCCGGGCCTGCGGGCTCCGACCGAGAGTCCCCGGAGCGCGGGCGAGGGCCCGGGCTTCGAGGTTTTCGGGCGCTCGGTGAAGTCGGGCCTGTCCCTCTGCAGGGGGGAGATTCAGGAGTAGTCAGAAAATAGTCTGGAGACGATGTGGTATCGATAGGGGGGCATTTGTCGCTCATGTTTTGACTCTTGTAATTTGTTCGTCGGAAATCCGCCTGTAGGAAGACATGCCCGACCTGACGTTCGGGGCTCAAGAGACGGGGGTCAATGCAAACGGGGGTCAGCCAGAGCAAAAGATCTTGCAGGATCCTGCAGGGCTGGGGGCGCCCAGACCCAGGTTTGGGCGCAGGGTCCTGCAGGATACTGCAAGGCCCGATTGACCCGGGTTTGCATTGGCCCAGGTCAGTGCGTCTCCGATACGTTTTTGTTGATGCTTGTTGGAGGCATTCTCGCCTTGGGATGATTCCCAGAAGCTGCGTTCGGCGAGAGCGTTCTGGGGGTGTCCGAATCGTGCTGAACGGCCGCCAGAGGCTGGAGTTGCAGTCGGACCGAGGTACAAGGTCGAGGTCGGTTCCGGGATGGTGTCCTAGTCTTCTTCGTGTTTGTTGGATGTCCTTGTGCATCTTGGGGGAGGGTACCCTTGGATGTTCTGTTTGTTTTGGCCGACGGAGGGTCTCATGTTAATCAAGGATGTTATCCTGTCCTAGGTCCGACTGTATGGGCCGAAGACTGGCATTCTCGCGTCGCGAAGAAGACCGGACTGAAGTATTTTCGTTGTTTCTTTGCCATTCCTTGCCTGGGATAGCTCCAACTGGAAGCGTGGGACAGTCGCATGGTGGTTGCCCTGTTTCGCATGCAACCAGAGGTCCAAGAGCAGGCGCTCTGAGGCTCGGGCATCCAGCTCCACGACTGGCAGGAGGAGGGTTGCCAGAAGAAGAGGATATCTGAGTGAAGGCTGGGAAGCTGGATCAGGTTGGGGAGAGGGGACGCGAGAGGGAGAAGAGCTGGCACGCTGGGCAGAAGAGCATGAGGATCGAGTCGAAGAGGTGCAGCATCCGGACCGCAGGCACGTGCAGATTGCAGACATCATCTCGTACGCTACCAATCAAGGCCATGCCAAGGAGCCCGGCAGCGTCTCGACACCTCTCCCGATTTGTTCGTGTGGACTCGCAAGCACGAGTGCGGTACCCATCTTCTTATCCCTCGTGCTCTGTCTGTGTGCTTCATTGTTTTCATCACCCCTTTCTCTCTCCCTTTTATCTCTCTCTCTCTCTCTTTCTCTCTTTTGCTCTGTCTGTGTGTCCCACTTCTTCCATCTCACCCTCTCTCTCTCCCTCGTGCTCTCTCTTTCTCTCTCTCTCTCTCGCTATCTGTCTGTCCGTCTCACTCACTCACTCACTCTCTCTCTCTCTCCCTCTCCCAGTCCTTCTGTTGCATCTCTCGACAGAGCGGAGGAAGGCACAGCAGGAGGAGGAGGGAGCAGGGGCAGAGGGGCAGTTTGAGAGAGAAGGCGGGGAGGAAGGATGCGGGCGAGCATCTCCAGGTCCCCCCTGCTCGGCCTCGGCGTCCTCGTCCTCGGCGTCCTCGTCGTCGGCGTCCTCGTCCTCGCACCTCCGGCTCGCCCCTGCTCGGAGCGCGCGTCTCGGCCGAGGTTTTCCGGGGGGCTCCTCCCGCGGCGCCCCCTCCGCAACCGCGCTCGTTTGCACGGGCCGTCCCCGAGGGAGGGCTCTGCTCTTGCGATCGTGAAGTCGGGACTGTCTCTCTACGGGGGGGTGCTCGAAAATGGTCAGAAAATTGTCTGGGGACGATTTTCTGATTATGTTTGACCATTCTTGGGTGCATTTTCTTCGGGGGTTGACAAACCCCCCACCCTGACACGTCGATTAGCGAATTGGCCGTGTTCGGCTCGCGAGAGGGCGTCGCGGCCGTCATTTTTGCGGGTCCAGGTCCGTCGGTTTCGGTCCCAGGCCGTTTACACTAAAGGGAGGTTTACTAAACGGAGGTGTGTCCACCGCCGATGTTTGCGTGTTTTAATCTTTTCGCCCAAAATCCCCATGTAGGGGGGACAGGCCCGACCTCTTGCTGTCTGGAGTGAACTCATTGTTGCTTGCCGTTCGCTCTGCGAAGATACACGAATGCTGCACTGCCAGACCGTCCTGGGGGTCCCTTCACAGAGCTCTTTGGGGCCGTCCTGGGGTCCACCTCTGGCCGTCCTGGAGGTAGGCAATGTAGGCTGACGATGAGCCTCTTCATTCCCAACCCTCCTTCGTTGGGCATTCGTTCTGAATAGAGCACTGCGGTCGCGTCCTCCTCTTCCCGTCTCCCGCCTCCTGTCTCCAGCCTCCCTCTTGTTCCTTCTTGTCTTGCGCGGACCTCGCCATCCCTTGCGGGGCTGCGATCTGCGAGACTGTCGCCACTTTCGAGGGCTGCTGAGCAGGCCAGCAGAGAGGGCACTCGCCGCGGATCAGAACTAGACCTCGCTATCCCTGAGCGGCTGCGATCTGCGAAACTGTCGCCACTTTCGAGGGCTGCTGGGCAGGCCAGCAGAGAGAGAGAGAGAGAGAGAGGGAGAGTACTCACTGCGGATCAGAAGTTAGACCTCGCCTTCCCTGGGGGGGGGCTGCGATCTGCGAAACTGTCGCCGCTTTGGAGGGCTGCTGTGGAGACCAGCAAAGAGGGTTACTCACCGCGGAGCCAAATTAGACCTCGCCATGCCCCGGGGGCTGCGATTTGCGAAACTGCCGCCACTTTCGAGGGCTGCTGGGGAGGCCAGCAGAGTGGGCACTCACCGCGCATCCAAATTAGACCTCGCCATCCCTGAGTGGCTGCGATCTGCGAAGCTGTCGCCACTTTCGAGGGCTGCTGGGGAGGCCAGCAAAGAGAGTCCCCACCGCGGATCAGCATTCGACCTCGCCATCCCTGGGGGGCTGTGATCTGCGAAACTTGTGCCACTTTCGTGGGATGCTGAGAAAGGCCAGCAAACAGGGCACTCACCGCGGATCAGAGTTACACCTCGCCATCCCACAGGGGGGGGATCTGCGAAAGCGTTGCCATTTTCGAAGGTTGCTGGGGAAGACAGCAGAGTGGGCACTCGCCGCGGATCCAACGTAGACCGCGCCATCCCTGGGGGGCTGCGATCTGCGAGACTGTCGCCACTTTCGATGGCTGCTGGGGGGGCCAGCTGATAGGACATTCACCGCGGATCCAAATTAGACCTCGCCATCTATGGGGGGCTGCGACCTGCGAGACTGTCGTCATTTCCGAGGGTTGCTGGGAAGGTCAGCAGAGAGGGCACTCACCGCGGATCAGAATTCGACCTCGCCATCCCTGGGTGGCTGCGGTCTGCAAAACTGCCGCCACTTTCGAGGGCTGCTGGGGAGGCCAGCAAAGAGGGTACTCCAGATTTCGTAATAAAAGGGAGGGGGTCTGGACCCTCCAAGACAAGCCATTTCAGACCTCCCCCCGTGAGAGAACCCTCCAAAACGTCGTCCCCAGACCCCCCCAGACCCTCCAAGATAGCCTGGAAGAGACCCCCCCCCGAAATGAGACCCCCCTCCCTTTCTTACGAAATCTGGAGTACCCACCGCGGATCCAAATTTGACCTCGCCATCTCTGGAAGGTTGCGATCTGCGAGACCGTCGCCGCTTTCGAGGGCTGCTTGGGAGGGCCAGCAGGGGGCACTCGCCGCGGATCAGAGTTAGACCTCACCATCCATGAGAGGCTGAGATCTGCGAAGCTGTCGCCACGTTCGAGGGCTGCTGGGGAGGCCAGCAGAGAGAGCGCTCGCCGCGGATCCGGAGTTAGACCTCACCATCCATGAGAGGCTGAGATCTGCGAAGCTGTCGCCACGTTCGAGGGCTGCTGGGCAGGCCAGCAGAGAGAGCGCTCGCCGCGGATCCGGAGTTAGACCTCGCCTTCCCTGGGGGGCTGCGATCTGCGAAACCGTCGCCACTTTCGAGGGCTGTTGGGGAGGCCAGCAAAGAGGGTATTTTCTGCGGATAAGAAGTTAGACCTCGCCTTCCCTGGGGGGCTGCGATCTGCGAAACTGTCGCCGCTTTCGAGGGCTGCTGTGGAGACCAGCAAAGTGGGTAGCCGCCGCAGCCCCAAATTAGACCTCTCCATCCTTTGGGGGCTGCGATTCGCGAAACTGCCGCCACTTTCGAGGGCTGCTGGGGGACAGCAGAGAGGGCATTCACCGCGGACCCAAATTAGACCTCACCATCCCTGGCGGGCTGCGATCTGCGAATATGTTGCCTTTTTGGAGGGTTGCTGGGGAAGTCAGCAGAGTGGGCACTCGCCGCGGATCCAACGTAGACCGCGCCATCCCTGGGGGGGGCTGCGATCTGCGAGACTGTCGCCACGTTCGATGGCTGCTTGGGGGGCCAGCTGATAGGGCACTCACCGCGGATCCAAATTAGACCTAGCCATCCCAGGGGGGGCTGCGATCTGCGAGGCTGTCGCAACTTTCGAGGGTTGCTGGGGGGGGGCAGCAGAGTGGGAACTTGC
This sequence comes from Prorocentrum cordatum, assembly GCA_963575745.1. Lineage (NCBI taxonomy): Eukaryota > Dinophyceae > Prorocentrales > Prorocentraceae > Prorocentrum > Prorocentrum cordatum. The sequence continues at coordinate 124,453 of CAUYUJ010001225.1, forward strand.
AACGGATCCAAATTTGACCTCGCCATCTATGTGGGGTTGCGCTTTATGAAGCTGTCGCCACTTTCGGGGGCTGCTGGGGAGGCCAGCATCATGGGCATTTGCCGCATATTCAAATTCAAATTCAATTCATGGGGCCTGCCCTTTTCCCCTCCGAATCAGAGGTTCAACGTGTTAATGCTTTTCACCTAGCCCTTATCCCTTGATCGGGGACCCGCGAGCCTCCCGACTGCCGTTTGCAGAAGTGTATCCTTCCACTCCACGTCATCACGCCGTATAACGTCTTCAAGCTGCTCATACCCCGCATCGCGCAGGGGGTGGGTATGTCGCAAGGGTAATCTCCAGTTCAGTTCAGTCGAGTTGCCCCCCGCAGCCGCTCTCCGCATCACAGGGTACGCCTGCACAGTCCGTCGCAAGTGGCAGCAGGGCTGGAGGAGGAGGAGGAGGAGGAGGAGGAGGAGGAGGAGGAGGAGGAGGAGATGGAGGCGATGGAGGAGGAGGATCAGGAGGAGGGAGGGAGGAGGAGGAGGAGGAGGAGGAGGAGGAGGAGGAGGAGGAGGAGGAGGAGAAGATGGAGGAGGAGGAGGAGGGAGGAGGAGGAGGAGGAGGAGGAGGGATGAGGAGGAGGAAGGAGGGAGAGGAGGAAGAGGAGGAGGAGGAAGGAGGAGGATGAGGAGGAGGTGGAGGAGGAGGAGGAGGAGGAGGAGGAAGAGGCCCCCGCGGCCGGCCCCTCCGCCGCCCGCCCAGTACGTGGTCGAGCGGAAGGGCGCCACGATGGGGGCCTTGTGACCACAGAGAGCCCGCCCTCGCCTTCCTCCTCCCTCCTCCCTCCTGCCTCCTCCCTCCTCCCTCCCTCCTCCTCCTCCTCCTCCTCCTCCTCCTGCTCGTCCTCCTCCTCCCTTTTCTTCTCCTCCTCCTCCTCCTTCTCCTCCTCCTCCTCTTCCTTCTCTCCTCCTCCTCCTCCCTCCTCATCCTCCTCCTCCTCCTCCTCTCCTCCCTCCCTCCCTCCCTCCCTCCCTCCCCCCCCCTCGTCGGGCCGACCAGGAGGGGATACCGGTATCCCCCCTGATGGGCCTCCTGAGGCCTCCTGGAGCCCATGAGGCCTCCTGAGGCCTCCTGGAGCCCATGAGGCCTCCTGAGGCCTCCTGGAGCCCATGGGGCCTCCTGAGGCCTCCTGGAGCCCATGGGGCCTCCTGAAGCCTCCTGGAGCCCATGGGGCCTCCTGAAGCCTTCTGGAACACATGGGGCATCCTGAGGCCTTCTGGACCCCATGGGGCATCCTGATGCCTTCTGGAGCCCCTGGGGCCTCCTGAGGCTTCCTGAAATTTCCTGGGGCCTCATAGGACCGTCTGGACCCGCTTGGGACCTCCTGATGCATTATGGAGCCTCCTGGGGCCTTCTGGGGCTTCTTGTGATATCCTGATACCTCCTGTAACCTACTGAGATCTCCTGGGGCCTTCTGGGATGTTCTGGAAACCCCTGTGGCCTCCTGCGGCCTCCTTGGACATCCTGGCCGTCTCGGGGCGCCACGAGGCCCTCTCTTGGGGCTCCCCGCAGCTGTCTTGGGCTGTTTGGGGCAGATCCCTGGGACTTCTGGGTACCGAAAATAAGTGAACCGAAGGCCCTCCGAGAGCGCAGGGCTTGGTTCACTTATTTGGTTGGCATATGGCCGCGTCCGCCACCCCCCCAGGACCGCTTCGGGGCAGGACATAATGATTTATGTTTAAACTTCGTAGGGTTGGTCCGTCGTGATACACACATAAACCATCTATTATATATTTTATATATAATATATCATAGATTATATATATATATATTAATATATATATATATGTCTATATATATTGACGTATATATATATATATATTAATATATATATATATACTAATAAGTATATGTATATATATATAACTTAATATATATGTATATTCATTCATATATATATATATATATATTCATATGACTACATACATACATACATGGTCATAAGTAGGAGCCGAGTGGGACCCGACAGTGATGCGACCATTTCTATCAGAAAATGGTCGCATTACTTTCGAGCTCCAGGGGCTTCGAAATGACCGTCTTGGAGCCCTTCCTGGGCCGCCTTGTGGGCATCTAAAGGTTAGATTGAGGGTGGCTCGGCTCGTCTTGAGGCTCATTTGTTCCATCTTGGGGTTGCCTTGGCAATCTCAAGTATTCCGTTAATATTCGGAGCGCTCCAAGACGGCCCAAGAGGCTTCCAATATTGTCCCAAAACGGCCCAAGAGGGCCCCAAGACTGCCCAAGACGCCTCCAAGACCGCCCAAGAGGCTCCTAAGATGGCTCCAAGAGTGTGCCCAGACGGGGGACCTGAACGGACATTTCGAGCCCTAAGCCCCGAGAGGCTCCCAGGAGGCCCTAAGAGGCCCCAGGAGGCTCCCAAGAGGCACCCCCAGGAAGCCGCAAGAGGCTCTCAATAGACTCCCAGGAGCCCGCCTCCCCGTCGTCGTCGTCGCCGCCGCCGTCGTCGTCGTCCCCCTTCAGGGTCGGCGGCACCGCTCAGACTGTCAGGGGCTCAACTCCAGCCGTTTTGAGCGCCCCCAAGTGGGCTCGCGGAGAGTCGAGGAGCACCCTTGGGGGCAGGTCAGAAAAACAACGACAACTACGATATTTACAATGTTTTTGGTTGTTTTTGCTTGGCCTGCCCAGGAGGTGGAAGCCGAGTCGGACCCGAAAGTGATGCGACCATTTCTATCAGAAAATGGTCGCATTACTTTCGAGCTCCAGTGGCTTCGAATTGACTGTCTTGGAGCCTTTCTTGGGCCGCCTTGTGGGCATATAAAGGTTAGCTTGTGGGTGGCTCGGCTCGTCTTGAGGCTCATTTGTTATATCTTGGGTGTGCCTTGGCACCCCGACGTATTCCCTTAATATTCGGAGCGCTCCAAGACGGCCCAAGAGGCATCCAATATTGTCCCAAACCGGCCCAAGAGGGCCCCAAGACGGCCCAAGACGCCTCCAAGACCGCCCAAGAGGCCCCCAAGATGGCTCCAAGAGTGTGCCCAGACGGGGGACCTGAACGGACATTTCGAGCCCCAAGCCCCGAGAGGCCATCAGGAGGCCCTAAGAGGCACCAGGAGGCTCCCAAGATGCCCCAAGAGGCCCCCAAGAGGCACTCTCGGGAAGCCGCAAGAGGCCTCCAATGGACTCCCAAGAGGCCTCCACTCCGTCGGCGTCGTCGTCGTCACCGCCGCCGTTTTTCCCCTCCAGGGTCGGCGGCACCGCTCGGACTGTCAGGGGCCCAACTCCAGCCGTTTTGAGCACCTCCAGGTGGGCTCGCGGAGAGTCGAGAAGCACCCTTGGAGGCAGCTAAGAAAAACAACGAACACTACGAAATTCATTGTGTTTTTGATTGTTTTTGCTTGGCCTGCCCGGGAGATGGAAGCCGAGTGGGCCCGAAAGTGATGCGACCATTTCTATCAGAAAATGGTCGCATTACTTTCGAGCTCCAGGGGCTTCGAAATGACCGTCTTGGAGCCCTTCTTGGGCCGTCTTGTGGGCATCTGAAGGTTAGATTGAGGGTGGCTCGGCTCGTCTTGAGGCTCCTTTGTTCCATCTTGGGGTTGCCTTGGCAATCTCAAGTATTCCGTTAATATTCGGAGCGCTCCAAGACGGCCCAAGAGGCCTCCAATATTATCCCAAACCGGCCCAAGAGTGCCCCAAGACGGCCCAAGACGCCTCCAAGACCGCCCAAGAGGCCCCCAAGATGGCTCCAAGAGTGTGCCCAGACGGGGGACCTGAACGGACATTTCGAGCCCTAAGCCCCGAGAGACTCCCAGGAGGCCCTAAGAGGCCCCAGGAGGCTCCCAAGAGACCCCAAGAGGCTCCCAAGAGGCACCCCCAGGAAGCCGCAAGAGTCTCTCAATAGACTCCCAGGAGCCCGCCTCTCCGTCGTCGTCGTCGCCGCCGCCGTCGTCGTCGCCCCCCTTCAGGGTCGGCGGCACCGCTCAGACTGTCAGGGGCCGAACACAAGGCGGCGAGAAGGCCCCAGGAGGCCCTCAAGATAGCTCCAAGACGGCCAAAAGCCTCCAAGACGCTCCAAGACTACCCAGAGTCCCAGGGTTCGAAGATTCCAGAAAGCCAGGCGACCAGGGATCCCGAAAACTCCAACCCACCAGAATTTTGAAAATTTCAATTTTTTCAACAAATTCCAAAAATTTCAAACAGGCCGAAAAAATCAAACATTTCAAACAGGCCGAATTTTTCAAACATTTCAAACAGGCCGAACATTTCAAAAATTCCACCAAAAAACAATCAACAAATTCAAAATTCCCAGGGGTCGGGGATTCCGGATACCAAGGCGACCAGGAATCCCGAAAACTCCAACCCACCAGAATTTTGAAAATTCCAATTTTTCAAAAATTTCAAAAATTTCAAACAGGCCGAAAATTTCAAAATTTTCAAAAATTTCAGAATGTTCAACATTCCCAGGGGTCGAGGATTCCGGAAACCAAGGCGACCAGGAATCCCGAACATTCCAACCCACCAGAATCTCAAAAATTTCAAAAATTTCAAACAAGCCGATTTTTTTTTATTTTTAAAAAATCAAACAGGCCGATTTTTTTTTTAAACAAAAAAAGTTTCAGAATTCCCAAGAGGTCGAGGATTCTGGAAAGCCAGACCAGGAAGCCCGAAAAACGCAAGATGGAATGAAGAGGAATCCGAGGGGTGAGGAAGAGGAGGAGGAGGGGGGAGGAGGGCCTTTGAAGGTCACAAGATGATATGAAGGAAAGAGGAGGGGTATGAGGTTGGATACCGGTATCCCCTCCTGGTCGACCGTACCCCTCCCTCTCTCCCTCCTCCCTCCTCCCTCCTCCCTCCTCCCTCCTCCCTCCTCCCTCCTCCCTCCTCCCCCTCCTCCCTCCTCCCTCCCCTCCTCCTCCTCCTCCTCCTCCTCCTCCTCCTCTCCTCCTCCTCCTCCTCCTCCTCCTCCTCCTCCTCCTCCTCCTCCTCCTCCTCCTCCTCCTCCTCCTCCTCCTCCTCCTCCTCCTCCTCCTCCTCCTCTCCTCCTCCTCCTCCTCCTCCTCCTCCTCCTCCTCCTCCTCCTCCTCCCTCCTCCTCCTCCTCCTCCTTCCGCCCGACTGCGCGGGGCCTCGCCGCACCGCTCGGGCCGCGGCAGCGAGGCCAGCGCGGGCCCTCTGAGGCAGGCCGGGTGCTGCTGGAGTCTCGTTGGGCCTCCCAGCTTCGGCGGTGAGAAAAGCCTCCTCCTCCCTCGCCCTCCTCCTCCTCCTCCTCCTCCTCCTCCTCCTCCTCCTCCTCATCCTTCTCATCCTTCTCCCTCCTCCCAGATTCGGGGATTGAGAAGGAGACGGCCTTCTCAGAAGGCTCGGAAGTCCCCCTCGGCCTTCTGAGAAGTGTTCCGAGCCTTTCTCGGAGACAAAGAAAACTTATCGCGAGGGCTTCTGAGAAGTCCCGCCGTCTTCTGAGAAGTCCCGCCGCCTTCTGAGAATCTACACCTCCCAGATGGGGTCGGAGCAGATGGGGTCGGAGGATTGCGCCGATTCTCGAAGAAGAAAAACGCCATAAGCATAGATTGTTTTGCGCTCCGCGCGGAACTCTGGGATCCGCGCTGACCCCCCCCCAGCAGCGCCTCACCAGAAACCCGCGCGGAGCGCCAACGGTTTATATTGATACAGTTTTTTATTCTAGCATCGCCGATGATCGGCGGTGCGGCTCGATACGGAGCCCGATTTTCTCCACGCCGGCGTCGCCGTTGCATCGCCGACGTCACCAGTGCAGCATCCATGCATCGGCGATGCGGCGCGATTCTCTGGCCCCATCTGCTCGGACTCCATCTGGGAGGCCTCTGTAGAAGTGCCCCTGGCCCCAGGTGCCCCAGGACTTCCACGGGGGCCACCACGGCCTCCAGGGCGTCCCTGACGAGGCCCGGGGTTGCCCCAAGGGCTGCATTTGTGGGTTCCAAAACCCGGATAGCAGGGCGCCAGAAAGGGGTGCGGAGGCTTGCCAGAGATATCTGAAAGGACCTGGCGAGAGCTTCCGAAGGACCTTCGGGAGAGCTGCCGGGCACACGTGTTGGGAAACGCTCAGAAGAGGCCTGCCGGAATACGCTGCCAGCTCAAGCAGGCCGCCGCGGCGCTGAAAAATGGCCGCTTCTTAATCCGAAACCTTCTTGGCCCTCTACGAGCTATTCAAGCAGGCCGCCGCGGCGCTTCTTAATCCGAAACCTTCTTGGCCCTCCACGAGCCATCCAGGGAAAGACCGAGCGGGAAGCTGGGGGCACCCTGGGCCAGGGGCGCCGTCCGCAACCCCCGACAGACAGGGTCGGCCGCGCCGGGCGCTGCTCTGGCAGCGAGGCCCGCCGGGGGTCGAGAGAAAGAGATGGGCTCGCCCCACCCCTCCTTCCTCCTCCTTTCCCCTCCCTCCTCCTCCTCCTCCGACGCCGCACGTCGTCGGAGAAGGGCCCGGCGAGACAGCGGCGGCGCTCCCTGGCGTTGCGTTCGCTTCTCGGGCTTCCTGGAGAGGCTCCTGGCATCGCTCGGCTCTGTGGGCCGGGGTAGCGACAGGGCATCTGTGTTCGTTTCTCGTATCCTCAGGAGGGGAAGAAACACACAGACACAATGAGTCGTCGATCCCCAGGAAAATATGGGAAAATATTGGAAGTGGTGGAGAAGACAAAAACTCAGAAAATATGGGAAAAGATGGGGAATCTGTTTATTTGTGTGTATTTATTTGTGTGTTTGTGGGCCTCCTCATATCCGAGTTGCCGTTTCTTTGCTGGCCCCGTTGCCGTTTCTTTCGCTCTTGGTGCCGTCGCCGTTTTTGTTTCTGGCCTCAGCCTCGGCTCCGATCCCAGAGCTCGTTTTGCTGCCGTTTCCAGTCGCCGTTGTTTCACCGCTTCCGTTGTCAAGAGTTATGATGTGGCCGCCCCTGGTAAGGCCTCATGTATGAAGAAAGTGCCAGATAGGTCAAAAATAGGTTTAAAATAACTTCGTGCATATCGTTAAAAATAGGTACGCCCAGCCCGCCCGCTCGCCCTTCAAGAAGGCGAGGGGCCCACGCGCGAGACAAATCATGTTACAAAGTAAGTCGTTTAGCCACCTGCAGTATTTCGTTATACTTGGCCTCGTTCTAAACGTTGCCCCGATGTGTCTACTCCTTCGTCCCATTAGCAATATGCGCGCTCTTCGGTGATTCCATTCAGGTCACCTCGTTGTACCCCCCCCCCCGCAAATCTTACTTCCCCACCTCATTATCACCTGCTTTCCCCCGTAAGAAACCGCCGGTGTCCGACGTTGCTTTGGGAGGAGGGGGGAGGAGGAGTGCGAGTGCGATTTTGGCAGTATGACAGAGAGTCGGATACGCGACGCCCGCGCAGGACGGTCGTTGCGCGCAGGCCACATGTGCAAACAAGTTATGGCCTGGATTGCTTGTGTTTGTTCGTTGGTCCCAGGGCCTGTTAAAGCCTGACCTGGGCAAAGTGAAACATGATTCGACAGTGCGGCGCTATATGTATTTCAAGCGCCGCCACATGCATTTCTGACAACAGTAGCGCGTAGTGCTTCGAAATCGCAAAACGTAATTCCCATGGCCACGTTTACACGTCCCCCCCATGTATAATGAGTCGTGCCCCAGCTTCGAACATAGGACATCCCACGCACCCCATGTTTGAGAGGGCACGCGCGACGCAAAACCTTCAAACGCCAATGCAAAATTGAGTTTCGCCTAGAGACAGTCCTTACAATTCCGCGCCTCGCCCAGAGCTTACTATGTCTGCGACTCCCGTTGCTGCATCACGATGCTGCGCCTCGCCGAACGACGTTCCAGGCCAACTAACGTGGGCCAAGCTGCAATGTTGCGCCTTGCCGAGAGACCCCCAGCACAGTGCGGTCGACGCCCCAAAAATGCCTCTCCCATATCTCCCAATAATCATTTGCCGCGTCTGTACATTTTCGCGGAACGGTGACCCACCCCACGCCCCCTTTGTTCACCCTGCACACCATCCCGTCCTTAGCCATTTTGGCTCGAGAGGTTCTGGCCCCTCGCTCTGGGAACATGATAGCCCTTCATGTTCATTCATATATGTCCATAGTCTTCATAATGTGGGCTGCCGTGGCAGCGACAGTCGCACTGGAGCCCGAACCGCCCGAAGAGGACCCGTGGGGCTCGGTGGCGGCCATCGACGCAGCCAGCTTGGCCCCAGCAGATGCATCAGCCGCCGCCGAGCCGAACATGTTGTTGAATGCGCTGGACGACACTCTGGCACCCCAGCCGACACAGAAAAGATCGAGAACAGGTCGTCCAGCGTCGTGGGTGCGTTCCGTATCAGATGATTTGGATTCACAATCAGTGGAGTTGGACTCGCCACCAAGGCCCACGGAGTCTGATTCTCATGCGCCCGCGGCAGAACTGGTGACCAGACACACGGGTGTGATCGTGAGGGACTGGGATAAGAGCATGCCAGTTTCTGTTGTATCCCTTGCGCCGCCCAGCCCATTATCACTTCACCTTGAGTCGTGCGTCGCAATGGGGATGTCACCTGGTGCTGTGCAGCGTCCTATCATCCTGGATGTGGCTCGACATTGGTGCATGTCATCTGGGCTCGTGCTGAACTGGTCTCAGATCGCCAGGCAGACAGGCCACGACCGCCAGGTCCTGCAGAAAGCGCTTCACCGCTTTGCTGAGGCGTATTTCTTGTGCCAGGTTCAGTTGCGGAAGAAGCTCGAGGGCGCCCTGGTGGAGTCGCTCGGCAGAGAACGGTGCCTGCTGTACGTCGACACGTCACGCTACGACGAGACCCCCATGAAGACGACGCTGAGGGGGGATGCTGCTGCAGGATCCGCAAGTAATGTCAATCTCCACGCTCTTGTCCCCCTGCCGTTTGGCAGGGCACTGCGGCTCATGCACGCCCTCGCTGCTCACGAACGAAGTGCTGCGATGGTCACGAAGCTCATGCAGATTAACCAAGCAGTGTGGTTGCTCGTCAATGTTGGCGATATCCCAGTGCGGCTGTATCTGAATACGGTGTGCCCCCTGCAGCCGATGGAGTCGACGGCTGCGCCAGTGTGCAAGAAAGCAGTGCTACGGAGTTGCGCGGTGTCCACATACAGCGACGGCTTCAAACAACGGATGCGCTTCTGCTGCTCTGACTCTGCGAAGCCCAACATCGTCGTGGAGAACAGCATCGCGTCTGACCGACATGGGTGGGAGTCCCTGCACTTGTTCTGCGAAGTTCACGTGACAGCAGGTATACACAGCAAGACGTTTGAGGGTCTCATGCCTCGCACGATTTCGTCTGTGATTCACGCATCCCTTTCCTTGCAGCTCAGCGGCTATTTGAATCATTTTAGGAAGTGCTTGAGGCACGTGATCAAGTCCAGGATCAAGCTCGTCCCCGAGGGGCTGCCAGATGACGCTGTTAAGTACAAGAGATCTGTCATCAAGATGTTTTTCGAGACTGGCCCTGACAGGGAGGTGAAGAAAGTAGTTGTCGCTTGCCTTCCACGCGGCGACTGGAGGAATCGAGATTACGTCGAGGTATGCGTGCCACACGGGCTTGTGACCGACATCGACGTAGCTGCAGTGGCAAGCGTCATCGAGAACGGTCTCAGTTTCGCCCTGGTGAGCGCGAAGCCTAGCGTGTGGCCGAGACATCGGTGGACGGGCTCAGAGATCGCAATTGATTTTTGGGGGCGCCTCGAAGCAATACACGGGCTGGCGTCTGCGACGTATCCTTTGTTTTCTCGAACCCTCGGCAAAGAATTACCTCCCGCGGGCCCTATTGGCGGGGCGGTGGGCGCCGATGGTGCTGCTGGTGTGTTGGACGACGGCGGGGTCGATGATGTCGCGCACGTCCATCACGGGCCAGATGCGGAGGTACCCGCCGACGCTGCTCCAGCTGACCGACATGAGGTCGTCGACAACACTGGCCGCGCTGACTCGGAGCCGAGCTTCGCAGAGAAGAACGCCAAGGACAGGAAGTTGACGCTCGAATGGTTGTCCAGAGATCCCTTGCCTGACCTGATGTTGTTGAGGTGCGCGCTCAATCCCATCATGCGCATGCTCCACGACCAGCTGGACATGGCTAGCCTGCGCTGGGAGCTCAGCCAGAGGGCGGCCGTGGCGAGGTCGCATCAGATGGGACGCCTTCCAGGACTAGGCGCTAGGGACTACAGGATCGTCACCGCGTGCGAGCTCATACTGGAGGAAAATTTCTTCAAAGAGCTCCAGGCGATCTGGCTTGGGCCGCATCACTGGCGTTCGTTTCCAGAGAGGTGCTACACAGAGGAGTTCAACTGTCTGGCGTTCCGCCTGCTCGCGCGGGAAGGCGCGCTGGTGGAGCAGCTCCACGTGTCGAACCACTCCCTCTTCCACTTCAGAGTCTTCGGGCTGCTCGTGGATAGCAGCAGGGCGCAGTCGTTGAACCGAACCCCAGACTGTATGAAGGGGCCGTGGGGTAAAGATTTGTGCGCCCGCTTCCCTGACTTGGTTGGCCAGGACCTCTGGGAGGTGCTGCTCACCCTCGCCATGCTCATTCAGGTGGACATCACCTGCGTGGAGGCGAAGCACGCTGCCGTCCGACGCCAGCTGGAGCAGAGGTCAACCCACACACACACGCTCAACATCGAGGACGCCTCCGCCGAGTGGCTGATGCAGCAGGCTCGCACTCTTCAGAGGACGCGACCTTGGTCTGGCCAGCACCGCCATGAGACCAGTGCGAGCGAGCAGGACAGGGATGCGAGAATCGGGCGCTCAGGGGGCGTCAGGTCGAGGGTTAGCGCGAAGTTATGTTTGCGGACGGGGGAGGGGTGAGTGACACGCGCAATTCTGAGTCCGAACGACGGTGCGCAATGTTTGGGGTGGTGGTGGGGGGGAGCGGCGGGGGCGTGAAGATAACTTATCTGACGGCCTCCCCATCTCGCCAGCCTGGGTTGTGGGTCGGAAGCCTGTCTGTTGGGTGCTCGTTGGGATGTCGCGCGAGGCCTCTCGGTTGGCGACAAGTTTGAAGCCTCTTGGGGGCCGTTCTGGGGTTTCTGAAGGCGTCTTCGGGGCCTCCTGGGGATCTGTTGGGGCTTCTCGGGGGGGCTCTCGGGGCCTCCGTGATGCCTCATGGGGGCCTCTTGGGGCGGGGGCTCGGATTTTCGGTTCGTGTTCCCCCTCTCTGGGCCCTCCGTGGGGTTGTCTTTAAACCCTCTGGGGTCGTCTTGGGCGCCTCTGGAGCCGCCTTGGAGCCTGATTTGGGTAGTGCTGGGGTCCGCCTGGGGGGCCTCGTGGGCCGTCTTGAGGCGGTCCTGAGGACACCTTGGACAGTCGTGGAGCGTCGGGAGCTGGAATAATCGACGCCCAGAGCATTGAAACACACGTGGAATATGCATTATGTTGGTATCTCAAGGCCCTCTTGGCTCTTGGGGCCCTGTTTGGGCGTCTCGGAGGCCTCTTGGGCCATCTTGAGGCCATCTTGAGCGTCTTGGGGCGATCGTCGGGCGACCTGGGTTCTTCCAGGGCCGTCTCGAGGGCCGCGCGATGCCCTCCCGCCCCATATCGGGCATTCCACCAGGCCCAACAAAATCGCGCGAGACGCTGCGAGGAACCCCAGGGGGCACGCGACAAGCCCAATAATGTTTGGCACTGTGAGGCCAAGGCCCTTCATGGACTCCCCACGGGTGCTTGAAGGAATACGCATTCCGACCACGCCAACCTGCCGCCGCGCCCAACGGCGCGGCGGCGGATTGGCGGGGTCGGAATGGCATGCGCACGTTGCCCATTCGCCGCGCCCTCACGTTGCAGGGGAGGGGGGTGGAGGACGCCGTGCCCGACGAGCCCGCGCAGGAGAAGAAGCGCATGAGGCCAGGGGGCTCTTGGAGGGCCCATGTGAGCACGGCGACTTCGGCTGCGGGAGGGATGAGAGGTTGTGACATCAGAGCCCTGAGCGCCCAGTACAGAGAGATCAAACAACGGGGCGGTGACGATTGGAACAGACTTGTATGTGATGGCAACCTCGCCACTGTCGCTGCCAGGGCTGAGCGCGCTGGCCCCAAGGCAGGGGCGTTCGGACTGAACGAGAAGCAGCGCGCTGCCATGAGACTTCGGGCAACGCGGCAGGCGCAGGCCAATCGCGTGCAGTCGACGAGCGGCGACGTGGTGAGCCTTCTCCCAGGGGGCACTTCACTTCATTCATGGATGTATCTTGCCACGTGGCCGTTGCCAAGGAGTTGAGTTCACAGAATCGGCAGCGGGTTGCCCAGCAGGAGAAGGATATTCAGGACACGCTTTCTGAGTTCGAGGTTGGCAGTGGCGCTGGTTTCGTGGAGGAGCTCCGCAGGCAAATACCTATATTGCGGCAGTCTGATATTGTTCCAGTGCCATGCGAGGGCCGTGGTCATTGCGACTTCGTGCGCCCCCCTTCAGAGCAGCATGCGAAAGTTGGCGCTGCGTGGGCGGAGGCGTTCAGCAAATGCAACTTAGGGCAATACCTAGAGCAACAATGGTCGCAGAGACACCGCACAATCATGAGGGACGATTGCGCTCCTGTCGATGCCCCAGCTGCGCTCCTCACTCCGTGCATGAAGGCTGGCATCTGCATTTGTCAAGGGGATGGGCTGCGCATGTGGAAGTTTCGGAATAAGTACTTGGTCCATCTCAAGGCCGCCTGCCCACCGCGATCTTCGATGCGAGCATTGCTGGTCGATGGCTTCATCGTGTGTCGGTTTGAGGGTTCGCCATTGGGGGGCGCCGAGGGACCCCCTGTGGAACTGTGGTTCCACGTCGCCGCGATGTACTTGAGCCCATTTCGGCCGACCTTCAGCAAATTGCAGAAGCCAGCTGCTCAGCCTGAGGATGAGCGGAAGATCAAGTTGAAGGCTCGCGGGATGTTCGTGTCTGCCATGCGTTTCTCCAGGTTAAATGCTTTTCCTGTGCGCCCCGACGCGTAGCCGCATAGCCGATGCATTTCCAGTGCGCGCGCCTCGCGTATCTCCCAGCCCCCGCCCCCCTTGGCATTGAGGTGTTTGTGTCTGGCAATGCAGAGGGTTGAGGGCAAACGGTTTCATAGGGGATCCCTCGGCGCCCCCCAATATGCCGCAGGCTGTCGGCAGCTTCTACACAGAGATGCAGGCCTTCAGCGAAATGTCCTTGAACACCAAGTGGACAGTCGAGTTCTTCCAGATTTGCTCTACCAGCTTGGCTCTGCCGTATCTTTCGCCAGACATTGTATCAGTTGAGAGCGCCAGCCCTGTCTACCATGCCTGGCCGCCCTTGCGGGAGAAGAGGGGCACGAACGTGAAAGATACTTCTGCCCCTGATTGGTCTTCAGTTGCGTCGGGCTCACAGGCGCTGGCAGACGGCGACAGCTGCGACCCCGAGGAGGACCTCACCAAGGATGAGGGCGCTGAGGGAGGCGGCACGGGTGGCGAGGGTGTCGAGCCACGCAGCGACTTGGATGAGTTAATGGACATGTTTCTGGCCATGATCCCCGATGACGGGGCCGACGGAGCTGGCGGCGACACTGGTTCTTCTTCTTCTTCTTCTGGCCCCAGTGGAGGCGATGGCGGCGGGGCTGCCAGTTCAGCGGCATCGGGTTCAGGAGAGCCGCCACCGCCGCCGCCCCCGCTGCCGCCGCCTGAGGAGCTGCCGCCGGCGGGAGCCGCTCCACTGCCGCCAGAGCTGGTTCCGCCACTTGCCGCTGGGCCTCCTGTGCGCGGCGGCCAGAGACCTGCCGAGGCAACTGTTCACGTGGGCACGGGGAAGATCAGCTACTATGAGTCGAAGAACTGTTTCGAGGCAGTCTGCTCCAAGCACGGGTGCGTCCTGACGCGAACCTCCAGGTTGAAGAGAGTTGCGGGTGGAGCGATGAAAGGAGGGAGGCCGTGCGGCTTCCTCGCGGCATGGCTGGTCGATGGCCACGGATGCCACAGGAAGGTCGAGCACACAGACAACGTGCGGCTCCGAGCCTTGGACCGCGACCAGAGATTGTTGGCGCGCAGCGGTCTTGAGGCCACTGACGCAGGGAGGAAGCTCCTCAGTTTTGAACGCGCCCTTGCTGATGGCGAGGAGAGCGAGTCTCTGGATTTGTCGGGGTACGTGATGGGAGTTTAGCATGCGCCCCTTTCTGCTGGCAGATTTACCCTGCGAGCTGGCGAAGGGGGACGCATTGCGCATCGCCCCGAGATGTCACGCATCCTGGTGGCAAGCATGTGTTCTGTTCGCGCGTCGGCGCTGCGCCTGCACGCGCTGTCTGCCGACGCCGCTCTCAGGTTGCACCGAGCCAGCTAGCTATAGTCAAATCATCCCCCCTCCCCTCCGTCCTTAAGAAGAGCCTATCGCCTCTCCCCTCCCCGCCCGCCCTCCCCCGAGTGGTCCGCGCCCTTGCGGCGCTCATCTGTCGCTGCGACCCACGGTAGCAATGATACCCCGAATGAGCGATCAACTGCATCCAAAATGTAGACCATTAGATGACACCCGATATCCAACCCGCTTAAACCATATGACTAGGTAGTGTCTAAGTTCGTGTATGGCCACGGTCCCATAGGAAACAGCTCTTAGGACTAAATTGTTGGCGCTTCGCGAATCCCCACCAACCCATCCAGAAACGATGCCCCGAGGAATTGCCTCGACCAGGGAAGTGGGCAGCACGCAGAGGAAGGCAGTATGAGACGTCTTGTGGTATCTTGAGCCGTCTGGGAGGTCATCGTGGGCTCCCCCAGGCACTCTTGGAGTCATCTTAATCAGTGCCCCCCCCAAGAGGCCACCATGTGGCTAAAACCTTAGTAGCATCAATGATTGGGCATTCTCGCCGAGGCCTCTTGGAGCTTCTTGGGTGCCTCTGGGGGGTCTCTTGGGGCCTCTTGGGGGTCTCTTGGGAACCTCTTGGGGGCATCCTGAGGGCCTCTTGGGGCTGCCTGGCCACCTCGTGGGGCCCTCCTGGGACACCCCTGGGGGCCTTCGGGGCCATCGATGGGCCGTCTTGGGCGAGATCGATTACAGGACGGGGGGGGGTCTAATTGCAGTCCCCCCTCAGGGTGCCAACATGTGGCCAACGCCAACGTAAAGCAAATGATGTTGGCTTCCTCGCCGAGGCCGTTTTGGACGCTCAGGCGACTCGCGGGGCCCCCCGCCCAGGTCCAGTGGAGGGGGTAGGGGGAGGGGTAACGCCCTCCCCGAAGGGGAAGACGGGCATGTGGAAGAGGAAGCCCTCTAAACCACCGACGCCCAGAGGGCCGGTGGGATTCGCAGTTGTAGTCGGCAATGCATCGCCATCATTACGTCGCCGTTCGGGCCGAAAGTTTCCAGGGCAGCGGGCGCGCGCAGGCATTTCTCTCACCGCGCCCCGTTGGCCAATAATGTCTTGCGAAGTGAGTGGATGGCTGAACTTAGTGATGACGGACCCGAGCAAACCCATGGGCTATGAGAAGCGGCTTGATGTCGAACTCCCGTGCACGTTATTCATTATCGGAGGAAGCCCCACATCCGCAACTCCAGGACAGAATCCCGAGATCCCTTCAGAGCCCGCCGAACCCGCTACAGTGATCCATCGTGCAGGGACACCAAAACATCGTAATCCTGAGCCTCATGCGGATAGTCATCCACGCTACCCAACAGATGGTGCAATCGACTCTGGCGGACGGGCTCACGGAGCATCAGAGGAGCCGCGCAAGGGTGTCGCGTCAGAGGCCCCCGCCACGCTCGCGGCGAGCGAGGCAGATTCTGACGGGCGCCCTGCCGCCAGCAATCATGAAGGCCAGTCTCGTTTCACAAAGGGCCCGAGTTCTGCGATTGGTGGCTCGGCGGCGCCAGAGCCCGATGATGTTTCTGGCGCCAAGCAGGTTGCAGTTGCGTCGGCTTGTTTTGCTGCGGCTGACGGCGCGCAAGGGCCGCCGTCTCGCCGCTTCCCGTTTGATCTCCCAGGCTGCCGAAACACAATCATTCAGGTTTCAGATAGCGCTGATGAGGTGCCCTTGCAGCAGATTGCACCGTCAGGCGACTCTTCTTTGAAGCGCGCAGCTGGTGAGCGTTCGCCAAAGAGCCCTGATGTCATGCGGCCGACTCTTGAGACGCCAGCCAGGCTGACCTCTGATCCTGTGAGTGCGAGCGGCTGGATGCAGGCGCCTAAGAAGCGGCGTAATTGGACGCTGAAGTCGGATCAGAGCGAGTCGCGCCCCTCGTGCCGGTCCGATGCCGAGGTATCCAGGGCCCAGGGCACGCATGACTGGCGCGAGCCAGCTCGCACTGTCGAAGATCCAGGCGCGGCCCTTGGTGACCTGCTAGAGCGCCCCAGTGATTTGCTGCAGGAGTTTGAACAATGATGGCCCTAGCTATGGTCGATGCTGCGACCGAGGCAGGGTAGCTGCGAGGGTAGCTGGGAAGGGGTTCGATGACGACATCGGTGCATATTGAAACAAGGAGGGGGGGGGAGAAGGAATGGGAGGAGGACGACCATGCAGCGTCAACATCAGCTCGCAATACATTCGAAAGCTGCATGTGCAGCAGAGTGGGTTTCAGTCTGCCTGGCCACTTGCGCTGCCCGCAATTTTAAAGATTGCCAGCCGCAGCCCTTCGTTGAGATAAGCTGAGCTGGTGGCAGGGGGTACTTGCCCCGTGGGCCCTGCCGAACGTTCGAGGTTGAACAAAGATGAATGGTCGCGGGGTGCGACCGCCAACCACTTTAGAAAACAAGGGTTGTATTTAGTCCTCCTCCCACTCCTCTCGCGTAGAACCAATCGCCCTTGAAATGATACGGCACCTTAAACGCCTACTAACCAAGTGCCCCTTAGGAGCGCAGGTGCGTGTTACCTCCTGTAAGGTCCCACGTGGGGTCCCCCAAGGGGTTCGGACCTCTCTGCGACAGAATATACACGCCCAAAAGCCCCCCCCAAAAAAAGCTGCCCGACATGGGCAAACTATGGCCAAAAGCACGTTTGGTGTCCACTACCGAATTGCCGCACACCGTAGACTACCCTCGCCTTTCCCCCAACACTCTCTGTCCAACGCAAATTTTGCTATGCAGTCACTCAAGTATTCCGTGCCCCCGCAAACATGTACAGTATTCCCCCACTGTGTTGTGCTATTGTTACCACTACACATTAGAAGTTACTGTGAAGCATCACTAGCTTGCAGATCGCAAATGGGAGAGGGAGCAGAGGCGACGAGGACGGGTGGATGCGAATTGGGAGGCGATGGGGGATGGAGAGCGGGAGGGGTGCCAGAGGGGAGGAGGAGGCCGTGGGCAGATAAAGGCAAGGGTGGATGAGGTCGTGGCGACGACGATAGGTCCAAAGAGTTAGTTTGGACCCCCGACGTGGTCCCCGACCTACTTCGGAACCTACTTTGGCACCCGCGCTGGGGCACTCGACCTTCTTTTCCTATCTCCGTGCTCGATACATATAGCTAAAAAGTAGGTCGGGGGGGTCGGCCTCCCATTCTGCAGATAGGTCAGTGACCAAGCCTTGGTTTCGAGATAGGTCCAGCGAGCTTCTGTCAGCCCCATCAGACCTGGCAACTAGGTTAGCAAACCCATGCTCATTAAACGTTGTCTTCCGTTGCGCCAATGGCGGCACGTCGCTTGACCACACTCCGTCATGTGCAAAAGTAGGTCACAAGTAGGTCACAAGTAGGTCAAAAGTAGGTCACAAGTAGGTCAAAAGTAGGTTACGGCAGTTCGCAAGTAGGTCTAAAGTAGGTCAAAAGTAGGTCCAAAGTAAGTCAAAAGTAGGTCCAGGCAGCACTAAAGCCATGTATACATGCATCGGCGTATACCACTTGCGTGTACATATGCTGTCGTGGCTGCGTGCCCTAAGTCCCCCCCCCCGCCCACCCTTGTCCTGATTGCGATCTGGTAGTTCGTGCACGTTGTGGGTTGCTCTACTGCCCTGGCTGGGGTCGGCCTCATTGCAGCAGGCTCTCGTCGCACTGATGTCAGGATGGCCGCCGTTGGGCCAGGTGGAGGGAGCTGTTCTCCTCGGCGGTTCTGGCATTCCTGTTTGCGGCGAGGCTGGGGAGTTTCGGAGTCGTGGAGTTCAGGGGTTCTGGCAACATTGCTCTGTTCTCGCTCCCCACCTCCCTGCCCGCCAACCCCAGTGGGCTTCCAGGATCAAGCTTCTTGCTCTGGAGAGAGCCCCCGTTCCTCGCCCAGGCAAGGAGCGTCCAAGGTCTCCTGGCGCGCGATGGCCGATCAAGGCCCTCTTCCGCAGCAGCCTCACGGAGACGCAGCTGGCGCCGCTGGTGGTCCTGCTCCTGCCAAGCTCGCCCCGCACAAGAGGGCCCTAGACAAGGGCTCCCTGCACCTGGCGGTCAGCGAGGAGACCGAGAACATGTGGGGCCGTGTCGGCGCAGCTGGGGCGAAGGTTCCCATCCCTGTCTTCGTCGGCGTCGTCGTCGGCTTCCCTCGCCGCCCTTCCCCCCTCCTCGACGTCGCCCTCGCCGCGGCCCCGAGGCGCCCACTGGCGAGGCGGGGGGAGGGGGGGGGGGTCGACGACGACTTGCAAATCTTGTCCCACCAGCCCTCTGGGCGTCGGTGGTTTAGAGAGTGTCCTCGTCCACCCATCCTTGTTCCCCTTCGGGGAGGGGTTTACCCCTCCCCCTGCCCCCTCCCCTGGACCTGGACGGGGGGGCCCGCGAGCCGTCGGAGCGTCCAAAACGGCCTCGGCGAGGACGCCAAAATCAGTTGGTTTACTGTGGTTTTGGCACCATTTTGGCATCCTGAGGGGGGGGGGGGCTGTAATTCGCACCCCCCTCCTGCGATCGATCACACCCAAGATGGCCCACAGATGACCCCTAAGGCCCCCAAAGGTGCCCCAAGGCCCAAGAGGGCCCCAAGAGGTGGCCAGGACGCCCCAAGCGGCCCTCAGGATGCCCTCAAGAGGCTCCCAAGAGACCGCCAAGAGGCCCCAAAAGACCACCCAGATGCACCCAAGATGCTCCAAGAGGCCTCGGCGAGAATGTCCAATCATTGATTGTACTAAGGTTTTGGCCACATGTTGGCCTCTTGGGGGGGCACTGGTTAAGATGACCCCAAGAGCGCCTGGGGGGGGGCACGATGACCTCCAAGATGGCTCAAGATATCCAAAGATGCCTCATAATGGCTTCTTCTGCGTGCTGCCCACTTCCCTGATCGAGGCAATTCCTCTGGGCATCGTTTCTGGATGGGATGGTGGGGAGCCGCGAAGCGTCAACAATTTGGTCATTGTTCAAGTCGTCAGCGTCGGCGCCCCCCAGTCAGAAGGTTTCGCACTACGACGTCGTGAGGGTTCTCTGCGCGCTCGAGGCAGTGTGCAGGCGCGAGCTGAAGCAGAAGGGCATCGTGATCATCCCAGGGATCGCGAAGATCTCGGCCAAGCGCGTGGAGGCGTCCCAGACGAAGATGATCAAGGATTGCAATTTATATGTTCTATTCTAGTCTACTGTACCCCTGTATGCTCATTGCTCCGCTGTGCTCTACCCTTGCGAGTCCAATGTTACCCTGTTCGGGCGAGCTATGTTATGTTCCGTGTGCTGATATTCCCCTCTCTCTTATTATCCCTTGCTCCTTGCTCAATTCCCACCAGGGAATGTCACCTCTAGCAACGGGAAGACACATGCAATTTCTGGCCCTGGGGCCCCTTAGTTTACTTTAGTTATTTCAGCGTCGGTCTCCTCTGCTCCTATATGCTCTACTCTATTGTCCGTTTTACAAGCCTCCTATACGACGTCCCTATCTAATATATTATGCTCGACCTAGCTCAAGAACAAAGACGTCACGATCCACGCGAAGCCAGCCCATCTCCTCACCAAGGCTGTCACCATCGCCGAGCTCAAGCGCATCCCCCTGCATGGCCAACCAGCGGCCGTCGTGGAGCAAGGGAACGACTCTGAGGAGTACAGCTCGGACTAGCAGGGCGTAGGAAGTGAGTTTCGGTGCGATCAGCTGGTTGAGATGGGTTGGATGGTGTCAACTTTCAGGCTATCGACGTGAGTTCCCTGGTTTATGGTATCCACCGTGTGGTGCGAAATTTAACGGTTCCTGGTTTGGTTTCAGTCGTTTCGCCATCTCAATCGGCTGCTCGACTGGCCAGCGATCAGGCTGGGCTCGGCGAGAGTTCGGAGGGCGCCGTCCAGGAGGGGGCGATTGCCGACGCGGGAGGGGGGTGGCGGAGGGTGAAGGAGGATGAGGAGGGGGGCGGAGGAGCGACATGAGTAGCACGATCAATGGGGGGTGAATCGCAAGTTAAAGAACGAGGAGGATCCCGCGGGCTTGGTCGGGGCCCTCCTCGAACTCCTGCGAGTGTAGTTGTGTCTCTGCGAGCCGCAGCTGAGCAGTGTTATCTGGCGGCGAGAGCGCCTGAGCGACGAAGAACGACCGCCTCTGTCGCTCCCCTGGCCCTCTTCCTCGAGAACCCCGCTTAAACGTACAACTCAACAACGTCCGTCCTAGAACGGGGGCGAAGGAGTCATCGCACGCGGGTCCAGGGCCCCAAGAAATGCATCGGTCCCTTAAGTCTGGCGCCCACATTCCTGGGGGGGCGCGATGGCTTGAACAACTGCGTGGAAAATCTGATGCAAGGCTGATGTGTTAAGGGGGTTGTAGGTGGGTAGCTTGCGGGGGTTAGCCTAGCGTCGACAGCGTCGAACACGTGTCTAGCAATGTTTAGTTGTGTCCCCAGAGGGCTGTGGGCGCCGAGGCTGTGGGGCTGGTGGGTGACACAATTTTCAGTCGGTTCGGCGGCTTTGAAAAACGCGCAACAGACGGATATGAAGTTTGCTGTTTGTGCCTTCTTCCCCCGTCGGTTCGGCGGCGTTGAAACCAGAAGCATACTCAGTGCGACAGGTCTGCTGCTCTACATGGTCATCGAGAGGCTGTCCTCAGCGAAGACCCCCACCCCGAGCTATGACGGCTGCTTGCTGCGTGGTTGGGGGGGGGGGGCTTGAAATTTATGGAGCGCCTCCTAGAGGTCCATCTTAGGCCCCCTAAGCAGGCTCCGAGAGAGCCCCCATAGGACCCCACGACAGGGCCAGGATGCGTCCACAATGTGCTGCAGAAATGCCACCCCCTAGGAGTGCACAGACCCCCCCCCCTGGGGGGGAGTCCACGAACCCCTGTTGGACTCCCCCATGGGGGGTCCGTGGACTTCTCTGGGGGCATGTAATCTGTCGCAATCACTACCCTTTAACGCGGCAAGTTGTCAAGACCCCCACCCAAGCCCCAACGCATCGCGGGCCCAGAACCCTTTGGGGGCTGCAACTGCCACCCGCTCGGTCGACGCCCATGGCGAAGCGACCGAACACGGCGGAAAAGGGGGGAGGTGGAAATCGGAATGGGGCCTGTTAGGAAACGGCTACGGCAACAAACGGGGTAAGGGGGGGGTAGCTCCACCGAGGCCTAATAACCACGACCTCCCCGTGCCCCTACAGTTGTCTTCTGCGATCGTCCCCATTGGTGCACGAGGCATTCTCCATGCCTGTATGGGCCTTCTTCAGGCCACGCAGCAAGCAGCCTGCTACGGGGCCCCAGCCATGTCTTGAGTAATGTCTGTTCTGCCTGAAGGAAGTCCAAGCGTGATGCATGTTGAGTCCTGCTGTGTGTTCGGGGGCGGTGTCCAGCTGCGACGACTGGGAGGCCCGTCATCTCTCGCCCTTGGTGTCAGAGGTCCATTCTAGATCAGGGCTCCGTTCGAATGCCATTGCATTGTTGGATCAGAGCTGCCCTCAGCAGCAGTGTACTGTTTTTGTTTTTTGTTCGCTGCCACTTCACAGCTGTCTTCCTTGGCAGCATCCGAGCTGCCGATGTCTGGGGGAGGCAGCGGCGGCCTGTCCGTGGCAGCTGCCTCTTCCAAGGCGGCCAGGAAGCGCTCTGCACCTGCTGCCAGCAGCGGCGGCGCTGGCGACTTCGACGCTCCGCCGCCCGCGGTGAACCCCAAGAAGAAGCGCATGATGGGCGACGGCTGCAAGTGCGGGCTGTGCCATGCGAAAGCCAAGGATTGTTGGGATGAAGCAAGTCGCCGCATGCCCTTCAAACCTAGCCCAAAAGCACGGTGCCCCTGGTTGGGGCGTGGTTTCACTTTTTGTCTGAGTGTTATTCGCTGGTCAGGCCGCCGCGGTGGGCTGCAATGCCTACGTAGGGGTGGTCGGTGAGAGCTTTTGTTAGGAAGGTGTGCCTCCAAGGGCACTCAGGAAGACAGGTTATATGTTGCGCATGCTGCCACTTGCCCCCCCAGCAGGACAAGAAGTGGGCCCGCTACAAGACGTCCCCAGGCGGCTCCCAGGTGCCGCTCGACGATGGCTGCCAGGAGTGCTTCGAGTTGTGGGACCTCGCCTTCGCGCACTGGACGTGGCAGGAGTTGTGTGAGCAGAACGCCAGCGTCAAGGATGTGCAGGCCGCTGTCTCGCAGGCTCGGACTCTCAGGGAGTCTGGCGGCGCGCCTCGCGATCGCGCGTCTGTGACCTCCGAGGTGACATGCAGGCTGAGGGTGACGAGGGCCTTCGTCTGCGCCAACGACAAGGAGCTCAGGCAGGCCGCGAAGCAGAAGAAGCAGCTGCCGAAGTCGTCGACGAGCCACCTCCCGACAGTCAAGGTGCCGTCGGAGCAGGACCCATCCAAGGACGAAACAGTGATGTGCTTCAGGGACGAGTCTCGGCCATTCCGGAGCCTGGAAATCATCCTCGAGACGAATGTCGGCAAGGAGGTCGCCCACATGTCAGCCGCCAACAATCTGTGGAGCAACCAGGCCAATAGTTACCTCGCCCACTTCCACGGCAAGACGATCGACGACGTCGGCACGCGCCAGCTTCTATTGAAAGACGAGAACATGCACACTCAGACCGTGGAGGAGTTCTTGGACAAATTCAACAAGGAGAAGAACGGAGTCAGGCCCGATGCTGGACTACATGGCGACAGAGGGGGGGGCGGCCAACCTGGGGCAGGCGAGTGTCAATCAGATGATGATGTCTTCAGTGATGGCGCCGCGGCGGCGGCCGCGGTCTCAGGCTGTAGCTCTCTTGGCGGAAGTTGCCCTGGCATGTATGCTACGCCGACTAAGGCTGGCCCTCTCGCGTCCGTTCGCTCCTCTGCAGGGACTCCAGGAAGTGCCGACGCAGACGGAGACTCCGATGATGGCGCTCGCAGCGTTGCCGCATCGCGACTGAGCCATGCAAGCGGCCTGACCAGAGGCAGCTTGGCTCCAGGATCTGGCGAGACTGCAGGACTCATTCGGGTCTTGTTTCAAATGTGTATGGCCTTTCGTCGGGTTCTGAACGTTTGCGGCCTATCCTCGTTGCCACCGTGAGCTGGGAATGTGCTCTATTGGGGGAGGGGGCCTGTCGCCTTTGGGGGTCGGCATGCGTCGGTTCGCCCTGGTCCCGAACTGGAACCATGCAGCGTTGGGCCTCGCACTCGTGGGAACAGCCCCTGCACGGTGGCCGTGCGGTGCTGCGCGGTGCCGAGCTCTCACGAGCGCGTTGGCAGAGTCTGCGTGCAAACCCGACCCCGCCAGGATGCATCGAGAAGTGGAAGACCAAGCTCAACCTGGTTGCCATCATGACTGGCAAGCTGGATGGGCGCACCATGTCAGGGGCCAAGAAGGCGCTCGGGAGAATGAGGGCATCTTCCAACGAGCAGGCGAACCTGGACGCTGCGCTGATGGCGAATCTCATCAAGTTGGCGGAGTCTGCGGAGAAGTGCGCCCCTGAGTCCATCAAGGTCACGCCGATGAGCGAGCTCACGCCCCACATCGACAAGATGATGCAGGAGTCCGTGGAGTGGCCCGACGTCGTGCAGACCGCCCTGGTGACGAAGAGGCTGCAAGCCGTCATCGCCGAGAAGAACTGGAGCCTCGTGATCAAGATCTGCAAGCCGTGGGGCATGGGCGACGAGATGGCGTTCGACCCCAAGGCCCCTTGTGTGGCAGCGTGCGGAGAACAGATGTGCCACAAAATCCAGCTCTTCAACAAGGTCGTTTTCGAGAAAGTGTTCATCCAATTGATCCGCCAGGGGCCCGACACCGTGTCCGAGGTGATCAGCTTGGCGGCGCATTGCCGAGATGCCTTTGCTGACATTGACCTCGTGGAGGCGGAGAACGCGGTTGCAGCGGCCTTGGAAGAGTGGAACACGATCTGGGGCTGTCTCGTAGCTCTGGGCTCGGACGGCCTCCGCGGGCAGCATTTGGACAGTGGCCTTAAAGTGTGCTTTGCGCACACACCGATTCGACACCCAACCGCCGCTAGCTACGATTAGCCATTCGTTTCCTGGGCTACACGTGCGTATGTATGATGTTTAGTGTTTGCGTGTATATGTAGTGTCTACGGAGCTTGCGGCGTTTGGGTTGTCGGTGCCAAGGGCCGTTGACTGTTTTCCTCGGTGGGGGTCTCTTGGTCGAGGCCCACGGCGTGGTTGAGTAACGATGCCAGGGCTTCGATGCACGGCTGCGCTCCCAAACCCTCCAGGACGACATGTTGTTGCTGAGTTCGCACATGGGCAAGACTTCGAGGACTGTGACTGCCTTGGTGGCTGCAGCAATTGAGGCCACTGACTTCTGGAACTCCAGGCTGCAGGGGTACGTCCGCTGCGCCAAGGATGTCAACAAGCTGGCGTCCCAGTACGACGACGTCGTCGCCGTCTTTGCCGCGCTGACCGATGACCCAGCGGAGTTCGTTCCGCGGGTGCAGGATGCAATCGCCAGGCTCGGCGAGTTCAAGGAGAAGCTGCCGCCTGCTGCCACTGCCAATCTGTTAGACACGGCGCTGGGAACCATCCTGGGCAAGAGCAAGGTCTTCATGGCCGCTTGTGCGACGCCCGACAATGTGAGCGAGAAGTTCATCCAGGATTGGCAGGCAGTACTCTCCGAAGCAGTCATCCTCTATCCCATGGCCGAGGAGTTGAACCAGACGATGATGTCCCTCGGTGCGAAGTTGCGGGACATGGGACTCGCCGTCAAGCTGGCCGAGCTGACCAAGCAGATGAAGGAGATGGCCAAGTCGGCCGCCGCTGGCCAGGAGACGGCGTGGTTGCGAGAGTTTAAGCTGACTGAGTGCAACGCCATGGTCAACGCCATTCGCGAGCTCAACGTCCCCCGCGACCATGCGATTGCCATCGCGGCGGTCGGCCTGGCCGACAATGTCGCAGAGTACGTGGCGATGGAGATCGGGAAGACCAACTTCGACAATGCCAAGCTCCGTGAACTTATCATTGCTGCAGAAGGGTTGACCACGCAGTGCGGCACGACCATCGACGGCGTGCAAGCCAAGGTGTCGATGATCAACAAGACTATCACGATCGACGGTCTGCTGCAGGAGTTGGCGGCCCACGGCTCTTGCATGGATGACAGGGCGACGGCGAACAACTTCGACCTGGTTGTGTCACTGGACAGGTGCACGAAGCAGCTCCACGAGCTCATCTCCGCCAGCGCCGATGCAGACCACCCCGCCGCTGCGAGTAAGATGCTTGACGACGCGACCAAGTTCCTGACTGAGCTGCACGGCGCCTACATCAAGAAGAGCAAGGCTGCCCTCGAGGTCAAGCTGAATGAAATCAAGCCGCTGAACGGCGGCATGGACAACGGGGAGTACTGGGTGGACGCGTTCAGAGGTGAGACCTGGGCTGAGTTCTCGGAGCACGCGTCCAAGACCGTGCTGAAGGCGGACCCCAATGCGCTGGTCGATGCGACGTCTGGATTGCAGCAGGCGGTGCCAATCGAATTGCGCAACGTTGATGGTGCCCCCATGTCGCCACCGCGCTCCCCAATGCAACGCGTTTTGGGTTGTTCAGTTTCTCGCGTCCTGGGTGTCCGCGGTCCGCTCTTCCTCGGGGGGCCGCTATCGCGGCGAATGCCCCCGCCTCTCGCCATCGCCCCACCCTTGCCCGCCCATCGTCGCCCCCAAGGCGTTTCGATCAGTGACAGGGGGCACCATCATCGATGCCACTCTCGGTTGGAATCCCTGAGACCCTGGATCTTTATGAGAAGTATTGCGACACTGCGATGGTCGAGAAAGAGGCTGTCGTCGTGGACGACGCCAAGCAGCAGATCTACGGAGCCCGCCGCATCAAGTTCCAGGGCGTCCTGATGTACCATTTCCGGAATGAGAAGCAGGCCGCGGGCCTGCGCACCAAGGTGCAGGGCGAGATCAGGGAGGTCCGCAAGTATGTGCAGGACTACCAGCAGCTCCTGCCCGCCCTCCTCGCCAAGATGGTGAAAGACGCCTTGGCCATGAGGGTCAAGCTCTGAGGAGGCGGTGGAGGAGGAATGTACGCAGGAGTGGGATGAGGATAGCAAGGACCCCCCCACCCCGTTTGGCCAACCACATGGTTCCCCGCCAACCGCCCCCCACCACCCCATCTCAGACCGCCCCCATCCAGAGCCCTCATCCTCCTCCTGGGGTCCAGCTCGCAGCCAGGCATTCGACCCGCTCGGACGGGCCAGCCTGCGAGACAGGAGAAAGTGTCAGAGCGTGAGGGGGAGTCGAGGCGGTGGGAAAGATAACACGGCGACCAATCATAACAACAAAAAAACACGCAACCTAACCACTTTTTTCTCGGTATTCATCTACCTCATGTCATCGCCCCCTCGTCCTCCATTCGTGTCCTCATTCGCCTCCCTGTCTATCCTGATGATTGTCCTTGTCATCGTCCTTGTCTCAAGTTTCCCCATCGTATCCCTGACTCGCTTCGTCTTCCATCGGCCCCTTCCTCGTTATTCAAGCGACTGGTTCCATTCTGCCAACCACCATGGCAGCTCATGGGTTCGGCAAGGGTCGTGCCACGTTGCCTGGCCTGTGGGTCAGGAGCCTCGGGGGTGCATGCGAGGGTATCGTGGGATGCTTCTCGTGGGCCTCTTGGAGGGCTATCGCTGGCACCTGGATTGTTGTTGGAGGCTTCGCCATGGCACGACACGTAGCAGCACAACATACAAGAGCCATATTGGAGCCGTTAATCAACTCCTGCTCACATCCAGGCCCGAGCAACCACAGGAGGCCAACCCAACCTCACCTCTTCCATATCACCAGCTGTCCCATGACGGGGGCGGTTGATGATGTGGAAGATGAGTTAGGGCGCTAGGTCGCATCGTCTCCTCTCCTACTCTAGTTTACGTCGTCCTCTATCGCGCAATCTACGTAGCCCCCCGGGCGCGCCCGCTAAATCGTGCTTTCACCTGCTCAGCCGTGCAACGCCGCGGTCCCCACCGCACTCTCATGATGGCTCGACCTGGCCCGCGCGTCATTGGGCTGTGCCCTGCCACGCTTCCTACCGCTCATTGTGTCATCGTGCATTTTCCGAATTGCCATGGCAACTCTCACTATGCTATCATACCCCGTGCGCCATTGCAACGCGCCGCCCAAAAGTTATCCCAGGGGGGCCTAACGCGGCCCAAAGGGGCCCCAAGAACGGCCCAACTGAAATACGAACTGCCATCTCAAGACCTTCCCGCCACGATGGCCCCAACAGCCACCCAAGGACCCCCTGGGCGCCCCGCGGAAGGTCCCAGAGGCTTCCAAAAGGCACCCAATCCAGAGGCTCCCAAAAGGCCCCCGAGAAACGATGGGTTTCTTCCTTCGGTGCTGCGCGGGCCGTTCCGATTGTTCGGTTCACGCGCGCGTGGCCCGTCGCATCCTGACGCTGCGCGGCGGGCCCCGTCGCGGACGATGTGATTGAGGCGTTCGCTCGAAGCCCACATTCCATGAGAGGCCCCCCCCGCAGTTCCAGGCGCGCGGCTGCAGTTGCGTTTTGCGCCGCCCTTTCTCTGGGCGCGGGCTCCCGCATTTCGGGATCACGTGACCAATTTCTGCTGTTAGTTTCGTGTTTGTTTTCGTATGGCCGCAATACCTATTTTTGAGTTATTTTTTTGTTATCTCGGACTTTTCGCGGCGTAGAGCCCTCAGCAGGGCATCCAACATCATAAGTCAAGAGACATTCTTCGGAAACGGTGGAAAACGGCCCCGCCGTTTCCGGGGTCTACAGAGTCGCTCGGACGTGTGTGTATGTTCTCGCCGAGGGCTATCGAGGAGAGTATTGGACCATCTTGCGAAGACCGAAGCGCCCACAAAATCGAAACGTGCATGCGGAGGGGGTTGCCGTGCAATGGTGAGGGCTGCTTGCCGCCACGATTAAGTCGGTTGTCCCTCTACAGGAAGAGTTATCAAACATAGTCAAACAATAGTCTGTGGTCAATTGTTTTATTATGTTTTCACTGTTTTTGTTTTTATTTTTCTTCTATTTTTCATTTGTCCCCCAAATCCGCCCGACCTGACGCCACGGTCAGGTCCGCCCCGAAAAACGGGTCAGGACGGACCCCCAGGGGGGTCTGGGGAGCGATGCCGACCAAATTTTTGGGCCCGAGGGTAGAACGGCGGCGAGCGAAGGGGGGGGGAAGTGAGAGGGAGGAGGCCTTCCCAGAAGGCGGCGGGGCTTCGCAGGGTCGGTCCTCCTCGTCGCTGTGCGACCGCCTGGGAATCAGCGCTGCGCTTGACTCCGGCCCACGTCCACAACAAAAGCGAAGCGAGTTTGGCCCAAAGGACCTCCTCTCCCCGTCTGCCCCCTCCCCCCCCTTGCATCCCTCTCTTCGCCTCCCCGAGCGCGCCGGGGGGCCCTGAGCCTGTGGCTTGGCGTCGCTCGGACGTGTGTATTTTCTCCCGGCGAGGACCACCGAGGTGCAATCCTGGATCATCGAGCAGAGAACGCCGCGCGAAGTGGCAACCGAGCGACGGCGCGAGCTGCAGTTGCCCGAGAGAGTCGCCCCGCGGGGAACCTGGAGGCCCTGGAGCCGTCCGCCCCCCCCGAGGCCCACAGGGCCCCCGACCCTCGACCTTCCCAGGCATTTGCGGGTGGACAGGATTCCGGGCCTCCCGGATGGGGTCGGAGCAGATTGGTGGTCTCCAGACCAGGTGGTGAGACACCCGGTGATGACCCCGATTCCCCCCAAAAACAATTCCGGGTCACCACCGGGTTTGGGGGACACGCGGTCGCCACGAGGTTTTGCGTTTCCTGGGCCAGCCAGCGCTCGAAAACCATTACCCAAATCGCCCCAAACTCACCACCGGGTGTTCTCACCACCGCGTTTGGGGACCACCAAGCAGAGCGGGGTCGGAGGATGGCGCCGCATCGCCGATGCCTTGCCGATGCGGCTCGATGCGGAGCCCGACAATTTCCGCGCCGGCGTCGCCGATGCATCGCCCACGTGGACGATGCATCGCCAGTGCATGGCCGATGCATCGCCGATGCATCGCCGGTGTATCGGCGATAAGGCGCGATCCTCCGACCCCATCTAGGAGGCCTCGAAGAATCCCCACCCTGACACGTCGATTCGTGACTTGTACGTTTCCGGTTCTCGAGAGGGTGCCGCGGCCGCCACCTTCCAGGCCTGCGCCTGCCAGGTGTGGGCCCGAGGCCGCTTTCACGTTTTAAACCATGTTTCTCGTTCAAGGGGGTTCGGTCCATGTTTTTGGTTCATGTTTTTTGTTCCTGTTTTCTGTTCATGATTGGGCTTTCACGTTAAACCACGTTATGTCTTTTTGTTTATGCTTTCTGTTAAACCGAGACGTCCCCAGAGATCCACAGCGCGCTCCCGCGCGGAGCGGTAACCGGCGCTCGCCTCGTCGTGCCCCGGAGACCCACAGGGAGGAGCAGGGATGGAGACGAAGGCTTCTGGCCGCTCTGGGCCTCTCTAGAGTTCCGTCGGGCGTGTCCCCCGACAGGAGGAGCAGTCAAGGATAGTCAAAAAGGATAGTCTGGGGCGATGTCTGGACTGTTTTGATTATTGAATCGCCTCGCTCATTCCGCCGGCCCATTTCGCATGACTGAGCCTCTTGGGGCCGCTGGGGGGCCTCTTCAGCGTCGCTTGGGGGCCTCCTGAGGGCCTCTTGGGTTTTTTTGGGGGGTCTCTCAGGGGCCTCTTGAGGCCTCTGGACTACTTTGATTCTTTTCCACATGTGGGAGACTTGTTTGGACATCTCCATGTCCGCCTGGAGGGGGTCAGGCCCGACCGAACTATCGAGGCCCTTGCCAGGCCCCCGGGCCCTCAACAGAAACGAGTCGGGAGGAAGACTCGGCTCCAAGGGGCAGGGGTCGGAGCTCTGGGCCCGCTGCTGCGATACCTGCTCGCACGGGGGGCCCCTGGAGGTGGGAGAGAGCGCGTTTCACGGGCGCGCGCCTTGGCAACATTCGGCGGCGCGTTTCTAACCTGAGGGTGGGCCCCCCCCCCCAACACTCGGCGCCGTCGATCAGAACCAGGGGGGCTCCCCTCCCCCCAAATTCCCTCCCCCCCCCCCCCCCCCTGGCGCGCCCCCCCCCTTCGGCGCCGGCGCCGGCGCCAGCCAGCAGCACCGACGGCGAGAACGCAGCGACGATGACCAGAGAGGGCCCAAAGGCCGCAGAGGGGAAACACAAATGGCCATATACACCGCCACAACCACCAACAACCACCACACCACCACCACCACCACCACCACCAAAACAACCACCACCAGAGCCCACCGCCACCGCCACCTCACCCAAAGCCAAAGCACGGTGGCGGGAAGACCCGAAGGCCTCACCACCACCACCACCACCACCACCACCACTACCGCCACCACCACCACCACCACCACAAACCACCACGCCACCACCACAACCACCGCCACCACCACCATCACCCACCGGACACCACGACCAGCATCACCACCAGCAGCGGCGCCACCACCACCACCAAAATCACAGCCCACCACCAGCGGAACCACCAGCAACCACCACGCTTCCACCATTACTACTATCACCACCACCACAACTCACCACGACCACCACGACAAACCACCACGCAACCACCACCACCAAGGCCACCACCACCACCGCCACCACCACCACCACCAGAACAACGTACCACCACCACCACCACAAACCACCACACCACCACCAATACCACCACCACCACCAGCACCACCTCCACAACCCACCGCCACCACCATCGCCAACACCACCACCACCACAAACCACCACACCACCACCATCGTCACCACCACCACCACAACCCACTACCACCACAAACCACCACCACCGCCACCACCACCACCACCACAACAATTCACCACCAGCACCACCACTGCAACCACCACCATCACCACAAACCACTTCACCGCCACACCACCAACAAAAACGCCACCACTACTACAACCCACCACAACCCACCACAAACACGACGACCACCTATCACCACCACAAACCACCAAACCACCACCACACTCCACCACCACGGCCGCCACCACCACCACCCCCACCACCACCACCACCACCGACACTCACCAACCACCACCACAAACCACCACACCACCACCACCACTACCACCACCACCACCACCGACAACCCACCACACCACCACAGTCCACCACTACCGCCATCTCAGATAGGCCCCAAGTGACGTCCAAGAGGCGCCCAGGAGGCTTCACAAATACCCTTGAGAGTCCCCCGAGCGCCCTCCGACGAGACCCCAAGAGGAATCTAGTAGGATCCTGGCCCAAAACCAAAGCACGGTGGCGGAGCGTCGCTGTCGTCGTCGTCATCGTTGTCGCCGTTGTCCTCGTCAACGCTCCCCGCCGCCGCCGCCAGGCGCCGCAAGCGCCGGCGCCGGCCAAGAAAAAGAAGTCGTTGTCTTCATCGACGTTCCCCGCCGCCGCCGCCGCCAGCCGCCGCCGACGCCAGCGCTGGCCCGAGGAGAGGGAGAGAGGAAAAGTGGGGGGGGGAGGAACCCCCCGCCCCCCCCCTCAATCCACGGGGGGGCTCGGGCTCCAACCCCCCCCCCTCCAAGCGCCCACAGAACACGCTCTTGCAGAGGTCGGGATCCTCCTTCCGGGGGGCGGACGACTTCTTGTCCTGAGTCGCTTCTGACGGCCCCCGGCAGATGCCGACTCTGGTCAAACGCTTGCCACCGCGCCTTGCTCTTGCCACGATGCGAGTAGTTATGCCAGGGCTCGACTTTTTGATCCTCGACCAGCGATCCTCGACCATCGTCCACGGCCTTGATCCTCGACCATCGATCCTCGGCGCTCGGTGGATCCTCGCGATCCCTTCGCCGCCCCGCAAGGCGCGCCGGCTCAGTCGCCAGGCCGCCCCGCGGGGCCCCCTGCGGGGCGGCAGCGCCTGCGTGCGCGCGCGCGCGCCCGCCCGCCCGCCCGCGCAGGCGCGCGGCGGGCCTGGGCATGGTCCACCCGGCCTGGCGCCGCCCACGGCGGGCGCGGAGCCGACGTCGGCCATGAAGGCCCCCGACGGCCCTTGACTGAGTCGGACATGGCCCGTCTACGGGAGGACGATGCAAACACAGGCGACAAGCGTCGTCGGGGACGGTCTCGCGATGATGCTTTACAGGTGTTACGCATTGGTTGGCTATGCTTTCAACATTGTCCGGCAGAGCTCGCCTGCAGGGGGGACATGCCCGACTTAGCCCTTGACATCCCCCTGAGGCCCTGGCATGGCAGTTGTCACCCGGCGGGCGTTTTCGCCCAGTCTCGGGCTCTGGGAACAGGAAGATTCAATCTTGCTCGCGAGATGCTGTAGGCGAAAATGGGGTCAGGACATTTGGTCGTTCGTTTCGTTTTCCGTTGCAACGTCGGATCGCACAGTCCTTTCCGTCTAACAGTCGGGGGCGCGCGAGAAACAAGGATAATGTTTGTTTGTCCCAGGAGTTTCTGGGACTTCTCAGAAACCTTCGCGCCCTCTGACATGTGTTATGTGTCTTCGGGGAAGGCTTAGAACATGTCTTAAAGGCCGGGGGACTTACGAGCCTTCTGAGAAGGCTTTCTCCTTCTCACATCCCCCCTCATTCGCCGCCGAGGTGAGCATCGATAGAACGATGCGCATCCTCGCGTCGTGGACCAATCAATTTCTGGGGCGATCTTATGGGGGCGGAGGCTCAGCGGGGAGTGCATCGACCTCCCGTCGAGCATGGATCGCCCAGGACCGATAGGTCACCCCGCAGAGCAGCGTGCGGGTTCGGTAATTATCGGGGCGCATCTCCATATCCATTGGCGATGCATCGCCGATATCCATTGGCAATGCTGTCCCCCTGGCTGAGCAAATCCCTCCCTATCGCTACCCCGTAGCACGTCGGGCGCTGAGCAGACGTCAGCGATGAGGAACTGTGACATCCCCGCGTCGCGACCAGAACCACAGCGAGAGGTTACTGACACTCTTCAGGCGCCCTGGACCCCAGGGCCATCAGGAAACGATACAAGACAAGAGGCCAGTCATCGGGAAGGGCTCCAGATTTCAGAGACTCTGGGTCCACCCGGCCTGACGCCGCCAATGTTTGGTGCTGAGCCGACGTTAGCCATGGAGGTACCAGTCGGGCTCATTCTGGCCTTATCCCGCCTGATGCTTCCATATGACCCGCTGGATCCGGCTCGATCCCGGTCAATATGGCCTGATCCAGGGCTGAGCCCTGCTCAAACCGGCCCGATGGCCCCTTTTCACTTGGTTGCATGGCCATGAACCTTCCGGACGAAGATCTTCAGAAGGTGCCTACCAAGCCAGGGGGGAGGCCCCTGCGGCGGCGAGCCCAGGGGGGAAGCGAGAGAGGGCGGGCCTTCTCGGAAGGCTCGGAGGGCCTGGCCTTCTGAGAGGTGTTGTGATCAGGAAGGGAAAAGCACAGACACAACACAAGTCGTCGACTCCCAGGAAAATACGGGAAAATCTGGAAAGTGGGAAGACGAAATTCGAGAAACCATGGAACCAGACAGGGGATCCTGGGATTCATAGGTCTATATAACTATTTGTGTGTCCCTGGGCCCATTCAAAGTGTCCAGAGCCTTCCCCGAAGACACAGACAACTTGTCGGAGGGCGCGAGGGGCTTCTGAGAAGCCCCGCCGCCTTCTTTGAAGGCCTACCCCTGGTTCGCCCTCTGAGAAGGCCTCATCCCCCCCTCCTTCTGAGAAGCCTCCCGCCGCCTCCTCCTTCCGAGAAGGCCTCCCTTGGATCGCCGCCGACCCGCGAGGAGGCGCCGAGACCCCTAGCGTCGTGATGGTTCCACAACCTCGATCATAGTGGCCTTTCCTTTGGAGACGAAAATGGGAGCGCGCCGAAATCCATTCCGAACGAAATTGCGTTGTTTTTCATGTTTTGTTTGTCGATACCTCTGGGGGTCGAGGCTCGACCCCCAGAGGCCTCGACCCCTCCCCCGGGGCCGGCTGTCAGTCCCGACGCGTGTTCTGACGGCCCTGGCCCCGAGGCCCGCCGAGGGCCCCCCCGAGAGGCCCAGAGCAGAGGAGCACCTCGCCCGTCGTGACGTGTGTCGTGACTGGGCCTTGGCATCGCTCGGACGTGTGCATTGTTTTCTCGGCGAGAAACATCGAGGACCATCCTGTGGACCATCGAGGAAAAGATGCACGCACGAAGCCGAAA
This sequence comes from Prorocentrum cordatum, assembly GCA_963575745.1. Taxonomy (NCBI): domain Eukaryota; class Dinophyceae; order Prorocentrales; family Prorocentraceae; genus Prorocentrum; species Prorocentrum cordatum. The sequence continues at coordinate 158,764 of CAUYUJ010001225.1, forward strand.
AATGCGCGGGAGAGGGACGTCCGAGCGACGGCAAGGACCTGTGTCGTGGTTGGGCGGGGCTTCTCTCCAAGGGGGGACCGTCTGCGCCGACACTGGCGACCGACGGGGTGGCCATGCGAGCCACACGACGCAGCTGCGTCGCCCTGGCGATGTCGGCAGCGGCCTGATGTCCTCGCACGCCACGAGGCAGCCTCCGTCGGCCAGACGATCCCCGTCGGGGATCGCCACCCGCGTCGCCACCTGGCGGACCCCCGTCGGAGAGGGGGTCTGGGCTTCCTTTCGCGGCGCGCACAAGGGGGGTGTACATAGCCGTGACAAAAGATTATGCGGTTTGTAAGATATCGGAATGTCCTATCCCCCTGAAGATTCCTAACATGGCCTCGCGGCATCCGCGGTCCCGCGGAGTAATTTGCCTCCCTCTCGTTAACAGCTCTGTTATCTCAAAACAGGCGGCCTGCGTCCATTCGAGACAGAAGGCCGCCTTGCCCAACAGCGGCCGCTGATGGTTTGGGACAACATATGTTGTTGGGCATTGTACCCATTCTTTCCGTGCCCATTTCGGGCGTCCAAAGACAGGGGAGCATTGGGAAAGGGAGGGATACGAAATCTGCTGCATGCAGTTGGTTTCGGCCCCAACGAGGGGCCCATTCCTCGATACATGGCAGCCTCTGGCGCCGGGAGGCGCCGGGAAAATCAGCTACGTGAGCTGATTATCAAACCCCCCTTTTGCTATCCCCCCTTTCCCAGCCCGAGTGTCAGCGGGGGTCCGCAGATCACCAAGCGCGGTCCACTGCTCTTGATTCGGGCCTGTCTTCTTGCAGGAGAAGTATTCAGAAATTGTCAAAACAAGTTATGTGGGGACGATGTTTTGAATACGTTCGTTTCGACTATTCTTATGTTTTCAACTATTCTTATGATTCGTCAAAAATCCCCCTGTAGGAGGACAGGCTCGACTTACCACTACTCGCAATGTGGCTAATCGCAAACGTCAGAAAAAATAAACGTTTTCTTGCCTCGATGTGACATATCGTGCATCCCTCCGCGGCGGGTCCAGGCGATTTGCGAGCACTTTCTTTGCGAGCAGTGGAGCGCGCTTGTCTAGCAGAGGGCGCTCTTCTCGGGCACGCGCGCGGGCCCGAGCCGAGCAGTGGCGAAGCGTCTTGGCTTGCCGATGGGCCCACCAAAGAGTGTTCCGAGAGCCCGTTGAGGTTTCCACGAAATGTCCTTCGGACATTTC
>CAUYUJ010001225.1:165000-179311 GCA_963575745.1 Prorocentrum cordatum
TGCCGGGCGTGCTGCACCGCGCCCGCGGCAGCAGGCGCGGGCGGGGCTGTTTGGTAGGCCGTTGCAGGCCCGGCTGTGCCACTGCGGGCCCCCTCGTCGCGGCGCCGGGCTCCACCGCGCCCGCGCTGACGGAGCAGCGGCTGCAGCAGCTCCATCGCCAGGGAGGCCTGTCCGGAAGCACCTTTGCCGCCACGTCCCCGTCGTCGTTGCACCGTTTGCCACTCCATCCCTTCCGCTGGCTGCCGCGGAAAGAATCCAGATGGCGCCAGGTAAGAACAGAAAAATAATAGTCAGCCTCATATCCCGCTCAAAGCGGTCGGGGATCGCCACCCCGTTCAGTGAGGCGCCCAGCGGAGCCGCCGCCAGGAGCAGAAAAGCAGCGGCGTCGGATGCGCGGAGCTATCGCGAGGCCAAAATGGATACGAAAAAGGGGCGTACGAGCCGGCCGGCCGGCCTCCCGGGCCTCCCCTTGACCCTTGGGCCTTCCTCCTCCTCCTCCTCCTCCTCCTCCTCCTCCTCCTCCTCCTCCTCCTCCTCCTTACCCTGTTCCTGTAAGGGGCCAGGGGCAGGACGTACGGCCTGGAACTATGTAATCCAAGGCCGACGCCCACAGCAGATCAAGAGGGAGAAGAACGTACAGTTTTTGCCCTCTCCCTGGACTGTGCCGTGAGGAGAGGCGTTCCCCACTCGTTGGGGGTCAAGCAGAGGTCGAGCGTTAACAAAAATCCTCCTCCTCTTCCTGCACGCTGCGCTGCGCACGTGCTCCAGATGCTCCCCACCGCTGCTCCTCCCGAGCCGGTCCGCCCGCTCCGGGCCCCGCCCCGCGCAGAGGAGTACCACCCCAGCCAGATCGTGGCGTGGCTGCACAGGCCGTGCCGGCCGAGAGCGGCCACGTCCACGGCCTCCACACAGGGAGGAGAGACGGCGAGGAGGAGGAGGAGGAGGAGGAGGAGGAGGAGGTGGTGGAGGAGGAGGAGGAGGAGGAGGAGGAGGAGGAGGAGGAGGAGGAGGGAGGAGGAGGAGGAGGAGGAAAAGGAGGGAGAGGGAGGAAGAGGTGGATGAGACGGGTATCCAGAGGCACCCCGAGGGACGGCGAGGAGGACGAGGCAGGGAGGTCGGTGCGGGCCGCGCGCCCGCGTCCCGTCGATCCCGTGCGATGGGCTCCGCTGCCTGTAGCGGCGCTCCCCGCAGCGGCGAGGCCGCTCTCCCTGGCATCCCCCCATGCTGCCACGCGCTCTCCTTCCCCCTCCTGCCTGCCCATCTCTGCATCAACTCATGGGAGCCTTGCAGGATCTCTGGCAGTGCCGCTGTGAGGGAGCACTCGCCTGCGCTGGCGTGCGGTGATGGATGAGACAGCGCTGGTGCGGCGTCGACTGGCGCTGTGTAGCGTCGTCGGTCAGCGTCGGCTCGCAAGAGCCAGCACTGAGGCATGGGAGGCTCCTACGAGCTGCCACAGAGCCGCCCATGCTCTGCCTCTCTCCCCACCTCCCGGCGACGCGCGCCGTGTCCGGGCTGCGCGGCCCATTGGTGCTGCCCACCACCGTGCTTCACCCCCTGCCTCTTGTCCTCCCGGGCCCGCCTCTTTGGAGGCAGGCCACTCCAGCTTCCAGCTTCCGGTGAACCCTGCTCTCTCTTCCCCTCCTCATTGTCCTCTCCATGCCGTTTCTCCGCCCCCATCGCTCCCCGCGGCACGCAGGGCAGGCACGAAGCCCTCGGATCGAAGACGCCCACGGCGAATCACCGCCGCCCCCCGCCTTCTAGAATTGCCCATGTGGCCGAGCGTTGTGGCAAGAGTTCTGCCAAGCAGTCGGACCATGTTTTCCCGCGCCGCTGTGGAAACCCTTCGGGGAACACTTGGGGGAGGATGGCGAGGAACATCAGGAGGAGGAGGAGGAGGAAACAACGAGCCCAAACAGCGCTGCTGTGTCCTGTGTCGCGGGACGACAGCTGCAGGTTATGCGATGGCGTTTGTGGCGCAGGGCCGTGCCCAGCGCGAGGAGGCCAATGAGAAGTATTTGCGGAGGGCACTGCCCAGCGCAAAACGCTACCGAATTCGAGAATTCGATGGCGCTGAAATTGCTCATTCGCGCGAACTTGAGACAATGAACTGCGTTGTATACTTGGTGGCCAGAAAACAATATGAGGAAACATTCAGAGCCATTCAATGGAGCATGTTTCCCGAAGCCTTTCGGTCAGGCTTCGGGGGACATCGTCTGGCATGGCGTCTCCATTTCCCGCTTCGCAGGAGCCTCCAGCATTACAGCCTCTTCAGATTTTGTTATGTAAATATGTGGTAATGACGTATTCCCGCGGGTGGTCTGGTGGAAAGAATCCCGGACATGATTCGCGAATGATAAGGAAGAGGATCCGGAGACACAAAATAATGAGGAGTAAGGGGAAGTGCGGAGACGAAGGAGGGAAAATGGGAAAACGTGTGGCCAACATTTCGCCATGTTATTTGTCCATGCGCTCCCCCAAACATTGCGGAAGCCCTTCGGGGAACACGTGGGGGGGGGGAGATGAGGATAAGGAGAGGGAGGACCAGGGAGGAGGACAACAACGAGGACATTCCTTGGGAGCATCATGGGCCATTCTGGGAGCCCCCTGGTGGCTCTGGGGGCAGTTTCGAAGCCTCCTGGGGACTTCTCGGAGGCCTCTTGGAGGCCCTTTCTTGGGGGGCCTCCAAGAGGCCTGTCGTCGGCCTTTCGGGGGCTCCTTGAGGGCCTCCCCGTGGCCGTTCTGGGGCGTTCCTGGGCCCGTCTGACGCTGTCGGAAGCCGTATTTGGGGCCTCTCTGTCGGGGGAGAAAAAGATACGGATACGTGTTGTCCCCCGTCGTTTTCGGCCTTTCCTGATCCTCCTGGGGAATCCTCGTTGTCACCGCTGGATTCGCCTCGAAATTCTGGTCAGAACGCACCCCAAGAGAGGTCCGGGGACAACACGTATCCGTATCTTTCCGCCCCCCAATTCTGGGCCATTTCGGGACGTTCGGGTGGCGCATCAGGGCCGTCTTGGAGGCCATCTTGGGCGTCTTGGAGGCCTCTTGGGCCGTCTTGGAGCCCTCCTGGAGCCGTCTTGGGGGCCCTCTGGGGCCGTCATGGGGCGTCCATCCTGAGACGATCTCGGGGCCTCTTGGGCCATCTTGGGCCTTAGGGAAGCCGATAAGAAGCTAGTGCCCAACAGCATTCAACAATTCAAGGAACATCCATTATTTTAGCCTCTTCGGGTCCTCCTGGATAACCTCAGGGAGGCCTCTCGGGCTGTCTTGGAGGTTTCTTGGGCGGACTTTGAGGTATCTTGGACCCTCTTGCGCCATTTTGGACGCTATCTTGGAACTTCTTGGGAGAACTTGGAAGCCATCTTGCCCTCTTGGAGACCATTTTGAGCCGCTTTGGAGGATTCGTTCCCGAGATTGAGGTCGTTTCTGGGCCTTCCGCGAGTTCGGCGGGCTGAGCCGAAGCCCCAGGGAGAGTTATTTAATCGCTTCGCTCATTCCGCCGGCCCATACAGTCTCATGTCTGCCGTTTGCCCGAGGGCCTGGTGTCAATGCGGCGCTTTGGGGGTTCCTGGGGCCGCTTGGGGGACTCCTGGGGCGCTCGGGGGGGCATTTGGGGGGCCTCCTGGGGCCGCTTGGGGGACTCTTGGGGGCCTCCTGAGGGCCCCGTGGGGGCCTCTTGGGGCCTCTTAGGGGCCTCGTAGGGGCTTCTTAGGGCCGAGGGCTCGAAATGTTGTTTCGTGTTCCCTCTCTGGGGCCCCTTTGGGGGCGTTCTTGGGGCCCTCTTGGACCGTTTTGGAGGCTTCTTGGGCCGTCTTCGAGCCCTCTTGGGCCATCTTGGGGCCCTCTTGGGTGCCTCTTGGGCCCTCTTGGGGCGATCTTGGGGGCCTCTTGGGCCGTCTTGGGGCGTCGGGAAGCCGAAAAGGTGGAAGCTCCAAAATCTTTCAAAAACCTATGGAAAAACAATGATTTTTGCCTCCGGGGGCCCTATTGGGAGTGCTCTTGGAGGCCTCTTGGGGCGTCTGGGGGCTATCTTGGGCGTCTTGGAGCGATCTTGTGGCATGTCGGACCCCTCGTGTACCATCTTGGGGGCCTCTTGGGGGCCTCTTGGCCTTTCTTGGGGCTCTCGGGGACGTCTCGGAGCCCTGTTGGTGCGCTCATGGAGCGCTCGGGGGGACCCGGCCGGGACCTGGTCGGGGTACTTTTCGTCCGGGGACCCCCAGGGGCCGCCCCGCGCGCGCGAACTAGAAAATTGTTAACCAGTTACCGGAGATCTTAGCACGCCTCTGGCCCGTTGGGCCGGCGAATTTCGGAAAAGAACCAGAACCAAAGATCGTAGGATCCAGCACGCCAGGCACCCCTGTGGCAAGACCACAGGAGGCGGCGGATCGAAGACGCCTACGGCGAATCACCGCCGCCCCCCGCCTTCTGGGATCGCTTATGTGGCCAAGCGTTGTGGCAAAATCTCTGCCAAGGTATCGGGCCATGTGTTCTCCCAACCGTTGTGAAAACCCTCCGGGGAACACTTGGGGGAGGATGGCCCGGGAAGATCAAGAGGAGGCGGAGGAGGAGGAGGTGAGGAGGAGGAGGAGGGGGCATCTTGGGAGACTTTGGGGACACTCTTGGGGCCTCCTGGGAGCTTCCTGGGAGCCTCTTTCACCTTTGGAGGTTTCTAGGGGGCCTCTTTGGCTGTCTTGGTGGTCTGCTGGCCCGTCTGACGCCGTCAGAAGCCGTCTTGGGGGCCTCTCTGGGCCGACTTGGGGCTTTCTTGGGGTGCTCCAGGGCCGTCTTGGAAGCCATCTTGAGCGTCTTGGAGGCCTCTTGGGCCGTCTTGGTGGGGGCCTCTTGGGGCCGTCTTGTGCCTCTTGGGCGATCTTGAGGGGCACATGGGCCGTCCCGGGCCGTCGGAAGGCCGAACACAAGCAAATGTCACAATCCTTCAAAAACCCTTGGGAAATCAATGATTTGGGCCTGTTCGGGCCTTCTGGGGGCCCTCTTGGAGGCCTCTTGGGCCGTCTTGGGCCATCTTAGGGCCATCTTCGGCTGTCTTGGTGGGCTCCTGGCCCGTCTGACGCCGCCGGAAGACGTTTGGGGGGCCTCTCTGGGCCGACTTGGGGTCCTCTTGGAATGCTCCAGGGCCGCCTTGGAGGCCATCTTGGGCGTCTTAAAGGCATCCTGGGCCGTCTTGAGGGCCTCTTGGGGCCGTCTTGGGGGCCTGTTGGGCCGTTCTGGGGCCATCTTGGAAGCCCCTTGGGAGATTTTTGGGCGATCTTTGGGGGCTCTTAGGCCGTCTCGGGCCGTCGGAAGGTCGAAAAGAAGCAAATGTCAAAATCCTTTAAAAACCTCGGGCCAGCTTCGAGCCAGCTTCGGCCATCTTGGTGGGCTCCTGGCCCGTCTGACGCCGTCGGAAGCCGTCTTGGGGGCCTCTCTGGGCCGACTTGGGGCTTTCTTGGGGTGCTCCAGGGCCGTCTTGGAGGCCATCTTGGGCGTCTTGGAGGCCTCTTGGGTCGTCTTTGTGTCCTCTTGGGGCCGTCTTGGAGGCCTCTTGGGCAGTCCTGAGGCCATCTTGGAGGCCTCTTGGGCGCTCTGAGGGCGATCTTGGGGTCCTCTTGTGTCGTCTTGGGTCGTCGGAAAGCCGAAACGATGCAAATACGAAAAAACAAAAAAACGTATGGGAAATCCATGAATTTAGCCTCTTCGGGCCCTCCTGGAGGACCCCTCCGAGGCCTCTTGGGCCGTCTTAGAGGCCTCTTGGGCACCTCTTAGGCCGTCTTGGGCCGTCTTGGAGGTTTCTTGGGCGGACTTGGAGGCATCTCCTCCTCTCTTGGGCCGTCTTGGAGACCACCTTGGGCGAACTTGGAGGCCATCTTGGCCGTCTTGGAGGCCATCTTCGGCAATCTTGGCCGTCTTGGACGCGACAGAGGGAACCACCCACCCGGGCATGTTCGGCAACCTTTCGGGTGGCCGGCGGGACGGGCCGAAGCCCCAGAGGGATTTCTTTTGGAAAAGAACCAAAACCAAAACCGAAAGGGTCTAGCACGCCCGGCACCCCTGCGATGAATCGACAGGGGACGGCGGATCGAATGGCCTTCGGTCTATCCCGCCACCGTGCCTGGGTTTTGGGTGTGAAGACTATGGGGTGTTCGTTGGGAACTCGTTGGAGGCCTTTTGGAGGCAGTTTGGAGGCCGTTTGGGGGTTGTTTGGGGGCCTCTTGGGCCTCTTTGGGGGGAACTCTTGGGGGCCTCTTGGGGCCTCCTGGACGCCTCTTGGGGCCTCTTGGGGTGGAGCGCCCTTAGGCCACCCTTGGGGCCCTCTTGGAGGTCTCTTAGGCTGTTTTGGGGCGGTCTTGGGAGCCTCTTGGGCCGTCCTGGGGCGTCGAAAAGCGGTACAGGCGAGAACGCCAAAATCCTTCAAACACCTTGTTAAAAAACAATGTGTTTTCCTTTCGGGGCCTTCTTTGGAGGCCTCTTTCTTGGGGCGTCTGTGAGGCCTCTTGGGCCATGTTGAGGCCATCTTGGGCGTCTAGTGATGAAATTTCAGCGACTCGGTGCCCACTTGGACCGGCTTGGGGGCCTTGTGGGGCCCTCTTGTCAACGGCACCGTAATGGGTATTTGCTAACGGGTACTTTGAATGTTTGCCGAAAGCTGCCATTTTAGGGCCTTTTTCTTGCATTGCAGCTTTGCCCACATCGGGAAGGGCTGGGTTCGCTGGGTCACTGGCCAAAGTACCCGTTAGTGGAGTCCCCGTTTGAGGGGCGCTGATCTTGGCCCGTCTTGGGGCCCTCTTGGGCCCGGACAGTACATGCGACAGGATGCGCCGGAGCCCAGGGGGCACGCGGGAAATCCCGCCAGATTTCGGAACTTGGACTGAGGGTTGCGACTCCACGGATGAGGGCCTGAGGGCACGCCGCTTCCGTGTCCAGAGGCACGGCGGCGCATAATTATTGTATCCCAGCAGTCTGTCGGCCATGGATTGTGCTACCACGTTGCGAGTTACATATGTACATACATGCTAGTGTTCGAAGGTGTATATGTTTGAAAGTGTTTGTATACATACATGTATACATGTGTATGCATATGCATCTACGTGTGCACGTATATAGAAATACATATATATATACATATATATATACACATATATTTATATTATACATGTGTGTGCACGCCCGCGTGAATAGTCTAGCTCCACGGATGAGGACCTGAGGACACACCGCTTCCGTGTCCAACGGCACGGTGGCGCATAATTATTGTATCCCAGCAATATGTCGTCCATGAATTGTGTTACCACGTTGCGAGTTACATATGTGTATACATACTATTTTTTGAAGGTGCATATTGTTCGACTGTATATATATATATATATGTGTGTGTGTGTATGTGTACCTATATACATGTGTATGCATATGCTTATACGTGTGCATATATATATATATATGTATATATATATATGTATATCTGTATATGTGTGTATGCACGCCCGCGTGAATAGTCTAGCTCCAGATCCTGTGGCTCTTCCATGTGCCCAGATATATGATCATATATTGATTAGCTCATCTGGGCCCGCTATCTCGTTGAATTCGCCTGTCGTAGTCAGCCTGACTCGCCTAATTATAATCAGTCTGATTCGTCTGATTGCTTCGTCTGGTCCTCCTAACATGGCTGTTCGTTCTACCTACGTAACCTTGTGTATCTCTGATCAGTATCACTCAACGCTGTCGATCGAACCAGGTAAGCAGCAGTTACTCCATACCGTAGCGTCAAGCCATATAGGCCAACCACATGGCAATTGTTCGGCAACCACAGAACACCATCGAACATAAACCGAGATACCATCGGGACACCATCGAACATCGATCGAGACACCCTCGGGACACCTTCGAACATCAGTCGGGACACCGTCGGGGCATTGTCGACAATCAGTCTGGACGCCGTCGGGACACCTCGAGGCACACGGAGCACGCTTGCACGTGTGCACCCGCCTCCGGAAACATACACCAGGGCACCCTCGGCACACCATCGGGACATTGAGATCTAGCAGAACACCATCGAAATCCATGCGGGACACCCCCGGGGCACTGCCGAGCATGAGTCGGGGCATGTTCGGGGCACGATCGTGCACAGGAGATGGAACAGCCGCGGGGCAGCAGCGGGGGCACGCGGAGCGCCATGGGCGATGCGCTGAGTACCCGCCGCAGGGAGGGGGAGGAGGAGGAGGAGGAGGAGGAGGAGGAGGAGGAGGAGGAGGAGGAGGAGCAGGATGAGGAGGAGGAGGATGAGCAGGAGGAGCAGGAGGAGCAGGAGGAGGAGGAGGACGAGGGGGAGGAGGAGGAGGAGGAGGAGGAGGACGAGGAGGGGGAGGATGAGGAGGAGGAGGAGGAGGAGGCAACGAACGGAAGGGGGAACGAGAAGGAGAGGACACGGGGGGGATTTCGCGCAGCTCTTGCTTCCCCTAGCACGACCGACGCGGACCGAAACCGAGCTCAGATTGCTTGGTGGCGGCACTCCGTTGCATGCTGGGTTTCCTCTCCCTCGATTCTGGGCCATATGTTCGGTCGCGTTAGCAGGGCGATGATCTGTGTTTCTTGCGTTTCGCCTCTTGCTGATCCCACTATGAGTACACCCTGTTCGTGTCTGGGGAAACCAGCAAGTATCAATACCCGTACTCCATGAACCTCTCCTTGGGGCGCTCTGACCAGAATCTCGAGGCGAACCTGGCGCTGGCGACGATAGTCTCCCAGAAGACTCCAAAAGGCGAAAATGAGGCAAGGGTAGCGGTACAGTCGGACCGAGGTATAAGATCGAGATCGGTTCGGGCAGGGTATTTTGAGGTTCTCCGGATGTATTGGATGTTTTGTGCACTTGTGGGAGGGTACCCTTGGATGTTCTGTGTGTTTTGGCCGACGGAGGGTCTCATGTTCATGAAGGATGTTCTGTTGGCCTAGGTCCGAATGTAGCAGTATCGGAACCTTCTCCTCAGTGCGTCGGCCAGGGTATTGTTTGTTTCGTTGCTCTCGGGCCGCGTCCGCCTGGCCCCCCTCGGCGACAGGCTGCTCCTGATCGAGGAGATGCCCGACGCGAGCGACATACTGCCAGACAGCCTGCCAGAGGAGGACAGACCAGCTTTCTCGGGCGAGCCTGACCTGGATCCACGTCGCCCCCCACGCTCCTCCTCCTCCTCCTCCTCCTCCTCCTCCTCCTCCTCCTCCTCCTCCTCCTCCTCCTCCTCCTCCTCCTCCTCCTCCCCCTCCTCCTCTTCGTCCTCCTCGTCATCCTCCTCCTCCTCCGCGTCCGCCCCCTCCTCATCGTCTTCCTCCTCTCCTCCTCCTCCGCCTCCTCCTCCTCTCCTCCTCTTCCTCCGCCTCCTCCTCGTCGTCCTCCTCCTCCTCCTCCTCCTCCTCCTCCTCCTCCTCTCCTCCTCCTCCTCCTCCTCCTCTCCCCCCTCCTCCTCCTCCTCCTCCTCGTCCTCCTTCTCCCCCTCCCCCCCTCCTCCTCCTCCTCCTCCTCCTCCTCCTCCTCCTCCTCCTCCTCCTCCTCCTCCTCCTCCTCTCCTCCTCCTCCCCTCCTCCTCCTCCCCATCCTCCTCCTCCTCCTCCTCCTCCTCCTCCTCCTCCTCCTCCTCCTCCTCCTCCTCTTCCTCCTCCTCCTCCTCCTCCTCTCCTCCTCCTCCTCCTCCTCCTCCTCCTCCTCCTCCTCCCTCCTCCTCCTCCCTCCTCCTCCTCATCCTCCCGTCTCCTCCTCCCCTCCTCCTCCTCCTCCTCCTCCTCCCTCCTCCTCCCTCCTCCCTCCTCCCTCCTCCTCCTTCTCCTCCTCCGCCTCATCCTCCTCCCCTCCCTCCTCCTCCTCCTCCTCCTCCTCCTCCCTCCTCCTCCTCCTCCTCCTCCTCCTCCTCCTCCTCCTCCTCCTCCTCCTCCTCCTCCTCCTCCTCCTCCTCCTCCTCCTCCTCCTCCTCCTCCCCCCTCCTCCTCCTCCTCCTCCTCCTCCTCCTCCTCCTCCTCCTCTCCTCCTCCTCCTGCTCCTCCTCCTCCTCCTCCTCCTCTGCCTCCTCCTCCTCCTCCGCCTCCTCCGCCTACTCCTCCTCCTCCCTCCTCCCGTTTCCCTCCTCCTCCCTCCCTCCTCCTCCCTTCCCTCCTCCCTCCTCCCTCCTCCTCCTCCTTCTCCTCCTCCTGGCCGTAGCCATTTTGGCTCAAGCGCGGCCTTGGTCCGAGCTCCAGGGCGCAGCTGTGCAAGAGAAATGCCTCCTCCATGCCCAGACTCCCTGCGTCGACGCGTGACGATGATGTGGCCGGCCGCGCCGTGGTGTGGGCCCCTCAGGGGAGAGCGGCCCCCCAGCGACTTACGTCCAGCCGCACCAGACGACGCGCTGAACGCAGGTTACGCCCAGCCACCCGCCGCCAGGCGGCTCTGGACTGGGAGGCCCAGCTCCATCCGGCATGGCCGCCATGGTGGGGTCTCCAGTGGTCGGCGGCCTGTGCGGAAGAGCAGTGGCAGCCCGACGTGTCCAGCTGCAGCGCTGGAACCATGGCGTGCGAGAAGGGTGAAGCGAAGCAGGAGCCAGACACCCAGAATCACGACCCCGAGAGCAGCGTGAGCGAGCAGCGGGGTGCCGCGATGCGCGAGAAGGGGCGCGAGGCGTGCGTGCGAGAAGGGCGAGCAGCGGCTGCAACTGTAGATGAGGCGAAGCTGGAGCCCACCATCGCTAGACATTCCCCGTCGCTCCTCGTCGCCATGGCTGGACCTGCGAACACAGTTTGCGAGAAAACTGGCGAGGCGAATATAGGACCCAACGTGACCAGCTTCAGCTCAGATGCCGGGGCATGTGTGAAACGGCGAGAGGCGTGCGTGCGAGAAGGGCGAACAGCGGCTGCAACTGTAGTGGAGGCGAAGCTGGAGCCCACCATCACTAGACATTCCCCGTCGCTCCTCGTCGCCACGGTTGGGTATGTGAAAACAGTTTGCGGGAAAGCTGGAGAGGCGAATACAGAGCCCAACGTGACCAGCTACGGCTCAGATATCGGAGCACGTGGGAAACGGCGAGAGGCGTGCGTGCGAGAAGGGCGAAAAGAGGCTGCTCCTGTAGCAGAGACGCAGCTGAAACCCAACATCGCTAGACATTCCCCGTCGCTCCTCGTCGCCACGACTGGATTTGAGAAAACATATTGCGAGAAAGCTAGAGAGGCGAAGATAGAGCCCAACGTGAACTGCTACAGTGCTGGGATCAGGGCGTGCGAGAAGGGACCGGCGAACCTGGAGCCCGGGGTGGCGGCTGCAGCTGGAGATCAAGAGGGTCCGCGAGGCCAAGGCGGCGCAGGCGGCTGCGCGTGCAGCGCAGGAGTCGGCGGCGGCCGCTGTCGCAGCTCACGGTCGTGGTGGGTATTACCCTGCTGGACGATTTGGTGCCTTCCCGAGAGAATGTACAACGGAGGAACTCTGCCGCAATATGGTCGGCTTCCCGAGCTCGGGGGAGACGCCGACGCAGCCAGAGACCAGCGTGGGCGAGCTGTTCCGAGACTTCGCCGCGACCACGGCGGAGATGGCCATTTCCGCCCTGCCTGCACCCACTGCGGAGGAGCATGTTGGTGCGGATTGCAAGAAGATGTGAAGTTCGAGGTTTCGAGCTTCTTGGTATCCTTCCAGTTCGCTGTCGGGGACGGGTTCCTTCGACTACGTGTCAGGGGGCGCGGCATGGAGTGCATCGGCCTCGTGGGGTACTTTTTCCTCTGCGTTGCTCGGGCCTCCGAACTTATTTCATGACTTCGTCAGTGGTCTCGTCTCGTCCTCCTCCTCCTCTTTCTCCTCCTCCTCCTCCTCTTCCTCCTCCTCCTCTTCCTCTTATTCCTCCATCTCCTCCTCTTCCTCCTCCTCCGCCTCCTCCTCCTCCTCTTCCTGCCCCCCCTCCTCCTCCTCCTCCCCCTCCTCCTCCTCCTCCTCCTCCTCCTCTTCCTCCTCCTCCTCGTCCTCCCCCTTCTCCTCCTCCTCGTCCCCCTCCTCCTCTTCCTCCTCCTCGTCCTCCTCATCCTCCTCCTCCTCCTCAGCATCATCCTCCTCCTCGTCCTCATCTCGTCATTATCCCCCTCCTCCTCCTCCTCCTCCTTCTCCTCCTTCTCCTCCTCCTCCTCCTCCTCCTCCTCCTCCTCCCTCCTCTTTCCTCCCTCCTCCCTCCTCCCTCCTCCCTCCTCCTCCTTCCTCCCTCCTCCCTCCTCCCTCCTCCCTCCTCCCTCCTCCCTCCTCCTCCTCCTCCTCTTCCTCCTCCTCCTCCTTTTCTTCTCCTCAGGGGCCCACTGGCGCGGCCATCGCGACCCTGCTGGAGGCCAGCTGGGAGCCGACCTCAGCTACCACGTGGAGGCGCACCAAGGACGGCTACATCGAGGAGTGGAACCTCCCCTCTGCCGACGACCCTGACCTCCCCGACGCCGACATTCACACAGTATTGCAGGACCTCAGCGAGGATTTGCACAGGCTCCTCTGGACTCAGGCCGCCACGCACGACCATGGGGACACGCTGGCTGGAGGAGCGGACATGGTCACCATCCGCATTGAACAAAGGAGGCTCCTCGCAAACGGTGATTTCAGCGACTGGGCCCTCAACAACACCGTCATCAGTGGTGGACAATGGACCAGGGACCGCCTCCACAACGCGGGCTACCAGATCGACAAGAACTGTGACCGATGCAGCGCAGGAGTTCCTGAAACCCTGTTTCACCGTATGTGGCAGTGCGAGGCGAATGTGGGACCTGAGTTTGAGGCCAGCGACAAGTTACTACCGAGAGCCGTGGCGGGGGCCGATGCTGACCCCGCCCTGTGGCTCCGTGGCATCCCTTCTGTCGCTCTCACTACGCCCGCGTTCGAGCCATTGACTGGGAGGGACGGGTGGGAGTTTGTTGGTGCGGTGCGGGAGGGGTTGCCGTCGTGGGAAGGAGCTCGTAACGCTGAGGGCGAGTTGTTTCTTTTTGGCGACGGGTCTGGCGGCGCCTTTTCCGACGACGTCAGGCGACGCCGTGTTGGTTCTGGCCTCGCGGCCCTCCGATGGGACCCTCCCTCGGCCTCCTGGACCCTCCACGCGGGCCTCCTCGCCCCCCTCCCAGGCCCCCGCCAGACCGTCCCAAGAGGCGAATTGCATGCGTTTTGCCTGGCACTGGAGACGTGCCAGCAGGATTTCACGTTTGTCACTGATCACCTAGCCCTGCAGCGCGGCTGGCAGAATGGCAGATGTCTCCGACCTGGCAGCCTCAGAGGCAAGAATAAGAATGGGGATCTCTGGCTGAGAATTCGGCACCTCGTGCAGGATCGATCTGGCGGCTGCTCTTCGGTCTCGGTGCTCTGGACCCCATCTCACGCCGATCCCCTCACTTTGAATGGTTTCCAAAAATTTATGGCCCTCGGCAACCAGCATGCCGATGGGCTCGCGGGAAGCGCGGCCCACAAGTCGGCCACCCTTGCCCTCCCGCCTGTCCCCAGGACCGATGAATACGACGCTATTGCAGCCATCGTCCGACAGAGGGCTCGACTGATTTTACGTTCCTTAGGCAAGAATTCAGAGCCTCGAGGACTGTGGCCAGACAGGCAATCCACCCAGGAGGCAGCCCCTCGCTCTCAGTTGCAGACCGCGATCGCGGCTTCTCAGCACAAATTCGGGCGGTGTGCCGACAAATGGAGATGCCCAGTCTGCCTCATCATCGTTGACGCTTGCCACGTTATTCCAGCTGCCGCCACTGAGTGTGTGCCGCCTTGCCCCCTCCCCGAGTTCGCTGCGTGTGGAGAGGTGCTGTGGTCGAGGGGCCCCCGCGTGATCAGTGGCAAGTTGATCCACCCCTCCCACACTTTGGCCACCATCCCCAAGTGGCATTTGTACTTTTGTGTGAAGTGCGGCCATACGGCCACGCACCAGGTTAAAAGCCTTCTTTTGCCGTGCCCTCTCCCCCACCAAGTGGGAGAGCGCAGGGCCCTGGGACCCACTGGCAAAGGCCTCGGGAACCTCAGCAGGATCAGGCGAGGCCTCCACCCGTCCAGAGCGGGTCCCAGCAAGTCTGCGCTTGAGGCGTTGCACGTCTCGGCAGCCGAAGCCGCGATCGGTTCCTTCGCGGCGGGTGCCGCCACCGCGTAAATTGTGAGGCCAGGGGGGGCTGTCGCGGTGGGCCGTGGGATGTCGCCCCCCACGGCCCTCCGAGAAATTCTGGATGGCCCCCCTGGCATCTCTGGGCTCGAACGGACTACGTCCGATTGCTCCACTCCACTCCTCTTCTTCTCCTCCTCCTCCTCCTCCTCCTGCTCATCCTCCTCCTCCTCCTCCTCCTCATCCTCCTCCTTCCCCTCCTCCTC